>OY759262.1:39899301-40334301 GCA_963662155.1 Lamellibrachia columna
AAGAGTGTGCCAAATTGTCGGTGTTCAAAATAGAAAAGCCCACCATTGCTCGTCTGGAGTCTTGATTCAGGGCCTGAATACCAGGAGTCTTGATTCAGGGCCTGAATACCAGCAGGCCTTATTTATACCTGCACTAAGTTACATCATTGTCGCCGGAAACATTTTCAACAACGCGCCCACCGGCAACTGTCCATTGTGATTCTGAGTACATTCCCGGAAACATAACTAAAGCGTAATTAGCTTTTGTACCGTTTGTACCACCGAACAGTTCATTCTTTCATTCATGACCTCAAACGAGTCGGTTCTTAAGATTATTTGAATTGTATCAGCCGTCGCGTGCCAGCTTTTGTTCTTGTTCTGTGGAAACGTCTGTTGGTTCTTTAGCGACCACCACTCCGCCAGTCTCAGCGGCTCGTTACACAAAGTCTAGTTTAGTTGCCGCTAGCAAAAGCCATGTCATATATAGAATGGTTTCGTCACGATCCTGGAGGAACGTGTATGTGACAGGTGACTGGATATATCGTGAAAGAAGTGCGAGCGTCTCACGCAAGTGCCGTGCTCTAAGACTCATTCAACAGCGCTATCTCTACAAACCACATACTGGAACATGTATATAAGCGTGTGACTCTACGCTCAATGTGAAAAGACGAAAGATGAAATATATTGTTTTAATAGTTAGTGTACTCTCATAACGATTGAAAATCTTATTGTGGACTCCTGGCAAGGCAAGAAGTCTAACAAATATCGGGAGTGTGTCTCGGTGCATCAAGTAGATGATCCAGACATTGAATCCCAATTGTTTGGACTTGAGAATAGTACTACCCTCACAAGGAATCCGCCAATGACAACAGTACAACCATGACAACCCGCCAGTGACGAGATTACTACCCCGACAACACGTCAGTGATAACAGTATTTACTGACAACCCGCCAATGACAACAGTGCTACCCTGACATCCCGCCAATGACAACAGTGCTACCCTGACAACCCGCCAATGACAACAGTGCTACCCTGACAACCCGCCAATGACAACAGTGCTACCCTGACAACCCGCCAATGACAACATTGCTACCCTGACAACCCGCCAATGACAACAGTGCTACCCTGACAAACCACATACTAAGTAGCCGTGTCGCGCCGTTGAACATCGACATAATTTATTTAAACTTTGCTCGAATGTTTGTGGTCCGTCTGGTTTGAACGGCTGAGCGACCATCGAGCGGCCTCGGGAGAATATGAAACACGCTTCAGCTCGCTATTAATCCCGCCGCCCTTCAATGTATCTTCCAAGAAAACGCTGCAAACTTGAGCATGATTGATGTGATCCATTACTTCATCGCTTATTAACAAAGCGAAGGAATGTTTTGCGCTATTAGAAATACAAAGAGTGTGCCAATTTGTCGGTGTTCAAAATAGTTGCATATTCATTCACTGCACTTTCATGTGTGTTCAATCTTTTTCAATAGACACACCATGCACGCACACAATGTTTGTAATAGACACACCATGCACGCACACAATGTTTGTAATAGACACACCATGCGCGCACACAATGTTTGTAATAGACACACCATGCACGCACACAATGTTTGTAATAGACACACCATGCGCGCACACAATGTTTGTAATAGACACACCATGCACGCACACAATGTTTGTAATAGACACACCATGCACGCACACAATGTTTGTAATAGACACACCATGCACGCACACAATGATAACTGGGTTGAGTCCCTCGCTTGTTTGTAATAGCTGTCTTCAAGTAGTTCCTGCACGCTTGGTATAACAACGTGGACAGGGATACACAATTCAAGTCGTATTCACACAGAACACACACACACTCTGTTCAGATGGACTATTAGGGATACAAAGCACCTAAAACTAACAGTTTTATTGTTGTACCAGGATACATCAACATTTCAAGCGGAAATTATCCACCGCTGATAGTCACAACCTATTCGGTGGAAGCGCCTCATTCACGAGAGCCTTTGAGCATTCAGGTTGCCGTATAATGAGAGTTATCGACCAGTCAGGCAACAACTTAGGCCCGCTTTTTGTGGGACACGCAACAGTTGACACGAAGACGGCACCTTCAGATTTCAGCTGGTTATGACCGACCAATACTTATTCTGGTGACTGGTACGCGTTTCGAAACCTACTACTGGAAATGTAACCCGCTCTGTGAGTCAACGACGGGTTTTTTTCAATTTCCCTGTGTTAGATATGTTCCTTCCCATGTATACCAGGGTTTAGAGTTTCTTCCGAAAGACACAGGCAATGAGAGGTGAACACAAATGCCCAAAATCGAAACGCCAGTAGGGGGACTCGAACTCCCGTTCCGTCGATCGACAGTCCGCCGCTGTGCCACCGTGCCACCGTGCCACCGTGCCACCGTGCCACCGTGCCATCGTGCCAACGTACCACCGTGCCACCGTACCACCGTGCCATACTGGTGGAATTGATGGCTAATTCGATACTTCGGGGCTACACCAACAAGTAATTATGGCCTACACAGTAATGGTCAATTCATTTGTAGCGTTAACAGGTAGCAATATTCATTAATGAAAATTTAACTATAGAGTCCAAAGCTGCTGGAATTAGTAAGGTATTTGACAATAAGTGGCTTAACAAGTATAATGATCACTGCGCTTACCTGTCATAAATATCTTGGTCTTTCAGTTTTAGACCAGCCATCGTGCACTCGCAAGCAGTTAGCTTAGTGCCTTTAGCCGACTTCAGGGGGTAGAAAGTAATGCTTTCTATTGTCCCGACCCATTCTCGTCTCGGTTTGAACCCTTTCAAGACACACGGCTGGACATTTCGAGGCATGATGCTCGTGTCGACTCTAGCTCCACGGCCAACTGAACTATTCACACATGATCAATGCCTTACATATAAATATGGGGTTGCCCTTAAATTACGTCACGCACAAGGGGTGCGTAGGTACACGTCATCGTGACAGAATGTTATTTCGGGGTTGGTGATTTCGACAACGTTACAAACTGTTTTCACTGTTCACTGGTTATATCATGTTAATCATAATGTCGTGAACAGTGGTCCGTTTGAAGAGTTCTTGCTGAGATATGATCATTAGTGTATGACCTGGAAGGTGGCGCTGTAGTAGACGAACCGTGACAGTCAGTGCTTTGTAATGGGTGACAGTTCAGATGATGCTTGCTTTTCAGACGGGAGAAGATTGTCTTATTGGTGCAACAACCGAGTAGCCGAGGGACGTTGTCCTTTGTTGCGCCTTGTGACATTTGGTGACACCAACAGAGTGCCTTCACTCGCCCGCTGACACTCTTAAGATCTGCGGCAAATCACCCCGAACAAGCTGCGCTGTCACTTGTACCAGTCTGTCGGTGATGTTGACCGCAATCTTTGAGGCTTAGTTTGCCTTGCTTCAGCAAGTGGTCCACTTGGCTCAAACACAAATGTCCTGACTATACATTCACTTACATCCTCTGTCGATGGCGGCAAGACGGCGACTATAACTCTCACGTGATTAAATATACACATACTACATAGGTTATACTTTAACAAAGTTGATCCCATTTAGCATAATGGGACTAATACTACTTGGTCGCTTGTATGTGTGTTCAATGCATGCGCTGTTCTATGGCTTTATCACTGCTGGATACAACGGGCAACATTGTATTTAGTTCTGTATCGCTAGCCAAGTTACGCCACCAGGGAGATGCAGGTAAATGTTAGTTATAAGGTATTCGTCGAAAATGTTGCCTCTCAACAAGATTTTCAGTCTGGCCTACATGTGTTCAAGGCATCATACATATTAAATATGTGGTTAAACAACGAGATATACCCCGTGCTGTTGAGATTCGAAACATCGAAGAGAGCTACATTCCCCAAACTTTACTTGTCTGTGTGGTTGACGCGCAACGCCTCAGACGCTATGAAAGCCAGTCCATTGAATTGTGTATAAGAGCTATATAAATTGAAGTGAAACCATCCCGACTTAGATAGATATAATTACGACCGCCCGTTTAACTCTTGAGACTTTACACTACAGTAATGCAGACTAAGTAATGCTTGGGCAGATATGTGAATCTATCATGACCGTTAAAGCCACTATTATAAAAACAAATTAGGTCTTTGTCAGGGCATTGCCATCAGGACTGCCATTGGTCTCCAGGTCGTTGTGGTTGGATCGGATCACCACTAATCCCATATTTTCCGAGGGTATATGCGTCACGAAACAAACTAACTACCTAACAATCTTGTGAGGGCGTATTTAGAAATGCTTATTGACACCGGATAAACAGCGATTAATCGCATACAGGACTCGCTCCTAACTACCTAAATCATATATCTAATGTCACAGAGGAGTGCATTAACGATGGAAAGTAAACTCATTTTATAAGTACTTTCAATTTTTTATTTTTTTTTGTAGGTCCCGGGAACCAGTGTTTTACACATATGGTAGTCAACTAAGTATGAGTTATTATAAATAAATGTAACGGTAATATACGAAGAGCAAGTAATTAAGATGTTTACTTTTCCCACCACTTAGAGCAGCAGTGTGTCCTTAGACAGGTACTGCCTCCGTTCTCCTGCAACCCGCTCCCATACCTTAGATAGGTACTGCCTCCGTTCTCCTGCAACCCGCTCCCATACCTTAGATAGGTACTGCCTCCGTTCTCCTGCAACCCGCTCCCATACCTTAGATAGGTACTGCCTCCGTTATCCTGCCCGTCGCTCCCATACCTTAGACAGGTACTGCCTCCGTTCTCCTGCAACCCGCTCCCATACCTTAGATAGGTACTGCCTCCGTTATCCTGCCCGTCGCTCCCATACCTTAGACAGGTACTGCCTCCGTTCTCCTGCAACCCGCTCCCATACCTTAGATAGGTACTGCCTCCGTTATCCTGCCCGTCGCTCCCATACCTTAGACAGGTACTGCCTCCGTTCTCCTGCAACCCGCTCCCATACCTTAGACAGGTACTGCCTCCGTTCTCCTGCAACCCGCTCCCATACCTTAGATAGGTACTGCCTCCGTTATCCTGCCCGTCGCTCCCATACCTTAGACAGGTACTGCCTCCGTTCTCCTGCAACCCGCTCCCATACCTTAGATAGGTACTGCCTCCGTTATCCTGCCCGTCGCTCCCATACCTTAGACAGGTACTGCCTCCGTTCTCCTGCAACCCGCTCCCATACCTTAGATAGGTACTGCCTCCGTTATCCTGCCCGTCGCTCCCATACCTTAGATAGGTACTGCCTCCGTTCTCCTGCAACCCGCTCCCATACCTTAGACAGGTACTGCCTCCGTTCTCCTGCAACCCGCTCCCATACATTAGACAGGTACTGCCTCCGTTCTCCTGCAACCCGCTCTCATACCTTAGACAGGTACTGCCTCCGTTCTCCTGCAACCCGCTCCCATACATTAGACAGGTACTGCCTCCGTTCTCCTGCAACCCCTCCCATACCTTAGACAGGTACTGCCTCCGTTCTCCTGCAACCCGCTCCCATACATTAGACAGGTACTGCCTCCGTTCTCCTGCAACCCGCTCTCATACCTTAGACAGGTACTGCCTCCGTTCTCCTGCAACCCGCTCCCATACCTTAGACAGGTACTGCCTCCGTTCTCCTGCAACCCGCTCCCATACATTAGACAGGTACTGCCTCCGTTCTCCTGCAACCCGCTCCTATACCGCCGCAAATTGCCCTGTAGCTGCAAATTGTAAGTCTAATTATCCATGGGAGCAAGTTATGCTCAACAAAAGATCATATTTAAACAAGAAATAAAAAAAAAACTCAATCAAGCTTTCGTGATTTTAAAGTTCTTGTAAAATAAGATAATGATAAGAGACTCTAAAGTAAAGTTATCTCTATACTGACCTGTCGTAAATATCTTCGTCGGTCAGTTTTAAGCCAGCCATCGTGCACTCGCAAGCATTTATTTCAATGCCTTTGCCCGACTTTAGGGGATAGAACGTGATGCTCTCTATTTTCCCCACAACCTCTCCTTTTGGTTCGATCTTGTTTGACAAACATGGCAAACATTTACGAAACATGTTGCTCGAGTTGATCCAAGCTCAACAATGACCAACGACTCGTCCCAGCAGGCGACTTAATTGTCGACTCACCGCTTATTTTTATACGCTAGTCGTTCATTGTTCGGGATATCAACATAGACACCGTCGGTAATTGGATTGACGAGTGCGGACGTCGGTGTAGTACCCGTTACGTGAGTAGGCGGTGCTTCGTCGCTGTATAATGGAGGGTGGACTTTACATAATGTAATGTGGACACAACGGATGTTGTGGGGCGCGGTGGTCTATGTGGTAGAGCGTCCGACTTTCGGTTGCGGGGACCCGGACTGTACAAGGACTGTGGACGTGACAGAAAGGATGTGGATGGGACTGGTGTATAAGGACTGTGGATGTGGGTAGGTGGGGGATGTAGCATAAAATATACAAACATACGAAACATTGCATGATTCAGTTAACTGTACATGTTTAGGAACAAAATAATGAAATACGTCAAATCAGGCGGAAATTGGTGACCGTTTGTAATGTAAGTTTTTTTCTCAATGTCACACGTGATGTCGGGCCAGGACGCCACGTTGTTAGACAGACCACGTTCGACTGCCAAGTCACAGATAATAGTTGTATGGAGAGTCATTCTTGAACGAAGGTTATACAGGTGCGATATGAGTTATGCACTGGTAAGTTTGTTTTACCAAATGCGTATGACGCACGTGCACGTAAACGTGCACGTGCAATTAAGGCGAGACAACAATAGAACCAGAACAAAAATGCTTTGATAATGTGCACTGTGTATAGATCCAGTATGAGTTGGCAATCCGTAAAACCATTGTATATGGCCACGACACTGTAACCGAGTACTCAATGGGTAACATGCTGACCGCAAGCATTCAAGTTATATAACATGTAACCGTGGTGGATTAAATTGTATATGTAACATGGCACGAAAACCGGTTTTTTGGACCGCCCAA
This sequence comes from Lamellibrachia columna, assembly GCA_963662155.1. Taxonomy (NCBI): domain Eukaryota; kingdom Metazoa; phylum Annelida; class Polychaeta; order Sabellida; family Siboglinidae; genus Lamellibrachia; species Lamellibrachia columna. Next base: position 39,906,282 of record OY759262.1, read on the forward strand.
AAGTGTTTACACTTTACCCATAACTCGAACACCAACTCAACATATCTGGGATTGATTCAGCCATCATGTGATTTCTGCAAAAACCACACGTTCGCATAATATCAACAGTATATGGACGTCTTCCTCCTACAATATCTTCCGCCACCCTGAGTATCCTCCCAACGCCAAAGCTGTCTTCACGCCACACTTTCATCGTAAAGAGCCACAAACTATTTTATAGTAAAGCCCACAATTAGAAACACACGATATATTAATTCAGTATGTATTGTTAATTTAATTATGGCCCCTAAAATAACTGGAAATTATGCTTGATATGAGTTACTCTAACGTGCTCAGAAAGTATCTAAATGTCCACTTGAGTAACAGGCTGACAAACCAAACATTCCATGGGGGCATAGATAAGCTCTCAAACAAGATTGGAATGATAGCTGCTCGGCTGTATGATGTCTATATACTTACTATCTATCATTTCTTTGCATTCTTTGACTATTCGTACGCCAACATATAATCTTTAAATTTGAAGAAAAAAAACAACTTGAGCTGGTCACTGCTATTGCCAGAATAAACAATTTTAAGAACATCTTGTGGACATCTACTCATGGCAAGAACATCTTGTGGACACCCACTCATGGCGAGAACATCTTGTGGACACCCACTCATGGCGAGAACATCATCTTGTGGACACAGCCACTCGTGGCAAGAGCATGAAAGGAAAACAAATGCACCAAACTGATCTGCGAAAACCTTGATGTTTAAGTGGCTGACCTTCCATCCCTAATAAACACTCGACCTTTATAGAAACGGCTCGTCAATTTTCAGGCTCCGGCCGACCAATGATGATAATGATGATGACGACGACGACGATGATTTAACAAGATTTAATAATATTGCCCTCCAAGGCAAAGGCCCGGGTGGCAAGTGTACAAAGAAGCCATTGGCTTATCAAGAGTCCAACCAATTTTCTTATATGTGTAATCCGCCCTCCTGAGATATGTGTCAATCTTGTTTTAAACATATTCACGCTGCTAGCAGTTGCACAATCTGTAGATAATTTATTCCATTCGTTCTCTGTGAGAAAGAGTACTTCCTGATATCCAATCTTCACTTATCCTTTACTAATATTACCTCTAGTTATACTATCTTTCTTGAGGGAAAAAATATTTCTATCAATATTTCATATAAATTCAATATCTTAAAAACTGCAATGGTGATGATGATCATGATGAATTATGTAATGATTTGCACTTATTACAAAAAAAATATCACATATAGTAAAAATGTAATATATAAAGTAGCTACTCCAAAGTGTTAGCTGCTTCATGGTAAACTTAGTTGATGGGAAGCGAGTCACAGGTGTCATACAATGTTCATGCAGTCACAGGTGTCATACAATGTTCATGCAGTCACAGGTGTCATACAATGTTCATGCAGTCACAGGTGTCCTACAATGTTCATGCAGTCACAGGTGTCATACAATGTTCATGCAGTCACAGGTGTCATACAATGTTCATGCAGTCACAGGTGCTTTCCAATGTTCAGGCACGCGAGACATTGAGCGTGCATGCAGTCGCAGAAATATATAATGACTACTTGTCCACACTTCTGCAGTCGCCTGACTCGCTCATAACTACCCAAGTAATATAATCGGGCCGTTTAACACAGAATCGCGACAAGAAATCCACCCAACAGAAAAGTCTGGTTGTGCCACACAGATTCAGTTGCAAATAATATGTGACTATCTTGTTTATGTTTAGGCGTGTGCACATCACAAACTTTTATTTAAGAATGCTTTTAGTTTTTATTACTGATGAAATCAGATATTATGTTTATATATTTCTATTTGCAAGGGGACCAGCGTGTTAAACGTACTGTGGTTACATATGTATGAATGATTATAAATATAGATAACGATAATATTTTTTTTGTACGGATAGCATTTAATCAAAGATGTCCACCACTTTTCCCGTCCACTAGCAAAGTGTCCTTAAACTGCGTAGTGTATATTACAATATGTAGACTTAATATTATTAAGACGTGGTGTTGTAGAAGTGTACTTAATTTCGTATTCAGTACATATAGGTGTTCTATCATGCATGCAGATAAATAAGACAAAATGTACATCAATGACATAACATGTTTTACATTAATTAATTTTGCCAAGTTTTCCAAACACTCGCAATACTAAATTGCAAATTTCAATACTGCAAATACTTCGCAATTGAGTATTACAATAACGCAATACACAATATTTCACCCAATGCAACCCATCCCTTTTAAAGACAGGAAGGTAACATTAGCACCGCACGCACTTACCTGTCGTAGACATGACTGTTCTTTACTTTTAGACCACTGTTCGTGCACTTGGCTGCACATATTTTAATGCCTTTAGCCGACTTTAGGGGGTAGAAAGTGATGCTGTCTATTTGCCCCACCACGTCTCCGTCTGGTTTGATCTTGTTCGGTAAACATGACAGCAGTTTCTGGAACATGGCGGTCAAGACGCTAGCAGCTCAGCTGTGAACAACGGCCTGGTCTTAACAGGCAAGTGACTAGTTCACACATAAACGACGACTTTTATATTATACCCTAGCCATCCTTCATTCGGGATATATACAAACAGTGACTATCTTTGGATCATAAGTGGCTTGGTGAGTGTACAACACTATTGACATATATTATTAATCGAACAGTTCTATTGTTATCAACATAACAACACTTAATTCATTTAAACACTTAATCCAATCCATTCAACCTCTTAGAATGGCCTGTGTTAGACCTTTAAAGAAAATCTGGGGACATGCCCCTGGGACCCCCTCCCCCAGGGACCCCCTTCCCCTGGGACAGATAGTAGCTCTCTGCTCGATGTTGCCTTCTGTCCGTGCGTTGCCCACTTGTACGACACTACCTTAGCAATACGCTTTTGGCACCAGTTACCAAATATACCTTTCGCAGTTTTTAACAATCAAGATGCATCTACAAATAGTACATTGTTAATTATGATATAGTTTGAAGTAATTGTCTAGCTACGCCTGCTTATGGTTGAGAAATAAAGGTCCATTTTCACTATATTGAAGTTATTGCTACCAACATGGTTATCGGTGTTCTTCGGGTAATTCTGTCAAGAAGGATTGCAACCAATCATAAAAAGCTATCTTTGTGTCAAGATGCCCGGGTCAAGTTGCCCCGGTCAAGTTGCTCAGGTTAAAGTGACCCATCGTTGTCATTCCAAGAGAAAACAACTCACGTGTGCCGCTTATAAGTTGCATAACACCGCAAGTGTCCCGATGTCTGCCTCCTCAATTTGCCAAGCATGCGTTGCTTGCATGTCTCGCAATACAGGAAGGCAGTCTTCCTGGGCCTATAATGCCGCTGAAGCAGTCGCATGGTTTGGGCGTGACGCTTAGATTGTTTGTCACGTTATTCTAACACCCTTCCGCGGTGTAAAAGCAAACTTCCCAAAAGGCCTGTCCTGCCGCTTTAATTGATTTGCCCCAGTCAGCACGAGAACTCGACACAAAGCAAAGCCTGGTTTGTCCTGCATCAGAGAAGGAAGTCGTTCAAGGTACACAAAGCAATGTGCCGCTGTAAAGATTCGTCCTCGCTTCGAATTGGCCTCGTGTTAACGGCGAAAAGGCAGCTTTAACATCAATAACTTTATAAAATATAGGGAGACTACGTTAGGCTACAAGTCGCCGGTGTTTAAAATGGGTTCATTTCCTTGCAGTTATTGAAAGATATGTTTAAAAACAATTTAAAGTCATTAATTTTTTTATATTGCTATGTTACAGTTTGCCGCAACGGTAAAACACAAATGTTACAACAGCCCCACTGGCTGTTACAATTTGCCCCACTGACTGTTATAATTTGCCCCACTGGCTGTTACATTTTGCCCCGCTGGCTGTTACAATTTGCCCCGCTGGCTGTTACAATTTGCCCTACTGGCTGTTACAATTTGCCCCTCTGGTTGTTACAATTTGCCTCGCATCGGGGTAAATTGTTGTAACACTTTAGGTGACCTCATAAAACGAATTATTGCGCAAACGTGTATTGCATTAAGCATTTGGTCCAAATAGCCCCCGGTTTCCCCGACGGGTGTTGTGGGTTTTGAGAAGAATATGGCCGTATCCCGTTTTAATACGGATTTGTTTGAAATGGAAAAATCGTACATATTTTCTTGTTTTCATCACACTAAAACACTAAAAATTAATGACAAAGCGGTCGAATAGCAAGTATGCTGCAATTCTCCTAAAATATCTTTGATTCTTGGCAGATTTTCGACAAACCTGATATAGGTATATTCCACAGCCTGATAAATGGCGAAACTCGATCGGAATATGAATGCTGTAGGCCGGTTAACAAATGAAAAATATTATGCGGATTTGTACGGCTATATACAGAATTTCAAGTTAAAAATACAGATCTCAATCGACACAAGTGAAATGAAACGGTAGAGGTGATGTCAGTGAAGTAGACGTGAATGTGCAACAACTAAACTATGAAAACATTTAGTCAGTTATCTTCTTCCATTGGTCAGTATTGTGGAAAAAGCTATTTTCTTTTCATAAGTCTTTAATATTAAAACGGACAAATATTAAAAATCATTTAGACCAATTATTGTATTATCCATAATATACCTCCTATAAAATAAATAGAGAATAGAGAACCGTGCTCGCTACTATCATCTGAAGAAGATAAATAAGGTATTGTTCAACCCGGTGTAATCATAGAGGAAACTGTTTCTTGAATAAACATTGCAATATTTAGAATGTGCCCATTTGTCATTGTTTTGTGTGGGGAGAAAGTAATTGTTATATATTTAAGAGAGCGCGACAGCGCATGGAAACTTACGAAACGCATTGCTGTATTATATAACCTGACACAAGTATAAGTAAACATTCAGTGTTCGTCTTAGTGTCAGGGTGACATCAAGTACATGTATAAATATACATCGACATTACAGAGGCATCGTGATGTTTGCTTCGTTTGATGAGTCATAATGACTTATAACTTGCATAAGTAACATTCCTAGAGGTAATTGACAAGTTGTCAACATTAATGTTATTACATGCTTAAAGCGTGCATTGTAATAATTAGCCTACGAATCTCACAGCTCTGTGACATAAATTCAGGATGGCGTCCAAAATGGGTGTCAGTGACAAATCATAGATTTATATAACTTTGCGAGAGCTGCTTATGTTTATCTACTTATAATAGTTTTTTCTGTGTTTATGTTACGAACATTTCGAATTTCACGTACTCAGGGGGCCACATAAGTTATGACTCCCGTTTGGCTAAACTTACTGATTTATTCGTAACCCGTTGAGCCACTATACGGTGGCATGGTAAACCCATGGGTGACTAAGCTTGCCCCTCCCCCGTTTGGCCTTCCCTTTGCGATATCCTAGATACAACACTGGATTTGAAGACAGCGCTTTTAGGCATTCGTTAACTTTTACATTTTATTAACTCATAGATTGTTATGAAATAATGAAAATAATACTCGCTCGATGAAATACATTAAATGGATATTTAGTCGCACGTCTGAATAGTGAACAACCGCGTCACTCATTGCTGTGTCGGTACGTCACTCGGTTGTGTCGCTACGTCACTCGGTTATATCGGTACGTCACTCGGCTGTGTCAGTACGTCACTCATGGCTATGTCGGTACGTTACACATGACTGTGTCGGTACGTCACTCATGGATGTGTCGGTACGTCACTCATGGCTGTGTCGGTACGTCACTCATGGATGTGTCGGTACGTCACTCATGGATGTGTCGGTAAGTTACTCATTGCTGTGTCGGTACGTTACTCATTGCTGTGTCGGTACGTCACTCATGGCTGTGTCGGTACGTCACTCATAGCTGTGTCGGCACGCCACACATGGCTGTGTCGGTACTTCACTCATGGCTGTGTTGGTACGTCACACATGGCTGTGTCGGTACGTCACTCGTGGCTGTGTCGGTGCGTCACTCGGCTCTGTCGATACGTCACTCATGGTTGTGTCGGTGCGTCACTCGGCTGTGTCGGTACGACGGCTTTATTGTTGGTCGACTTCGCAATTTGTTTATGAATTGCAGATAGCGATCATTGTATTGCATTGCAACTTATCTACCACACATGTGAACATTTCCCCCAACTACTACACAGCGTTTGTTGCGCACATATAAGAGATGTTCGTCAGATATCGTAATCTGAATAATGTTCTGCCATGACCTAGGATAACAGATTGATAAAAATTAGTTGTATCTCAGTGTGTCTTTATCTTGTTATGTTGTCCTATTACTTCAACATATCTTGTTACTAGTCGAGTTGCCCGGCGTTGCACTGGACAAAAGACAACCACTGCAAGAGCTTATGACTCAAGAGCTTATGACTCAAGAGCTTATGACTCAAGAGCTTATGACTCACTACCCAGTCAAGTGTTGGTAAATGGCAGTGACAAATTCATGCCCCAAAAATCACGTACAGTTGCCGGTTTCACGAAGCGTTCGGTGGACATTTGACGTAGATCATGTAACAATGGTTGAAACACGTATAGCGTTGCTAACAATTGCGCGTAACTATTGTTACGTCATTTACGTCAAACATACATTCGAAACTGAATAGCTGTCACATGTGGCCGTTTCCTGATACGATAAAAACGGCGTGAATGACAATTCAATGGCCTTACCGTCGATAGCGGCTCTTGGTGCCTAGACCGTCGAGAGCGGCTCCACGGTGACCATACCGTAGAGGACGGCTCCCGGGTATGGTAAAGAGCGGGCCCCCGGTGGCCATTCCGTAGAGACCGGTGGTAGGACCGTCCGTCGAGAACGGGTTGCTAGTGGCTATACCGTCGACAGCGGCTCCCCGGTGGCCATACCGTTAATAGTGGTTCACTGATGGTCATAGAGAGCGGCTCTCCGATGACCATGCCGTCAAGAGCAGCTCCCTGGGTGGCCATTCCGTAGAGAGCGGCTCCCGGAGGCCATACCACAGAGAAAGGCTCCCCGGTGGCCGTATTGGTGCCTAGACCGTCGTGACGGGTGGCCGTATTGGTGCCTAGACGGTCGTGACGGGTGGCCGTATTGGTGCCTAGACCGTCGTGACGGGTGGCCGTATTGGTGCCTAGACGGTCGTGACGGGTGGCCGTATTGGTGCCTAGACCGTCGTGACGGGTGGCCGTATTGGTGCCTAGACCGTCGTGACGGGTGGCCGTATTGGTGCCTAGACCGTCGTGACGGGTGGCCGTATTGCAGAGAGTGATTCCCCATCGGCCAAACCGTAGAGAGCGGCTCCTCGGAGGCCATACCGTAGAGAGCGGCTCCTCGGAGGCCATACCGTAGAGAGCGGTTTCCTGGTGGTTGGACTGTGGTGTCGGATTTCTTATGGTTGAGCCGTGATGTCGGATCTCCGGTATTTGGATCGAAGGGTCGGATCTCAGATGGTCGGATCTCAGATGGTCGGATCTCAGATGGTTGGATCGCGGGGTCGAATCTTGGTGGTTGAACAACTGGAATTGCTAATTGATTACAAACTGCCTAAACCCTTTTGTTTTAGTGCGCTGCCGATAGGGTTTCCCATAGGATTTTAGCCCAACATACGTGTTTTATATATATATATATATATATATATATATATATATATATATATATATATATATATATATATATATATATATATATATATATATATATATATATATATATATATATGTGTGTGTGTGTGTGTGTGTGTGTGTGTGTGGGGTGGGTGGGTGGGTGGGTGGGTGGGTGGGTGGGTGGGTGTGTGTGGTGTGTGTGTGTGTTTGTGTATGTGTGTATATGTGTGTATATGGATATGTGTATATATATATATATGTATGTATATATATATATATATATATATATATATATATATATATATATATATATATATATATATATATATATATATATATATATATATATATATATATATGTATATATATATATATATATATATATATATATATATATATATATATATATATATATATATATATATATGTATATATATATATATATATACGTATATATATATATATATATATATATATATATATATATATATATATATATATATATATATATATATATATATATATATATATATATATATATATGTATGTATAATTTATTCACAACCAACTGTCCATTATGAGCATGGTCATTCTTGTTGTATATGTAAGATTTTCGCTTACGTATACACAATATTTGTGTAAGATCGTCGTTATGCGGCGTCAGTCACGTAGTTGCGTAGCCTGTTTGTTAATGCCGGGTCACGTTATTATGCGCCTCTATGTCAGCGCTATTACATCATTTGCTGGGAAGCGTTGTCACAAAAAAAACGTTATGGAGTCGGTTGCAGTACCGTAAACTGAGGCTACTTTGAATGTTTTTTCCTTCAAAGATATACAGTTTGCAAGTGTTCATTCCCATCCTCAATCTTATGACTTTTTATTTGTTGGGTTTGTGCATGTCCATTGCAGTATACTGTGATTGCCATACTGAGTACTGTCACGGATTGGTTTGTGCGTGTCCATTGCAGTATACTGTGATTGCCCTACTGAGTACTGTCACGGATTGGTTTGTGCGTGTCCATTGCAGTATACTGTGATTGCCCTACTGAGTACTGTCACGGATTGGTTTGTGCGTGTCCATTGCAGTATACTGTGATTGCCCTACTGAGTACTGTCACGGATTGGTTTGTGCGTGTCCATTGCAGTATACTGTGATTGCCCTACTGAGTACTGTCACGGATTGGCTGGGTTTCCGCTCACTAGTTTGGCTAGTGTCTAGTCGGGATATCCCATTTCTATAATTCAACGTTCAGGAATGGTAGTTGCACAAGTGAACAAGACAACTAAGACAAGTGGAACAAAAATAAATATTTAATACACGAAAGTTACTAAGTAATTTACAAGGAAACAAGTAGACTCCTGGGTCTGTGTAATATAATCTAATCTTCCGATCCTCTGACAACCGGACCGGGGTTAATTACCCAATGTAGTGGTAGAAACGTCTAATAACATCTAATCCTAACACCAAAAAAACTGTTCTAACATAAATTCAAACTAAAACCTATCTCATTAATATTTCCGCAGGGAGATCTACCACATTGGCGTGTAGGCTTATCTAACTTGACTAGTCCTACAACCGCTCCTCTGTGCCCGTAGCTACTAGGTTGATGGTAAGGCATTTGATACCTAAAGAACATCCTAATTACATCTGAAGCAGATAAATGCCTAAGCAACATCACATTTGATTTTGATGCATCTAATGTGTAAACACCCTCACAGTCGAATCTCTGCATTCTTAGAAACCGTTTATTAGGCTTGCCCTTTGTTTGGCGGCGTGTCCCCATTACCGCCAATCTTTTCATGGGAGATGGAGATGATTTCCCGGTTGTCGTGAACGGAGGGTTGTCGCCGTTTGACGTCTCACTTCGTCTTCACTCTCGTCCGCAACCGAAGAGCGTACAGTCGGCCGTCGAAGAGCGAGCCTACCGCTGCCGAAAAGTGCACCGTCTGCAGTCGAAGAGCGAGCCGTTCACTGTCGTCGGGCGTACTGTCTGCAATCGAAGAGCGAGCCGTTCACTGTCGTCGGGCGTACTGTCTGCAATCGAAGAGCGGGCCGTTCACTGTCGTCGGGCGTACTGTCTGCAGTCGAAGAGCGAGCCGTTCACTGTCGTCGGGCGTACTGTCTGCAATCGAAGAGCGAGCCGTTCACTGTCGTCGGGCGTACTGTCTGCAGTCGAAGAGCGAGCCGTTCACTGTCGTCGGGCGTACTGTCTGCAGTCGAAGAGCGAGCCGTTCACTGTCGTCGGGCGTACTGTCTGCAATCGAAGAGCGGGCCGTTCACTGTCGTCGGGCGTACTGTCTGCAATCGAACAGCTAGCCGTTCACTGTCGTCGGGCGTACTGTCTGCAGTCGAAGAGCGAGCCGTTCACTGTCGTCGGGCGTACTGTCTGCAGTCGAAGAGCGAGCCGTTCACTGTCGTCGGGCGTACTGTCTGCAGTCGAAGAGCTAGCCGTTCACTGTCGTCGGGCGTACTGTCTGCAGTCGAAGAGCGAGCCGTTCACTGTCGTCGGGCGTACTGTCTGCAGTCGAAGAGCGAGCCGTTCACTGTCGTCGGGCGTACTGTCTGCAATCGAAGAGCGGGCCGTTCACTGTCGTCGGGCGTACTGTCTGCAATCGAAGAGCGAGCCGTTCATTGTCGTCGGGCGTACTGTCTGCAATCGAAGAGCGGGCCGTTCACTGTCGTCGGGCGTACTGTCTGCAATCGAAGAGCGGGCCGTTCACTGTCGTCGGGCGTACTGTCTGTAAACGAAGAGCGGGCCGTTCACTGTCGTCGGGCGTACTGTCTGCAATCGATGAGCGAGCCTTTCACTGTCGTCGGGCGTACTGTCTGCAATCGAAGAGCGAGCCGTTCACTGTCGTCGGGCGTACTGTCTGCAGTCGAAGAGCTAGCCGTTCACTGTCGTCGGGCGTACTGTCTGCAGTCGAAGAGCGAGCCGTTCACTGTCGTCGGTCGTACTGTCTGCAGTCGAAGAGCGAGCCATTCACTGTCGTCGGGCGTACTGTCTGCAATCGAAGAGCGAGCCGTTCACTGTCGTCGGGCGTACCGTCTGCAATCGAAGAGCGAGCCGTTCACTGTCGTCGGGCATACTGTCCGCAATCGAAGAGCGGGCCGTTCACTGTCGTCGGGCGTACTGTCTGCAATCGAAGAGCGGGCCGTTCACTGTCGTCGGGCGTACTGTCCGCAATCGAAGAGCGGGCCGTTCACTGTCGTCGGGCGTACTGTCTGCAATCGAAGAGCGAGCCGTTCACTGTCGTCGGGCATACTGTCCGCAATCGAAGAGCGGGCCGTTCACTGTCGTCGGGCGTACTGTCTGCAATCGAAGAGCGGGCCGTTCACTGTCGTCGGGCGTACTGTCTGCAGTCGAAGAGCGGGCCGTTCACTGTCGTCGGGCGTACTGTCTGCAATCGAAGAGCGGGCCGTTCACTGTCGTCGGGCGTACTGTCTGCAGTCGAAGAGCGAGCCGTTCACTGTCGTCGGGCGTACTGTCTGCAATCGAAGAGCGAGCCGTTCACTGTCGTCGGGCGTACTGTCTGCAATCGAAGAGCGGGCCGTTCACTGTCGTCGGGCATACTGTCTGCAATCGAAGAGCGGGCCGTTCACTGTCGTCGGGCGTACTGTCTGTAAACGAAGAGCGGGCCGTTCACCGTCGTCGGGCGTACTGTCTGCAATCGATGAGCGAGCCGTTCACTGTCGTCGGGCGTACTGTCTGCAATCGAAGAGCGAGCCGTTCACTGTCGTCGGGCGTACTGTCTGCAGTCGAAGAGCTAGCCGTTCACTGTCGTCGGGCGTACTGTCTGCAGTCGAAGAGCGAGCCGTTCACTGTCGTCGGTCGTACTGTCTGCAGTCGAAGAGCGAGCCATTCACTGTCGTCGGGCGTACTGTCTGCAATCGAAGAGCGAGCCGTTCACTGTCGTCGGGCGTACCGTCTGCAATCGAAGAGCGAGCCGTTCACTGTCGTCGGGCGTACTGTCTGCAATCGAAGAGCGGGCCGTTCACTGTCGTCGGGCGTACTGTCTGCAATCGAAGAGCGGGCCGTTCACTGTCGTCGGTCGTACTGTCTGCAATCGAAGAGCGGGCCGTTCACTGTCGTCGGTCGTACTGTCTGCAATCGAAGAGCGGGCCGTTCACTGTCGTCGGTCGTACTGTCTGCAATCGAAGAGCGGGCCGTTCACTGTCGTCGGTCGTACTGTCTGCAATCGAAGAGCGGGCCGTTCATTGTCGTCGGGCGTACTGTCTGCAATCGAAGAGCTGGCCGTTCACTGTCGTCGGTCGTACTGTCTGCAATCGAAGAGCGGGCCGTTCACTGTCGTCGGGCGTACTGTCTGCAATCGAAGAGCGGGCCGTTCACTGTCGTCGGTCGTACTGTCTGCAATCGAAGAGCGGGCCGTTCACTGTCGTCGGTCGTACTGTCTGCAATCGAAGAGCGGGCCGTTCACTGTCGTCGGTCGTACTGTCTGCAATCGAAGAGCGGGCCGTTCACTGTCGTCGGTCGTACTGTCTGCAATCGAAGAGCGGGCCGTTCATTGTCGTCGGGCGTACTGTCTGCAATCGAAGAGCTGGCCGTTCACTGTCGTCGGTCGTACTGTCTGCAATCGAAGAGCGGGCCGTTCACTGTCGTCGGGCGTACTGTCTGCAATCGAAGAGCGGGCCGTTCACTGTCGTCGGTCGTACTGTCTGCAATCGAAGAGCGGGCCGTTCACTGTCGTCGGTCGTACTGTCTGCAATCGAAGAGCGGGCCGTTCATTGTCGTCGGGCGTACTGTCTGCAATCGAAGAGCTGGCCGTTCACTGTCGTCGGTCGTACTGTCTGCAATCGAAGAGCGGGCCGTTCACTGTCGTCGGTCGTACTGTCTGCAATCGAAGAGCGGGCCGTTCACTGTCGTCGGTCGTACTGTCTGCAATCGAAGAGCGGGCCGTTCATTGTCGTCGGGCGTACTGTCTGCAATCGAAGAGCTGGCCGTTCACTGTCGTCGGTCGTACTGTCTGCAATCGAAGAGCGGGCCGTTCACTGTCGTCGGGCGTACTGTCTGCAATCGAAGAGCGGGCCGTTCACTGTCGTCGGTCGTACTGTCTGCAATCGAAGAGCGGGCCGTTCACTGTCGTCGGTCGTACTGTCTGCAATCGAACAGCGGGCCGTTCATTGTCGTCGGGCGTACTGTCTGCAATCGAATGACATTAGTTCTCCAATCACCGTGTCATGGTCTAGTCCACTAAGCAAACACATCTCAATCGGGTAATACTCCGGTCCTTGCCTACTTAATATGCTTCATTCTCCAAGATAAACAAACTCGCGTCGTCCAGGCGGAAACGGATTGCTTGAGCAAACACATTACGTAATACTGGTCGGCTCTAACAAAGACCGATGAATTCATTCGTACTTGAAAGGTTTAACTAATATATAAAGAATCAGGAAATATTATTCTGATAAAAAAATAGCAGAACTGCTACGTACATTATCCCTGCTAAAATATCTATTTCCGGAGCTTCACAATAAAAAGTTATTTACACTCATGAATTATTTCCACTAACCACACAATATCACTCTTTATACAATACGGTATTCAACAACTCAAATTAGTAAGAAATTCTCGGTAAATTTTACACCACACAAAAATTACTGGGAGTACAATGACTATGTATTATATCTGTGTACCGGGGGTGTAGTGGGTATGTATTATATCTGTGTACTGGGGGTGTAGTGGGTATGTATTATATCTGTGTACTGGGGGTGTAGTGGGTATGTATTATATCTGTGTACTGGGGGTGTAGTGGGTATGTATTATATCTGTGTACTGGGGGTGTAGTGGGTATGTATTCTAGCTGTATACTGGGGGTGTAGTGGGTATGTATTATATCTGTGCACTGGGGGTGTAGTGGGTATGTATTATATCTGTGTACTGGGGGTGTAGTGGGTATGTATTATATCTGTGTACTGGGGGTGTAGTGGGTATGTATTATATCTGTGCACTGGGGGTGTAGTGGGTATGTATTATATCTGTGCACTGGGGGTGTAGTGGGTATGTATTATATCTGTGTACTGGGGGTGTAGTGGGTATGTATTATATCTGTGTACTGGGGGTGTAGTGGGTATGTATTATATCTGTGCACTGGGGGTGTAGTGGGTATGTATTATATCTGTGTACTGGGGGTGTAGTGGGTATGTATTATATATGTGTACTGGGGGTGTAGTGGGTATGTATTCTAGCTGTATACTGGGGGTGTAGTGGGTATGTATTATATCTGTGTACCGGGGGTGTAGTGGGTATGTATTATATATGTGCACTGGGGGTGTAGTTGGTATGTATTATATCTGTGTACTGGGGGTGTAGTTGGTATGTATTATATCTGTGTACTGGGGGTGTAGTGGGTATGTATTCTAGCTGTGTACCGGGGATGTAGTGGGTATGTATTCTAGCTGTATACTGGGGGTGTAGTGGGTATGTATTCTAGCTGTGTACTGGGGGTGTAGTGGGTATGTATTCTAGCTGTGTACTGGGGGTGTAGTGGGTATGTATTCTAGCTGTGTACTGGGGGTGTAGTGGGTATGTATTCTAGTTGTGTACTGGGGATGCAGTCAATATGTATTCTAGCTGTGTACTGGGGGTGTAGTGGGTATGTATTCTAGCTGTGTACTGGGGGTGTAGTGGGTATGTATTCTAGTTGTGTACTGGGGGTGTAGTGGGTATGTATTCTAGTTGTGTACTGGGGGTGTAGTGGGTATGTATTATATCTGTGTACTGGGGGTGTAGTGGGTATGTATTCTAGCTGTATACCGGGGGTGTAGTGGGTATGTATTATATCTGTGTACCGGGGGTGTAGTGGGTATGTATTCTAGCTGTATACTGGGGGTGTAGTGGGTATGTATTCTAGCTGTGTACTGGGGGTGTAGTGGGTATGTATTCTAGTTGTGTACTGGGGATGCAGTCAATATGTATTCTAGCTGTGTACTGGGGGTGTAGTGGGTATGTATTCTAGCTGTGTACTGGGGGTGTAGTGGGTATGTATTCTAGTTGTGTACTGGGGGTGTAGTGGGTATGTATTCTAGTTGTGTACTGGGGGTGTAGTGGGTATGTATTCTAGCTGTGTACTGGGGGTGTAGTGGGTATGTATTCTAGCTGTATACTGGGGTGTAGTGGGTATGTATTCTAGCTGTGTACTGGGGGTGCAGTGACTATGTATTCTAGTTGTGCACTAGAGGTGCAGCGACTATGTATTCTAGCCGTGTACTGGGGGTGCAATGACTATGTATTCTAGCTGTGTACTGGGGTGCAGTCACTGTGTATTCTAGCTGTGTACTGGGGGTGCAGTCACTAAGTATTCTAGCTGTGTACTGGGGTGCAGTCACTATGTATTCTAGCTATATACTGGGGTGCAGTGACTATATATATATATTCTAAATGTTTACTGGGGCACTGTGACTATGTATTCTAGCTGTGTACTGGGGGTGCAGTCACTATGTATTCTAGATGTGTACTGGGGGTGCAGTCACTATGTATTCTAGATGTGTACTGGGGGTGCAGTCACTAATTATTCTAGCTGTGTACTGGGGGTGTAGTTGGTATGTATTCTAGCTGTGTACTGGGGTGCAGTCATTATGTATTCTAGCTGTGTACTGGGGGTGTAGTGACTATGCATTCTATTCTATGTATTCTGATACATACACACACTACACCACCTACAGTCATGTCACTCTCTCAGTTCAACAATACTCGCTCACATGTAACGGTACACATTGATACATACACACACTAGGGGAGACCAGGGCACAATGGATCAAGGGTCACAGTGATTCTGTGGCTATTTATAGAAACTGAGACATAGGAATCCCAAGATGATGACATTGTCATCAGTTCATACCTCTAGACAATCCCCATCTGAATTACAGCTTAAGATCAAGACAGACTGCGCTGGTGAAGAATAGCAAGGTAAAGTATGTTTTTCACTATCAAAAGTAAAATTTAACGACTATTGTTTTTGTGATTTAGTGTGGATAATCCATTTCACATGTGTATCGAGTGCATTCGGGGTACAGTGAATCGGGGTACAGTGGCTCAATTTGGCAAGTGATTCACTGTGCCCCGGTAAACGGTTTTTTACTGAAATCATTGTCCTATACTCAATGTAATTATTTTTATTTCAAAGAATCTTGTAACGCTGCACAGGACATCCCCCACGTAGGTTGGAGACGACAATTTCGTACAAATGCTGCATTAGAGAATCAATGAGCTCAAAACATCAAAACCACGATTTCACTCAAACCAGTTTTATTGTAGTTAATACTCCCAAAATAATACTCATCAAAATCAAATGTGATGTTGCTTAGGCATTTATCTGCTTCAGATGTAATTAGGATGTTCTTTAGGTATCAAATGCCTTACCATGAACCTAGTAGCTACGGGCACAGAGGAGCGGTTGTAGGACTAGTCAAGTTAGATAAGCCTGTAGTTAATACTCCCACAAACGTTGATGACCTAAACATTTCCATTAAGATTTATTTGTATATTTTATGAACAAATCCTGTCAAAACTAGGCCTCGTGATGTGGCATTCTTTGGTATAAACTATGCCTACTTATTGTTGCTATGCGCATTGACATGTCCCATCACGCAGTTTTAAAAGAAACTGTGACTATGACTATGACTACTGTAATACACGAAGTTCATAAATCTTCTCTCCTCGAAACTAACATCACAGAGAAAGAGAGGTGGAAATGAGAGTGGGGATTAACAGATTGAAATGTTCACTTTGGTATTAGGCAATTACCAGTAACATTACAAGTTTATGGTAGTGAAATCATCATTACAAAAAATGTGATGTGAAAAACTTAAGTGCTGCCACCCTGTGGATAGGAAATAACACAAATGTCCATAACTTATTTTTATTATATTTATTTGTACACAGATAAAAATGTATTATTCAAACATAAAACATTCCTAAATCACAACTGTAGATCCAGTGCCAAGAAATAAATTCAGTTTACATTCCAAAACTAAGCACCACAATCCGACCATGTGCGGTGTCATCATAAGGTGCCAGTGAAGCCGGTCAGCTGCTTGGTCACTTCCCTCAGCTCCTGGTCACTCATCTGCTGGTAGTTAGCGAGTTCCATTGAGAAATGTGCCATGCCGGACGTGACAGTTCGCAGCCGGGTTGCATAACCAACCATCTCAGCGAGTGGAGTTTTTGCAGAAATAATGCGATACTGTTGTCGTGCTGCGATGTTTTCTATCTGACTGCGACGCTGCGAGAGATCTGTGAGCACTACTCCAAGTCGACTCTCATTGGTTGTTATCTAAACACAATGCAACAGCTTTGTACATAAATAAACATTCAAGTTGACCGATTGGCACATATGTACCAATTATAAGACAATAAACAATGATGTAAAATCATGAACAATTTACAAGATAGCAAAATTGTAGATTTTACTCTGCAAAATGTGCATGAAAAAACTGTAATGTCATAGCTATTATAATGTATAGCTTATGTTAAAAGCCTGCTGATATAGTTACACTATATATTATTATTCATGGATCATATTTATAAATTATACATTATTACACAGCTACACACTATATCAAAATACATAGAGATCGTTCATAATGGAAAAATCAAAGATGGCTACAAAGGTCAACATGTGTGACCTCCATGATAGGTCCCGATATTAGAATATATACTGAATCACAGCTTAACACAGCAGTTCCCAACCATTTTCTCCCCGCATACCCTCTGAAACGATCGGCCGGGTACCCCATCATAGTGACATAGAATCATAGAAGAAACGATATTCAACATTTAGTTCAGTGATACACATTTTATTAAAGAGGTGAACAAAACTGTATGCTGAATGGAGGCAGGATAAAAAATCGGTATTCAAGAACCCATCTCAATGTGAGGGCTGATCTTGCTTGGTCAAAACCAAGGCCTTGATTCGGGGAACCGTTTTGGACAAGGAGATGCAGAGGTCATCCTTCATACAGTCGGGCATGAAATTTTCATGCAGAACATTGCCGAGAATCCTTGCTCGCAGCGATATGTAGATGGAAACATCAACAATGTCCTCATGGGTACTCCCGCCACAGATGGATGTGATTTGCTCATCTTAGACCAGAAATTGGTCAGGTGAAGAGCTGCAAATGCATCATGTACAGTGGAGAGAGGTCGCTCCTCCACACTGAACAGACAAAATTCGAATCCAGCGCACTCGGATCCGGGAAGTATGTCTGAAATTCCTTCCGCATGGAAGGCAGGTGAGCCTGCACAAGTTACCCCATGTTTCCATGTACCATTTCTTCATCCTGAAGCGCCGCACTTAGGTGTTCAAACATGTTGTTTTTAGGTGTTCAAATATGTAGTTTCCTTTCTTGATCTTGCTGTCCCACAGCTCTAGCTTCATGACGAATGCTAGTACATTGTCCACAAAATCAATTACTGTAGTGAACCAGCCTTGGAGTGACTTATTAAGAGAATTCAGGTGAAAGCACACCAGCTTCAAGAGCCACATTTGTCAGAGAGTTTCTCGACAAATTTTTGAAACTGCTCCTTACGAATATGGTCAAAGGATTCGGTGATCTCCTTTTTCTGCGACTCCACTTTAGACACCATTCCTCCATGAGAGCCACCTCAGTGGGTCAGACGCTTTGTGGTCCGCATCAAACATTTGGCACAAGAGACAAAAGAGCCAAGTTTTGGGGTGGACTTGATGGCATAGGCACTAAATGCACTAACCATTGCAATGAAGTGAAATCATTGTAACATACGAACAGCTTAGGTATACAAAGTATCTTAACTTGGAAAACTTTTTCTGTAAATTTAATATTTCTCCTTCGTGGACCATACAAAGTTACATTACTGCACATACTAGCGTACCCCCTGGGAAACCTCTGGCGTACCCCCTGGGAAACTTCTTGCATTATTTCTGAAAGCATAACCCACTTTACAGATATTATTGTATTGACTCTAAGGAACACAACCTGTCAATACAGTCCATACCTCATGATAACTTTGAATATAACTTCTACAGACCTCAAGTTGCATGACAGGTTCGAGTATGACAGGTGCTGCCCTCTGTAGAGCCTGGTAGATACACTCGGCTGTGCACGCTGTGATCATGGGAACTGATGTGCCGTATCGTGCATGGAACTCATGCAGCTCAACCTTCACATGCATCATGGGATACCCAAGTAGCGGCCCTGAAACAGTGCTTTAGAGTTACAAATACAGTAGACAGCGACATGTATACAATTATACAGAAATAACAATATATTTTCCAACTGATGCATGACCAAAAATTAACAAATCCAAAAGATACAACATTCAGCACTGACTGAAAATACTGTATACTTGTAGTAGCAATATGCATCATACTGGGTATTGCAATACAGAACAGGAAAATAATTGAAGAAAGTGGACAAATTATGTCTGAGTGAAGCTAAGCCTGATAAAAGACTGCTTTGCTATAAACAGTTATTAGACAAATAACATTAGGTATATACTTCTATTCTACACTTGTCACTTTCAATCATTAATATCTTGAAAGATCACTTAAAACAAAACTGTGATAATATATTCCAAGTTAGAATTGCT
Organism: Lamellibrachia columna; assembly: GCA_963662155.1. Lineage (NCBI taxonomy): Eukaryota > Metazoa > Annelida > Polychaeta > Sabellida > Siboglinidae > Lamellibrachia > Lamellibrachia columna. The sequence continues at coordinate 39,925,449 of OY759262.1, forward strand.
GGCACTGCTCACCGCGAGCCAGTCCTGATCGTAGACCACCGTCAATCCCCTGCAGATGTTGCCGTCTAATCCGTGTCTTCAACAGTTCACTGTCAGGAGCAATGTCTATGTGCTTCTGAAGCTCACCACCAAGGTTTGGGTGCACTGACAGTGCCACAGTCACCAGATGGCGCTGCTCTGCAATCGTCTTGTCCAATGTATGTTTCTCTGTCACGGATTCCAAGATGGATTCTCTGTAAGCAATCTGCAGATGTCCTAAGTCCACCTCCAGTCCGTACTCCTGGAGGACACAACACCCAAACAACGATGTAATGGCAATATACATATTAAGCATTTGTTATCTGTTATGTCATATACTGACCAAATTATGAATTCATATGGTTTCTGGCTATGGCCCTAATAAGCCATGACTGAATGATGTATTTATCTGCGCTTTAATAATGCATCTGGCCATGACTGAATGATGTATTCGTCTGGGCTTTAATAATGGATCTGGCCATGACTGAATGAATTCATCATTTTGGATCTAATAATGCATCTGGCTATGACTGAATGATGTATTCATCTGGGCTCTAATAATGCATCTGGCCATGATTGAATGATGTATTCATCTGGGCTTTAATTACACATCTGGTCATGACTGAATTATGCATTCATCTGGGCTCTAATTACACATCTGGTCATGACTGAATTATGTATTCATCTGGGCTTTAATTACACATCTGGTCATGACTGAACTATGTATTCATCTGGGCTCTAATTACACATCTTGCCATGATTGAATGATGTATTCATGTGGTCTCTAATCATGCATCTTGCCATCACTGGATGATGTATTCACATGGGCTATAATTACACATTTTGCCATCACTGAATGATGTATTCATATCATATGAGCAGTAACTACACATCTGGCCATGAGTGGACTGCCCTACCTTGAGTAGACGGTCCTGTATCACCTCCAAGTGTAGTTCCCCCATGCCTGCCAGGACCACCTGGCCTGTGTCAGCATTGTGAGTGACCCGTAAACTCGGGTCCTCCTTGGTCAGACAGTCCAGGGCATCATCCAGTGCCCTCTGCTGACTCATTGACACTGGCTCTATGGCACAAAAGAACACTGGATCGGGAAGTGTGACACCCACCAACACTGGTGTGCTGTCATCCGGCACGTCATTGATGTCATCTGTGGATGGGTGTTCTGCATGGTAGGCCTTCTGTGCAGCATTCGCCACCTGATGAGATGCCACTAACGTATCACCAGTGATTGTCTGAAAAACATATTAGTTTGATTTATTAATCATCACTATTTACTGTATTGCTGTTAAAAGTATGAAAAGTACAGTCAGACATTATTATGGCCAACCAAACCTGAATTCTGCCTTTTCATTAGTTGCTTCAAATGTTGATTCACATTCGTAAAATGTTGATTCACAATCTTTAACAATTTTCAAACAAAAAACAATTTACACGGGTATCTATGTTTCCTTGTAAAGTTTTGTATTTACTAACTTTTCAAGCAGGCAAAAAAAATCACCAGCGAAAATCTATGTTCAACCAGTAATACCAACACAAAGCCATACATTTTTTTTACTACAAACATTGTATGCTAAAGGCATAGTCTATATTAATTACCTTTAGATACCAGTTAAAATGCAACTGTCTACTAAGATTAGTGTTTTACTGATGTATACTTTTTTAATAATGCTAATAGCATATAATGTCAAGTGTGGCACATTTAAAGATAATGATTGTTGCAAACCAACCTAATATGGCATATGTGTGAAATGCAGAAAGATAAAGAAGGAAACAGTGACTTGTTGGCAGAGTGTACCTGTCGTAGTCCAGCCACTGCCACAATGTTGCCTGCTGAGGCCACTCTTAGATCAGTGAGGTCATCTGCTGACACCTGCAGCAGACGAGTGACCTTCTCTGTGCTGTTACGTGTCACATTGTACACCGTGCTACCTGTCTTGATGTCACCTGTGTACAGCCGCAGGAACGTCAGAGGTCCACGCTGCTTGTCATGTATTATCTTAAATGCAAGTGCACATAGATTGTCCTTGTAGTAGTCAACGAATCTGTGTGTGCGTTGGGTTGGGTCCGGCAGGTAACGCAGCACAGCATCTAGAAGAGGCTGGACACCTTTGTTCTTGAATGAGCTGCCACAAAGTACAGGGACTCCAGCGCATGTGAGGGTCACACGACGCAGTGCACGATGCAAATCCTGCTCTGATATCTTACTGTCACTCAAAAATAATTCACCTAAATTACTGTCAACATTTGCCAGTTGTTCGACCAGCTGCATCCTGGCCTCAGAGGCAGCTTTGAATGAGCTTTCATCTTGCTGCTTGTTCAGTGGAACTCTGTCATATGATCGACCATCAGTGTTGCCTCCCTTTGGCCAAATAAGTTTCTCCATTGCCAGTAGGTCAATGACACCAGTGAAGTCAGCCTCGTTTCCAATGGGCAGTTGTATGATATATGGCACAACTCCTAGTTTCTCCTGCAGTGAGTGCACTGACTCGTCAAAGTCAGCTCCAAGTTTGTCCATCTTGTTGAGGTAGACGATGCGTGGCACATTGTACCTGTCTGCCTGATGCCACACTGTCACTGTCTGTGCCTCAACGCCTAAAACAGGATCACAGGAACCTCGCACTAACAACATCAACACAAACTGACAACTGGATATGAAGTCTGAAACTGATCCACAGGGAAAGTGGCTTTCTTGGTTTAAATGTAGAGAGTGGTACATAGTTTAGTTAGTTGTCAGCCCTGGCATTCATACCAAACATGTACTCTATTGATTTAAAAAAAAAATTTATTCTGTAAAAAATCTACTTAGAATGTACCACGTTACTGCCTCACAAGTACCAAGAACATTGTCTAATTGTCTTGTGGAACACTGTCTCGTTGAATGTTATCTAACAGAATGCTGTTTCAGAGAATGGTTGCACATGGTTGCTATGTCACCAGATAAGATGTACCTGCTGACGCATCAAGTACCGTCACAGCACCATCCAGCACTCGCAGTGACCTCTCAACTTCCAGTGTGAAGTCAACATGGCCTAATAAACAGTCAAGTTAGTGTACACATTTAAATATCCGTCTAACGTAACCAGGAATTGATTTATTATCACATTCTCTGCCACGAGGTGCATGGCAACAGTGTCAATACCATTTTAGACTATTCTTATTATTTTTTTTTGTTTTGTGCATTATCAAATGTTTAATTGTAGGCAAATTTTCAGATTTTATACAGAGGAACATGGAACATGAATGCTCACACATACATAAACATCATCCTATTTAAATTCTGATTTTTAGGTTTAATTGTTCACGTTGATAGGATGTCTGTCTACCTGGAGTGTCAATCAGGTTGATCTTGTACTTATTCCACAAGAAAGTGATCGCAGCAGATGTAATTGTGATGCCACGATTCCGCTCCTGCTCCATGTAATCCATCACAGTGTTGCCGTCATCAACATCACCTGCAACACATCACTTTGTTGCCGTCATCAACATCACCTGCAACACATCACTTTGTTGCTGTCATCTACATCATCTGGAACTGGAAGTCTGGAACACATCACAGTGTTGTCATCAACGACATCACCTGCCATACATTAGTGTTGTCATCATCGACATCACCTACCACACATCAGTGTTGTCATCAACGACATCACCTGCCATACATCACAGTGTTGTCATCAACGACATCACCTGCCACACATCAGTGTTGCCATCATTGACATAACCTGGAACACATCACAGTGTTGCCATCATCGACATCACCTGGAACACATCACAGTGTTGCACCTGGAAGTCTTGCTAGAAACCACACAATCTGCATTCCCATCCTGGAGGTCCTAGACATCAATACATCCTGGAGGTCCTAGACATCAATACATCCTGGAGGTCCTAGACATCAATACATCCTGGAGGTCCTAGACATCAATACATCCTGGAGGTCCTAGACATCAATACATCCTGGAGGTCCTAGACATCAATACATCCTGGAGGTCCTAGACATCAATACATCCTGGAGGTCCTAGACATCAATACATTGATGAGGCAAGGGCAAGTTTTGATGCAACAAAATGCTCCAGTATAAACTTTTCTCTGGAATGAGTATATGTATATATCATGCAAAAAATAATCACAGAATATGTGGTAATATTTTGACAGATGTGATTCATTGGTAATATTATTGATGCACAATTATTCAAGTGCACTGAATTAGTGTTTTATTTACCTATGCTGTGTGTGAGACCGGAGTAGTACAGCATCCGTTCAGTTGTTGTTGTCTTCCCAGCATCTATGTGAGCCATGATGCCGATGTTTCGTATTTTCTGAATGTCGACATCTTTTCGATCTGATATTTGTTTACCCGGCTGACTGTGAATATGTTGGTGATGTACTGGAGGAAGCCACAGCCACTTCTTTATCTCTGTGTTACGGCAGCTGGTTGTATATGACTGCAGTCTCTGTAGACATCTTGTACATATGGTGCGTACAGATCCAACACACAAGACAATCATTCTGCCTCGATGGCTAGAGTCTAAAAAAGGAACAAAATTACAACATATATTTTCCATGTATTATATACAATTTAGGATTCGTGAAAAAATTTGTCCGATTTTTTTTTTAATTTCATCGCACATTTATCCTCTGTTAACACATGCTTTGTGAAATTCATGAAAATGACATACCTCATTTTTTTCATAAAAATACACCCAAAGCTGATACCCCTAAATTTTTACCCAGCCCGATGTCTTATTTTGAAATATTAGTGCATTCTACAGAATAGTCAGTGTGGTGATACGCGAGCAGTCAGTGTCTGTCTTGCCATCAAATGAAAGCTCTAACGCAGTAATACAAAAAACATTAATTTTACTAATGTATCCAATGTGAAAGTGCTTGGAAAAATTCACTCATCACGTGCAATTCTCATTTTCATTGTGACTCTTTATGAGGGTAATGGCAAACAGATACTAAATGTGGTCTGTGGTCAACAGAAGCCACAGTTACGCCCTCTGGAGAGTGGCTCACCACTGAATTCGCCCACTGTTTAAAACTTTCTATCTTTATCCAGGTGGAAAAAGCATGTTTGATGTAGTATTCCCTTTGCAGCTGTTCACTGCTAAACTGGGACTGATGCTGTGCATAACGCATGACGTCAACAGGGAGTCAAAAATAAAATAGATGATGAAAGGTGACAATAAAACAAGTGAATAAAAACAATTTAACAAAGGGTGCACTAAATACAGGGACTAGATTCGGGGAGATTGATCCTTTGGCATCGCAGCCCCAACATTATGGAACCTGTTGCCACAACATCTGACATTAACAGGGCTTTCAGAAGATGTTTTAAAGCACAGTTAAAGATACATTTTTTAAATAAAATATTTTTAACATTTTGCACGGTGCCATGAGCAACGACTGTTGGATTGGCACCTTATAAATTTGACAATTGATTGATTGATCGATTGACTTGTCAACTTGAGATGTGGATACTGTGCAAAGGTTGCATTTCCCCGATGGCAGGCACGGTGACACACGGAAAGGCTGCAGTGATGGGGTGATGTGTAGAACAGCAGATGGTGGTAGTCTGTTCCATATGGATACTGTCCTGGGGTAGAATGCAAATTTATAATAATAATAAAATAATTTATTTATTTGCAATCATGAAGATTGAATAAAAATATGCATTTGCTAAAACTATACTTGTACTTTTTGTTTTATTTTAAACTAAAAAACATTATATTATATACATTGATGGTCGGAGTGATTGTGTTTATGTATTTTAGCAGATGGTTGATTCTATTGGAGATGTGTGGTACGCTGGAAACGTGTTGGAAGACTGATGTTAACTATTGTTATGGATTTTGTAGAACAGGCATGCTTGTTTGATCAAGCGACATGTGTGAGTGAGTCCCAGTTTAGTTGGTTAATGAGAGGGGTGACACAAGTTTCTTTTTGGGATTTAGAAAAAAATTAGCATACTCAATTTGGGGACGGACAAGAGTTTGGTAAGCTTTTTCTTTGACATGTTGTGAGCAGGAGATAGCGTTCTCTATAGGAGACCAGGTGTGCGGCTGGCATTGTTGGTAGTGATTATTCCATATTAGGTCTCAGATGATATGGTGATTCCTAGGTAATCATCTTAGGTCTCAGATGATATGGTGATTCCTATGTAATCATCTTAGGTCTCAGATGATATGGTGATTCCTATGTAATCATCTTATATCTCTCAGATGATATGGTGATTCCTAGGTAATCATCTTAGGTCTTAGATGATATGGTGATTCCTAGGTAATCATCTTAGGTCTCAGATGATATGGTGATTCCTAGGTAATCATCTTAGGTCTTAGATGATATGGTGATTCCTAGGTAATCATGTTTTGGATGTGTTTTAGTGGTTCTCCCAGTGTATATTGATGAAGTTTAGGGTTGTGTTTGCATGTGAATATGAGGACTGTGCATTTCTTCATACTGAAATCCATTAACCAACCTTTGGGTCATTTAGCAAGGGCTTCTAAATCACTTTGAAATATCTCCTGATCATTTGATTTAATTTTCTACAAAGAATGCTATCATCCGTAAAGAGCTGTCGACTGTATATATGCCTGGGGGAAACCCATTGAAAAGTTAGTCCCGGAAGAATGAGTGTCATATACTGAAACTGATTGTTTACGGTGGGAAAGGAAGCTGATTTAGCGTTTTTAATTTTAGGGTGTAATAGTAAATAACTACCAGGTTGAAGTGAGCGATATTAAGGCAATCCCTCATGTCAAATGTTAAACGTAATTTTGTTAGTGCCATGATATTAGTCCTTACGTAATGTTGCACACGAAGGTGGGAGGTAGCCCCAACTGCATACTTTTACGAAAGGATAGCTATGATGTGACAGTCGCGAACCGACAGCAGGCCACCTTTCGAAGGATGCCCCCTTTCGAAGCTTTGGGTTAAGTTCGGTACGCGGAATGGTTGTTTGAACATGCGCAGTTACACCTGAATGGTTTTGGCCGATTCCCGGTCCACAGTGTGGCGCCACTGTAAGAGGCCGTATAGTCGGGGGGTATGTGTGAACCTGTGTTTTTAATAGCAAACCATCATCAGTAGATGACTAAGGTGGATCCCAATGTTTTTTATCTGATAGTTTTATTTATTTTATGTATAGGATGTTAAACGAAAATGTTTAATAGGTTGGTTATGTGTATGGATACTGTCGCTGTCTTGCCACATGCACACATAGACAGTCTCCATACCCACACCATGGTCATGGATAAGTTTACGCTGAGCACTGTGTTTTAAAGGCAGTTTAGGTGACGAGGTATGGTGAAAGGGAGTTCCATAATAGCTTCTTGAAATGATTTTGGGTTTTTTATGTTGGTAATTTTTGGTGAAATCATATTTCATATGCGAATGGTTCGGGGATAAAATGAAAAGACCATTGCATTTATACGACACCTGGGGGCTCCAGCAGCCGTCGACCCCAGAACTTCAGAAGCAGTTCTTGTACAAGTACAAACAGAAAAGAAGACTGAACCGCTCATTGCTGGATCAGTGTACAGGACTCCTCCAGCGACAAGCATAAACCGGATGGATGAGATTGAGAAGATCCTGGACTCTGTCAAAACTAATGGCATTGTCTGGGTAGGAGTGATCTAAACATCCCTGATATCAACTGGAAAGATCAATGTGTCGTTGGAAAGAATTACCCATAGAAGATCAGCAACTCTTTCAATCAGCAACAAAGTCAATTACCTCGGACTCCATCAAATAAACGACCAGCCGACTAGAGGTGATACAATCCTAGACATATTCCTGAGTAAAAGGTAAAAACCTAGTCACAAGAAATTCCACCATACCAGGCCTAGGGGATCGTGATATCGTGCTCATCGACAGCCGCATCAAGGCTGCCAAGCGCAGACCTATTGCGAGGAAAATTAGCATCTTGAAGAAAACCGACTTTGCTACCTTTCAAGAAGACACCGATCATTTTGTGCCAAGTTTGAAACAGATTGTACAAATCAGTCTGTCGAAAAAATGTGGCAATCTGTACACCAGTATCTGACGACCATGATGGAGAGGCATGTATCAACAAAGAACAGCTCAACCAAGCACCATCAATCATGGATCAACAACTACCTGAAGAGGCAATGTCGTCGGAAGTATCGGGCATGGAGACTGGCCAAAACAACGAACAAGGCCAAGGACTGGGAAAGATACAAGATCATCAAGAAAGAAACCAGGCAAATAAACAGACGAGCTTGTGAAAGACATTATTGCTGAAGACAAGACAAAAAACATGTGGCGTTTGATCAAAAGCAAGAGGTGTGACGCCGCAGGTATATCCTCTCTCTCGAGAAGAAGAAGAAGAATGGGCTCACCCATAGTGGAAGTAAGGCCAAGGCTGACATCCTCAATGACCAGTTCTGCAATTTCTTCACCATGGAAAACCTTGACGATATGTCCAAGCTTGGTGAAAACACCCATCCAGACATGCCTCATATCACTGTCAGCGGAAAGGGTGTGTGCAAGTTATTAGCAAACATGAATCAGAGGACAACTGCAGGACCTGATGATATTCCATGTCGCCTTCTCCAATCTGTAGCTAAAGAGATCGCACTTGCATTGGTTGCACAGCTCTTGTTCAACAGATCTCTCACAGCAGGCCAAGTCCCGCAATCTTGGAAACACGCACTGGTTCAACCCATCTTCAAAAAGGGAGACAGGAGGGAAGCAGCAAACTACCGGCCCTTCTCCATGACGAGTATATGTTGCAAGCTGTTGGAGAGATCAGAAATTACAAGTCATCTGAACTTCAACAACATCATCACAGATGCTCAAAACATATTCCACAAGAAAACGCTCCAGCAAAATTCAACTAATCCTCACGGTTGACGATAAAGGTGGTCAGGTGGACATGATCCTCTTGGATCTGTCAAAAACCTTCGATAGAGTACCACATCAGACGACTCCTCAAACTAAAATCATACGGTATCACAGGCAACACCAATAAATGGATACAGAACTTCCTCATAAAAAGAACCCAACAAGTGGTTGTTGAAGGTCAACTCTCGTACACTGGCGCAGTCACATCAGGAGTTCCACAGGGCTCTGTCCTTGGTCCCACATTATTTCTAATCTATATCAACTTCATCTTGGTGGTGGTATTAAGTCAACAATACGCCTCTTCGCCGACGACACTATATTTTACAGCAACATCAAGATTGCCACGAACTCCACCCAACTACAAGATGACATCACAACACTTGAATCCTGGGAAGGAAGATGGCAGATGGCCTTCAATGAAGCAAAATGTCATCAACTAAAAGTCACCAAGTGTAATATCGTGACCGTCAGGTGCTGCCACCTATAGTAAGGTTTCAATAAATATTACCGGGACGACTATTGGAGCAGGACACTCGGGCATGGACGGAAGGCATGTGTTGACAGCGTAATACAGAATATTACATTGGCGACGAGTAAAACGAACAAAACACTGGTCAAACAATGGCAGTGTCACTAAACGTAAGTGCAGTACAACCGTTCGATGCACACGGTGACGCAAACAGTTTGTGTCAGCGTTGGGAGCGTTGGATTCGTTCATTCGAATTGTATGTAGGCGCGTCGGGTGTTCAAGATGACAACCAAAAACGGCAGCTATTGCTACACTGCGCTGGTGAAGGGGTTCAAGACATCTTCTATACGCTGTCAGAAACCGGCACAACGTACGAAACAGCTAAGGCTAAAGTAACAGATTATTTTACGCCTCGCAAAAACACGTCGTACAACCGTCATATGTTCCGCAAGGCCGTACAAAGCGACGGTGGAAGCGTAGGACAATTCGTAACGCGATTGCGTCAGCTGGCCAGTCTGTGCGAGTTCGGTGATCAGATTCACGACTTCATACGAGATCAAGTCATCGACAACTGCAAATCGAAGCGTCTACGGACGAAGTTGCTGGCAGAAAGAGACTTGAAACTAGAGCGCGTCCTTGACCTCGCAGCTGCAATGGAGGCCTCAGAGCGGCAAGCAGCACAGATGTCCGAAGGGGGTGAACGTTCCTACATGATTGTGGAGCCGAGAAGGGGCAACAGGCCCAAGCTACACATGCAGCAGAAGGAGACGAGACGTCCACCAGTGCACTCGGACAACAGATCTCAGCAACAGAACTGTACAAAGTGTGGTCGACGTGGGCACGCAGCTGAGTCCTGTCGATGTACTGCAAATGCAAAGTGTTTCAAGTGTGGAAGAATCGGGCATTTCAGCAAAGTCTGCCGAAACAATAACGCACAGTCACGTGCACCGCAACGTCACGAGAGTCGTACACAGAAGCATGCTGTCAGACACGTCAGTGAGTCGGCGAGTGGCTCTGAGGGGGAGTACGAAGATGAATACACGTTCTCAACTGCGCGTGGTGAGACAGTAGAGGTGACAATCGGTGGTGTGAAGACAACGATGATAATCGATTCTGGATCGACGTGCGACATCATAAACTCAACCTGCAAAGAACAGCTGGTGCAACAGGGTGTCAGACTAATCCAATGTCGTCGAAAGATTCATCCATACAGTTCACCACCAATTAACGTCCGACAGTCCGTCAAGGCTGACATCACTCTAGATGACGGGCGAACAGCTCGCAGCGAGTTCCTGATCGTCGAGGGAGAAGCAACTCCACTGCTAGGCAAAGCCACATCAGAGTCGCTGGGTCTTCTGCAAATCGGAGTCAATCGTGCCATCAGCTCCGATGACTATGGCCAGAAGGTAATCGATCAGTTTCCGAAACTGTGGACAGGCATTGGTCGTTTGAAGAGTGTGCAAGTGAAACTTCACATTGACAAGTCAGTGCCACCTGTCGCAGTGCGGCACAATCGTGTTCCGTTCCACCAACAGCAGAAAGTCGCGAAAGAAATCAACAAGCTTGAAGCCGCAGATATAATAGAGAAGGTGTCGGGTCCAACGGAGTGGGTGTCCAGAATCGTCACGCCACCAAAGCCGAAGAAGCCGGACGAAATCAGGCTGTGTGTCGACATGAGAGCGGCTAACAAGGCCATTCTGCGCACGCGACACGTCACGCCAACCCTCGATGAGCTGATCACACAATTCAACGGCGCAACGATCTTCAGTAAGATTGATCTGCGATCCGGCTATCATCAGCTGGTCCTACACCCATCCAGTCGTTACATCACGACATTCTCTACGCACGTTGGACTGTACCAGTACAAGAGGCTGTCGTTCGGAATAAACGCAGCTGCCGAGGTATTCCAACATGAAATCCAGACGGTCATCCAAGGAGTCTCAGGCGCCATCAACATCAGCGATGACATCGCAATCTTTGGAGTCGACAAGGCGTCTCACGACGAAGCATTGAAGAGCGTGCTCGAGAGACTTCAGAACGCTGGGCTGACGGCTAATCTCGAGAAGTGCGAGTTTGCAAAGAAGAAAATCGAGTTCTTTGGACTCGTGTTCTCCAGTGAGGGAGTCTCGCCTGATCCGAAAAAGGTAGCTGACCTTCACGCAGCCAACGAGCCACAGAATCCATCTGAAGTTCGCTCATTCCTGGGCATGGCTCAATACAGTGCCAGATTCATCGAGAACTTCGCAACAATCACCGAACCATTGCGGTATCTCACGAAGCAAACATCTGAGTGGAGGTGGGGTGCGAAGGAGGCTGCATCCTTCCAAAAGGTGAAAGCCAGTCTCGAGGAGTCTGCAACAAACGCGTACTTCGACATGAAGAAGGACATAGAGATCGTGGTGGATGCAAGTCCAGTCGGCTTGGCGGCACTGCTGGTGCAAGAAGAACGTGTTGTCACATACGCCAGCAAAGCTCTGACAGGTGTCGAGGCACGCTACAGTCAGACTGAACGCGAGGCGCTAGCAGTGGTCTGGGCGTGTGAGCACTTCAATCGATTCATCAAGGGTGCACCTCGCTTCACGGTCATCAGCGATCACAAGCCATTGGAGTCCATCTGGCAGAAGGCAAGACCTCCTCTGCGGATCGAGCGATGGGGACTACGTCTGCAACCATACAACATGATCGTCAAGTATCGGCCAGGTACCAGTAATCCTGCCGACTACATGTCTCGTCACCCGGCCAGGTTGAACATCAAACGGAGCCGTGAACAGCAGATGGCGGAACACTACGTGAACGCCCTCGCATCGGTCGCGACACCGATGGCAATGTCTGTTGAAGAGGTGAAACGAGAAACAGCCAAAGACGAAACACTGCAGGCTGTAATCAAATTGATCCAGAAGAACAAGTGGCATGACGTGACGCAGTATGGTGGTCTAGGCGTCGACTACGACTCTCTCTGCAGCTTCAACAGAGTGAAAGATGTCTTAACCGTCAACGAGAGTTCCGATCTCGTCATGAAAGACTACCAGATCGTCATCCCCACTAATCTACAGAAACGCGTCGTCGAGCTTGCACACGACGGACATCAGGGGATGTCCAAGACGAAGGCACTTTTACGCTCGAAGGTGTGGTTCCCCGGTGTCGACGTGGCGGTAGAAGAGGCGGTGAGGAGCTGCATCCCATGTCAAGCAAACAGCACACGTCGAGACACGCAGCCACTGACGATGTCGGCGTTACCAAGAGGTCCGTGGTTGGAGATTAGCATCGACTTCTGCGGTCCACTTCCAACGGGAGAGTACCTACTCGTGATGGTCGATGAGTTCTCACGCTTCCCGGTGGTTGAGGTGGTGAGAAGCACGTCAGCAGAGACAGTGATCCCGGTGGTCGACGGCGTCTTTAGCCTGTTGGGCTACCCCGAAGTAGTGAAGTCCGACAACGGTCCGCCATTCAGCGGCCACGTATGGCAGTCGTACATGCAAGAGAACAACGTCAGACATCGCAAGATAACGCCACTTTGGCCACAGGCAAATGCTCAAGCAGAAGCATTCAACAAACCGCTAATGAAAGCTCTGAAATCAGCAAACATCAGTGGCAAAGCTTGGAGGAAGGAGATGCGACAGTTTCTAAGAGCCTATCGCTGTACACCTCATGTGACGACAGCGTTCACGCCACACCGTCTGCTCTTCGCACGAGATCCTCGAACCAAGCTGCCAGAAGTCAAGCGACATCACTCTGCCGAGGAGAAGATCGTGCGGCAGAACGACGCAGTCGCAAAGCTGCGCATGAAGGCACAGGCCGAGAAGAGAGTACGAGTCGAGTCAACGATCGGCAAAGGGGACATTGTCCTCGTGAGGCAGCGGAGAACCAACAAGCTCTCCACTCCGTTCGACCCACGTCCGCTAGTGGTGGTCGAGCGCAAGGCCTCTATGCTCACAGCGAGGCGTTCGTGCGGGTCGAAAGTGACTCGCAACGTGTCCATGTTTCGCCACCTGCCGTACGCATCAAAGAGAGATCTTCCGCCTGTCGAAGAAGACACCGACAGCGAGATGGAGACGGCGGCTCCCGACACGGCTCCAGTCGTACCACTCAACGACGAGCCAACACAGCAGCGACCTGTCGAGACGGCCGGTCCGAGAAGATCGTCACGCGTCTCGAAGCCTCCTGGTCGCCTGGTCGAGCAGATGTAGCCGCGATGAAGTCAACGAACGCGACTATAAACTTGTTTAAGTTTGGACTCTTAGCTTAGAGTGCCATATTAGCATAGAGCGTCATATTAGCTTAGAGCGCCATTATATTTTAGTTGAAGTTTAATTCTAATTAAGGGGTGGATGTAATATCGTGACCGTCAGGTGCTGCCACCTATAGTAAGGTTTCAATAAATATTACCGGGACGACTATTGGAGCAGGACACTCGGGCATGGACGGAAGGCATGTGTTGACAGCGTAATACAGAATATTACACCAAGTAAAGAAATAAGATCTCCACCAGCAACAAGTTGCACGACCAAACCTGGACAAAGTAACTAGCACCAAATACCTAGACGTTGAGATTACTGAAAATCTTCACTGGGGAAAGTATATACAAGCAACTACAGCCAAGGCCAACAAAGTGAGCGCCTTCGCCTACAGAAACATCAAGGGATGCCCAACATATGTCCAGGCACATTGCTACAAAAGCCTTGTACAACCAGTGCTAGAATACGCAGCAGTGTTGTGGTATCCCCTCCAACTCACTGGAGATGGTGCAACAACGCTCAGCTCGCCTCATCCTTCACGACGTCAGCTCTACCTCTAGTGCCTCTGTATTGGTTGCACAACTTGAGAACCTGCAGTCCAGGAGAACATCAGACAAAGTCAACATGATGTACAACATCATAAATGTAGATGTGAACCCTGCTGCACTTCTTGAACCTCCGCGAATGACGGCAAAATTTATTTTTATTCGCAGAGCATTTGTGCGCATTACGGCAGCATGTAAGTGTACTTAATTGTGGTGTTGTATTGCGTACTGTTGGAAGTCAGCAACTTGTTAGCAGCCAGAACGTCCTTGAATTAACACAACATAATTGAACGTGGCGAGCCTTCGAATACTCATCTAATGCAGTCTGGAAATAATTCCAAGTGTTAAAGAAGAGGCTCCATTGTTAGAAAATGTAAATCAGCATATATACGTTCATAAAAAGCAATAAAATACGTAACGCCTCGAGGCAAGCATCGTCCAAAAACCCTCTCAAAGACAGAGAGGCAGAGAGGACAAAAAGAGTACAAGAATGTAGTTATGAAATCATAAATGAGTATGCATGCATGTGTGGCCAACCATGCAATGTCATGCATGACATCACGGTCAGGTAAGACCAAAGACCACAACACACTGATCTATGCACAGAGGGTTAATTTAGCATTCCTGCACGACTGAGGTAATATCGTCTTCTTTACAGTACTAACTAGTCTCTGAGGGAGGGCCATGCATCTTTAGAGGTTAGTCTGTCCGTATTGGCGCGGTGGTCGTGTTGTAGAGCCTTGGACTTTCGATCGAAGGGACCTGTGTTCAAAACCACCTCCGCCATTTCGAAGCTTGGGCAACTTCATTCACCCCACTTTGCCTGTGTTTCGGAAGATGCACGTAAAACGCATGATGTCTATGTTCATGTGTGTGCGTGCGCGTGTCTGGCTCCAGGCACCACTGCTGAAAAATCTAAATATCACTCGTATCAGTAATTTCAATCAATTTAAAATATGAAAGCTACAAAACATTTGGTCAAAATCTAGCTATCAGGATGGAATACATTTATTTTTATTGTGTGTATGTAGGTAGGTAAATCAAATACAAATGCACTGAGTTATCTTCTGCATTGCATTTTAACAGAAACGTACTTGATTCTGTTAAAAAATAACAAACTGTAAAATGTTGGTTCACGAGATGTAGCATTACACAATCCCACCATGAAATAAATAATGGACTCCAAATAGTTTCTTTAGATGTTGCACTGCTGATGGCAATGTAACTGCATCACCTAAACAAGATGTCAATACATGGCACAGACTTGTAGGAGAATACTAATAACATAGACCTCGGAGATCTGATCAAATAAAAACTGCATCACCTATACAAGATGTCAATACATGGCACAGGCTTGTAGGAGAATACTAATAACATAGACCTCGGAGATCTGATCAAATAAAAACTGCATCACCTATACAAGATGTCAATACATGGCACAGGCTTGTAGGAGAATACTAATAACATAGACCTCGGAGATCTGATCAAATGAATTCAACCTTTCAAAATTATACGGTAGAAAGTAATTTTTTTAATATTCCATATAATGTGAAACTGTCACATATCACACAATATGCTACTGTCATTACACATGGAAATAATTATATAACAATATATCACAGACTGTTTCTTATAGATATATTCCTTACAAACTAGTCATGTTTACAACCATATCCACATTGTCAAAAAATCAATATTAAAATATATAACACAGACCAAAAGGCATTGTAAACAGCATCACAGCAGATATAACAAGGATGAATATAATATATATATATATATATAAAGCTGCTGCTTTATTGCACTGAAGCAGGCTTAGTAGAATTATGTTGAACATCACTCAGGTTTGCAAAACAGAACAACAAATCTATTTTATCAGAGAGAATTATGACATAAGTGTGGTCAGTGCAGCATTATGCAATACAGTGATTTTAAATTTGAGATAATTTATGTGTAATACACTGTATTTCGGTTACATGCACACTTATATTTCAAGATGTGTCTAAATGTTGTAGATAGACTGGTAATTTATTATGTTTAAATTTATAATAAGACATCACAACTCAAATCAGGATTGCCTCGGTGGAATAAGACAAACAGACACCCTGTAAATGGAATTATGTTGTAACATTACATTTTATATAGCTTATATAGCTTGACTTTTATTGGGTTTATCACAGTTATGAGTCTTTGAACATTAGTGTGACACATGGTAAAAACTAACTGCACTTACAATAGCAAAAATTGACAATGATCACAACATGAAAAACATTGCCTAGCAATACTAAAAATGTACATCAGCACACAAACACTTTCCAAATCATTAAACAACACTTTCCAAATCATTAAAGTACAATTAAACCATCACCTAACTGAAAAATATCACTATCATGTGTGCATGCTCAAATTATAACTTTTTTGTGCCATAACCATGATTAATAATAATTCTTAAGTGGAAAAAAGCATATTTAGAATCATGTAATTATGCAGCACATTTTGTACATGTTTCAGGCATATTGTCCATCAATAGTTTATTTCAAATTAATAAATAATATAAATATAATTTTACAATTGCCATTCTGAAAATGCATTTTGTAGCATTGTCATGGCGTGCCTAAAGGTATATCACATGATGCATGACATGTCACATGATATATCACATGATACATGACATCTGCTATCGTGTGGTCAAACCACTGCAGCAGCTGGGTAACTGGTGTCAAGCAGCAGGCCTGTGTGCTGCTTACTCTAGGTGTCTTGTCTAGCTATGTGTGCTGTCTGATGACTAATCCACCAATAAGAGGGGGAGGCAGGAAGTGGCAGGTTGGTCCTAAAAACTTATGGGAAGTTGGCCTCAAAAACAGATGGTAGGTGGGATTGGTAGGAGGTTGGAGATTGGCCCCACAAACAGGAGGGACCCCTGCCACACTCCCTTCCTTAGAGCAGCACACAGGCCTGACTCTGTTTGCTGTTGGTCAACAACTGTTCTACCACCTTATCTGTCAACTGTTTCTTCTCCTCAGGAGAAATGGGTGCTCTAGACACAGCTGGCTTTCTATTCTTGACATCTTTCCTTTCTCCATCGCTTGTATTGCTGCCGCTGCTGTCGGATGACTTGGCTGAACTTGATGTATGCTGATGTTGATTCTCTTTCTTGGCATCTTCCGAGTCTTTACCGACTTCTTCAACTAATACAAAAGAGCTCAAATAATATATTTTATAAAAACTGTATAGCAAATATCAAGGTTGTGTGTATACATAGAACTGTCATTTGCTTAGCGCGTTAGTGCACAATAAAATACATCACATTATTATTAAGAACATTTTCTTGAGTATTTGTTATTATAACCTTAAGTCAAACAAGTACTTGTGCTTAAGAAAAGTAACTGAAATTACAAATACTTATAAGCAGCATAGCGTTGTTGTCAGGTTTGTATGAAATATATATATATATACAAATAAATATACAAATCTAATATTTGTTTCTGAATTGTGTACGTTTTGGTTTAGAAACAGTGATTTAACAAGGTACGGTAAAATGTGTAGCATTAATTGGCCAGTGTGTGTGTATGTTCGTGAGTGTGTGTGTGTATGTGCATGTACGGCCATGCTTGTTTGCATTTGTTTGTATTATTTTTACATATTCTCTTCAATACAATGACATTATCAGATTACATCACAAGTCGCCCTTTCACCACAATACAACTACTCCATCTGTCTGAACATAATGCAGTGTTAATCTATGTTCACATACAAACTCATAAAATATCCAACTGTGCTGCCATAAATCAATGCTTGTAAGCTGTCCACTTAGTACTTACACAATTCCATAGGACCACCTGGTCGGCACACTAGAACACTTGGCCGGTCCTCGGGAACACTTGGCCGGTCCGCGGGAACACTTGGCCGGTCCTCAGGGACACTTTGCTGGTCCTCAGACTTCTGTAGCTGTTTCTCTGCCCGCTGCAGCTGTTGCAGCTCCTCCATCAGCACAGACTCTGCATGTTCTGTTTCTGCCTCACTGCTGTCCACAGGGTCTGCTTCCTCCAGAACAGTCACCCGAGGCAACTTCTGGTGTTCGGAGCACAGCCACATGGTCTTTCCACTGGGAAGGTAACACCTGACATGGAAATGATATCAGAATGAGATGTAACTGGATACTATCTCATTTTATGCTGTGTATCACCATTTATTATTCTATTTTACAATTCAGGCACACAGTTTTTAGAATATTTCTTCTGTGCTTTGCCTAATCCATGTTTGAACATACAAAATAATAGCAGAAACATGAACTATATAAAAGAATAACTGCTTTCCTTATAAAATGCCATTTTACCTCCTCATTGTGACTGACATATGCAAAATATTACCAAGTAGCCTTTAAAAGGGTTATCTAAAAATGGTAACTTTCAAATGATCAAACAAATGGTGGTAATACATAATGATACCATCGTTCATTAGCATATTTTTCAAAAAAATTCCACTTACTGGTTTTAAATGCAGACACTATGCAGACAAATCTGCCCTCATTTTGTCAATATCACATATACCTGTTAACATGGCATGGTTGTCCCAGCTAAATACAAGATTATGTAAGAACAAGTACATGCATTGGTTGGAATTATATGACACCTACCTGGCAAGATTACCCTTGGTGTCTTTAACATCTTTCTTGATGACATACTTTCGTAGCACAGCATATATGTCTTGGACGCTGGCATGACCACCCAAGACTGCATTCTGCAACGAGTTCAACACAACAATATTTTACAGTTACAGAATTCTCTCTATTTTCCATTTGTAAATAACTTTTCACTTCCTTTAATTTTCCAAAACTGGAGTTTTATTTCATATGAGAATAAAGAGAAGTCACATGAAATGATAACAACTCATATATCATATTTGCAAAATGGTTATTGTTAAAATTTGCCTTAGAAAAAGACTCCCAAATATGAAAAGAGTTGGGATTTGGTTGACTCAGGGGGAGTCTGGTGGACTCAGGCGAGTCTGGTGGACTCATGGGGAGTCTGGTGGACTCGGGGGGAGTCCTGTGGACTCAAGGGGGAGTCTGGTGGACTCAAGGGAATCTGGTGGACTCAGAGAGTGTCTGGTGGACTCGGGGGAGTCTGGTAGATTCAAGGGGTGTCTGGTGGACTCAAGGGGAGTCTGTATGGTGGACTCCCACTAATTTCTCATGAAAATCAAAGCTTTTAATGGATCTGCACTGATCTCAGTGTCTAAAAACATGGAACTCTATTGACCCACAGAAAAATTACAACAGAACCTACCTGAGTGAGGAACTTGAGGAAGTTTGTGCCGGCCTCTGACCGGATGATGTCCAGGTTGACATCACTGTGTCGCAGGATGGAGATCAACGGAGCTGAGTATGGAGCTGTCAGCTTCCACAGTGTGTACAGTTCTTGACCACTCAAGTCCACTGGAAGACCTTCACTGACACAGTGCCACCCCTGGAACATTCAATAACACAGTGCCACCCCTGGAACATTCAACAACACAATGCCAGTCCTGGAACATTCATCAACACAGTGCCCATCCTGGAACATTCAATAACACAATGCCAGTTCTAGAGCATTCAATAACACAGTGACAGTTCTAGAGCATTCAATAACACGGTGCCAGTCCTGGAACATTCAACAACACAGTGCCAGTTCTAGAGCATTCAATAACACAGTGCCAGTTCTAGAGCATTCAATAACACAGTGTCAGTCCTGGAACATTCAATAACACAGTGCCATTCAATAACAGAGTGCAAATTCTAGTCAGACAGACAATGTACTTTATTTAGACCCATATACATATCACTCAACAAGTGAGTATGTAAAAGCATACATATAATAATTTTTTTTTCACAAACGGTACGAGACTGGAATAAACTACCATCAAACATTGTTAACGTAGCACATATAAACAACTTTAAACAAGAAGCGTTTAAACATCTACGCAACCAGAAAGATCAGCTGCATTAGGCCTACATACCAACTCCTCCTCGTTTGGCTCTTAAAGAGACCAACTCCTCCTCGTTTGGCTCTTAAAGAGACCAACTCCTCCTCGTTTGGCTCTTAAAGAGACCAACTCCTCGTTTGGCTCTTAAAGAGACCAACTCCTCCTTGTTTGGCTCTTAAAAGAGTGTTGAGAATATTTTTTTCAGATTCAGAGAGTTAGTGAGTCCATCACAGGTTTTTTCCATTTCCCTGCAAGGGATCTTTTACTTCCCTGGCATAGCCACCAGATAGAAGGGACCAACGGCTTTTACTGTCTCTTCCAAAAGACACTAATAATAACACAGTGCCAGTCCTGGAGCATTCAATAACACAGTGCCAGTCCTGGAGCATTCAATAACACAGTGCCAGTTCTGAAGCATTCAATCAAACAATGTCGGCACTGGAGCATTCAATGACACAGTGACAGTCCTGGAGCATTCAATGACACAGTGACAGTCCTGGAGCATTCAATAACACAGTGCCAGTTCTGGAGCATTCAAAAAAACAGTGCCAGCCCTAGAACATTCAATAACACAGTGCCATTTCTGGAGCATTCAATAAAACAGTGCCAGCCCTAGAACATTCAATAACACAGTGCCAGACCTGGAGCATTCAATAAAACAATGTCGGTCCTGGAGCATTCAATAACACAGTGCCAGTTCTGGAGCATTCAATAAAACAGTGCCAGCCCTAGAACATTCAATAATACAGTGCCAGTTCTGGAGCATTCAATAAAACAGTGACAGTCCTGGAGCATTAAAAAAAACAGTGCCAGCCCTAGAACATTCAATAACACAGTGCCAGTGCTGGAGCATTCAATAACACAGTGCCAGCCCTAGAACATTCAATAACACAGTGCCAGTGATGGAGCATACAGTAAAACAGTGCCAGTGATGGAGCATTCAATAACACCGTGACAGTCCTGGAGCATTCAATGACACACTGACAGTCCTGGAGCATTCAATGACACAGTGACAGTCCTGGAGCATTCAATGACACAGTAACAGTCCTGGAGCATTCAATGACATAGTGAAAGTCCTGGAGCATTCAATGACACAGTGACAGTCCTGGAGCATTCAATGACACCGTGTCTTGGAGTATTCAATTAATCATCAAAAAAGAACAATCATTAATTGTTTGAAACAAATGAAGAATGTGTATTCCAGAAACAAGGGCTGTAGGTATAATTAATCCACTCACCCCTTCAAATTCACACAATGTCTTGATGCAGAAGTGACTGGGTATTTTCAGTGCACTGAGTTTGTTGTAGACATCATCTTCAAAGTCAAACTTTGCCTCTTCAGCTGGAGTCTCCAACTCCTGGAAAACATTTCATTCAAACGATGACTACATGAAGACATTTTGACCAATGAATGTTACATATGTTCCACATTCTAACTAAGATATAAATATATCTCTATGACCCCAAATTCTAACTAAGACATAAATATATCTCTATGACCCCAAATTCTAACTAAGATATAAATATATCTCTATTATCCCAAAGTATATATATATATATATATATAAACACATACATACATAGTCAAACCTGTCAACCGCTCAAGGGATGGTCCAAAAGTGGCCTCTTAATACAGGTAATTTAATCTGTTATACTCTTGTGAAAGGAAAAGTTAACTGCCGTCATTGATGACAAGTGGGCTCTTAATACAGGTGGTTGGTTGAGCAGGTTTTACTGTAATTGTAGATTTACTGCCAATAAACATTTGGCAAATGCCTTACTTTGGCATCATTCAAGGGAAAGAAGTCTGGCACAAAGAGGCGTGGGTACGGCTCCAGTGATTCTGTGTAGCTGGACAACTGGCGGACGAACCGTCTCTGGGCCGACTCATATGACTCCTACAGCAAAGTAAAACACACACAACGTGTTGGTTCTGTCAAGCAAGAAAATGTGCTACATTATTTGGAAGAAATGTAGTTAATCAGTGACCAGTGGTGATTGTTTACTATGAACCATTGTAGAGGAATTAAAACTTTCTCCAATCAAATGAATCTGTTACATGCAGGCAGGTGTTGTCTTGGCTATGCATCAATCATGACTGAGTTTACAACTAATGCTTGGAAAATACAACATCCGTCGCCTCAACAGGGCTTTCATAATGCAATCAGTTATAATTAGTTGTCAAATTCACATTTACTTTATATAATGCAATGTAACTGGCTATAATTACTTTAAGTAAACATTTCTGGTAATAATTTAATAAGTATACATTTTAATAATAAAATATATTATTTATTTTGTAATTTATTTCATTTATTCGTTTTTTTACTATATTATTTGAAATTTTAATATTGTGTAATCTGACATTTATTGATTCACATGCTATAATCAGAAGGCAAGGAACTTTATGAGTTCCAAATAATTTAATGGCCATTTGGGAAAATAGCATTAATAGCCAAATGCACATGGCATCCAACAGATTTAGAATAAGTGGAAAAATACCCTACAAAAAATAGAAAGTTTGTATATATAAAAAACAAGGTAGGATATTACTTAATGTGGAGTTTTTTGTGGACTAATATGTATAAATGAAAAAGTGTGACACTCACCTGAAAAGCAGATGCCTTGCTGTCGGCTGTACCAGGAGTGAGAGAGATCTCCTTGTCGGAATCTCGAAGTGTGTCCACCGTCTCTCTGACATGCCGCAGCAACTCTTCGTAAGCCATTTCATTGGCTACTTGGAAGTTGATTTTTGGGTATCCGAGAGACAGCATCCCCACCTGGCAAAGACAGGAAGCTGGATGACTGCAGCTACCAGAAGTTAAGTAGAGATGTTTGTCTTATAACATTGCACAGGTGTACAATAAACATATACCGGTAGCTCATACATAATATCAACAGAAACATTGCACAGGTGTACAATAAACATATACCGGTAGCTCATACATAATATCAACAGAAACATTGCACAGGTGTACAATAAACATATACCGGTAGCTCATACGTAATATCAACAGAAACATTGCACAGGTGTACAATAAACACATACCGGTAGCTCATACGTAATATCAACAGAAACATTGCACAGGTGTACAATAAACACATACCGGTAGCTCATACATAATATCAACAGAAACATTGCACAGGTGTACAATAAACATATACCGGTAGCTCATACATAATATCAACAGAAACATTGCACAGGTGTACAATAAACATATACCGGTAGCTCATACATAATATCAACAGAAACATTGCACAGGTGTACAATAAACACATACCGGTAGCTCATACATAATATCAACAGAAACATTGCACAGGTGTACAATAAACATATACCGGTAGCTCATACATAATATCAACAGAAACATTGCACAGGTGTACAATAAACACATACCGGTAGCTCATTCATAATATCAACAGAAACATTGCACAGGTGTACAATAAACATATACCGGTAGCTCATACATAATATCAACAGAAACATCAGAAATAATACACATATCAAAAGTATGTCAATTTCCTATATTTTTCAAAACGTCTAGAAAGTGTTTGTCGGCATTCTTCCTATACTGTCATACTGAATGACAATATTCTACTTCCTATATGGTGTCATACTGAATATCGATGTTCTACTTCCTATATGTTGTCATACTGAATGACAATGTTCTACTTTCTATATGGTATCATACTGAATGACAATGCTCTACTTCCTATATTCCTGAATGACAATGTTCTACTTCCTATATGCTGACATACTGAATTACAAAGTTTTGCTTCCTATATGGTGTCATACCGAATGACAATGTTCTGCTTCCTATATGGCATCACACTGAATGACAATGTTCTGCTTCCTCTATGGCGTCACACCGAATGACAATGTTCTGCTTCATATATGGCGTCACACTGAATGACAATGTTCTGCTTCATATATGGCGTCACACTGAATGATAATGTTCTGCTTCCTATACGGCGTCACACTGAATAACAATGTTCTGCTTCCTATACAGCGTCACATTGAATGACAATGTTCTACTTCCTATATGGCGTCACACTGAATGACAATGTTCTGCTTCCTCTATGGCGTCACACTGAATGACAATGTTCTGCTTCCTCTATGGCGTCACACTGAATGACAATGTTCTGCTTCCTATATGGCGTCATTCTGAATGACAATGTTCTACTTCCTCTATGGCGTCACACTGAATGACAATGTTCTGCTTCCTATATGGCGTCATTCTGAATGACAATGTTCTACTTCCTATATGGAGTCATTCTGAATGACAATGTTCTACTTCCTATATGGCGTCATTCTGAATGACAATGTTCTACTTCCTATATGGAGTCATTCTGAATGACAATGTTCTACTTCCAATATCAAACACTGTTTGTAAACAAATCAAATAACTGTCATGTCAGTAGACAATCATTAACTGTGGGAGTGAGAGTAGTGTGTAGGCCACCTACATACTACTACCGAGGTAGTAGGGTGCAATGGGGAGTGAGTAGTGTGGCCTGGGGAGTGAATATGGTGGCCTGGGGAGTGAGTATATTCCCCTGGGGAGTGAGTAGGGTGTCATGGGGTGTGGATGGTCCCCTGGGGAGTGAGTAGGGAGTCCTGGGGTGTGTATGGTCCCCCGGGGAGTGAGTAGGGTGTCCTGAGGTGTGTATGGTCCCCTGGGGAGTGAGTAGGATGTCCTGGGGTGTGTATGGTCCCCTGGGGAGTGAGTAGGGTGTCCTGAGGTGTGTATGGTCCCCTGGGGAGTGAGTAGGATGTCCTGGGGTGTGTATGGTCCCCTGGGGAGTGAGTAGGGTGTCCTGGGGTGTGCATGGTCCCCTGGGGAGTGAGTAGGGTGGCTTGGGGAGTGAGTAGGATACCCTGGGGAGTGAGTAGTTTGCCCTGGGAGTGAGTAGGGTCCCATGGGGAGTGAGTAGGGTGTCCTGGGGTGTGCATGGTCCCCCGAGGAGTGAGTAAGGTGGCTTGAGGAGTGAGTAGGATACCCTGGGGAGTGAGTAGTTTGCCCTGGGAGTGAGTAGGGTCCCGTGGGGAGTGAGTAGGGTGCCCTGGAAGTGAGTATGGTGCCGTGGAGAATGATTAGGGTGGCCTGGGGAGTGCTTACCTCCGTCTCTTCCCATTTGAAGCCCGTCCCAACTACAGCCAGCAAAATGGGCTTACGCAGGGTCACATGGGCAAAACGAAACTCCATCTGACAGTTCCGTGACCGAGCAT
Organism: Lamellibrachia columna; assembly: GCA_963662155.1. NCBI lineage: Eukaryota > Metazoa > Annelida > Polychaeta > Sabellida > Siboglinidae > Lamellibrachia > Lamellibrachia columna. The sequence continues at coordinate 39,950,790 of OY759262.1, forward strand.
ACTGAAAGTAGAATATCTCAGTTAGCATGTACAGTGTCTACAACCCTATGATCTGTCACTCATTAGGCTCCTGTTCTCTCTTTACATGCTAATAAGTATTTACTTATTTAATGAATAGATTTACCCTTAACAACCCTGCCCAATGGTAGGTAGTTAAGAAACAATACAGAGAGAAGCAACTCTTGTAATAGAAGATAGAAGCAGCACACGATGTGAAGCACACTTTATGCACTTGTTTAGAACTGTTACATGGTCCATATTAACAGACTGAATTAAAATTTAATCACTGCTTAATACTAAAATATATCAATAATGTCATCTTATATAGCGCCGATATCAGCCTAGACAAGCCCCTCATGCCAATTACTCCATAATCAGAACAAGTGTTTTTGTGAGTCCACAACAGGTTTTTTCCATTTCTCTGTGTGTGATCTCTGTGTGTGATCTGTGTGTGTGTGATCTCTGTGTGTGTGATCTCTGTGTGTGTGATCTCTGTGTGTGATCTCTGTGTGTGTGATCTCTGTGTGTGATCTATGTGTGTGATCTCTGTGTGTGTGATCTCTGTGTGTGTTATCTCTGTGTGTCATCTCTGTGTGTGTGTGTCATCTCTGTGTGTGATCTCTGTGTGTGATCTGTGTGTGTGTGTGATCTCTGTGTATGTGTGTGATCTCTGTGTGTGATCTCTGTGTGTGATCTATGTGTGTGATCTCTGTGTGTGTGTGTGTGTGTGTGTGTGTGTGTGTGTGTGTGTGTGTGTGTGTGTGTGATCTCTGTGTGTGATCTCTCTGTGTGTGATCTCTGTGTGTGTGATCTCTCTGTGTGATCTCTGTGTGTGTGATCTCTGTGTGTGTGATCTCTGTGTGTGTGATCTCTGTGTGTGTGATCTCTGTGTGTGTGATCTCTGTGTGTGTGATCTCTGTGTGTGATCTGTGTGTGTGTGATCTCTGTGTGTGATCCCTGTGTGTGTGTGTGATCTGTGTGTGTGTGATCTCTGTGTGTGATCTCTGTGTGTGTGTGATCTCTGTGTGTGATCTCTGTGTGTGATCTCTGTGTGTGTGATCTCTGTGTGTGATCTGTGTGTGTGTGATCTATGTGTGTGTGATCTGTGTGTGTGTGATCTGTGTGTGTGATCTCTGTGTGTGATCTCTGTGTGTGATCTCTGTGTGTGTGATCTCTGTGTGTGATCTGTGTGTGATCTGTGTGTGTGTGTGATCTCTGTGTGTGTGATCTCTGTGTGTGTGATCTCTCTGTGTGTGATCTCTGTGTGTGTGTGATCTGTGTGTGTGTGTGATCTCTGTGTGTGTGTGATCTCTGTGTGTGTGATCTCTGTGTGTGTGATCTCTGTGTGTGATCTCTGTGTGTGTGATCTCTGTGTGTGTGATCTCTGTGTGTGTGATCTCTGTGTGTGATCTCTGTGTGTGATCTCTCTGTGTGTGATCTCTGTGTGTGTGATCTCTGTGTGTGTGATCTCTGTGTGTGTGTGATCTCTGTGTGTGTGATCTGTGTGTGTGTGATCTCTGTGTGTGTGTGATCTCTGTGTGTGTGATCTCTGTGTGTGTGATCTCTGTGTGTGTGATCTATGTGTGTGATCTCTGTGTGTGTGATCTCTGTGTGTGATCTCTGTGTGTGTGATCTCTGTGTGTGATCTCTGTGTGTGTGATCTCTGTGTGTGATCTCTTACCTCCCATGGCGTAGACACCAAGTAGGATGGACCAACAGTCTTAATCTCTTTGGAAAAACACAGGCAAAGTGATGTGAACAAAACTGCCCAAGCATTAAAATGGCAGCAAATGGACTTGAACCCTGGTCCTCTCAGCTGATAGTCTGGCTCTCTACCAAATGGACTTGAACCCTGGTCCTCTCGGTTGATAGTCTGGCTCTCTACCAAATGGACTTGAACCCTGGTCCTCTCGGTTGATAGTCTGGCTCTCTACCAAATGGACTTGAACCCTGGTCCTCTCGGCTGATAGTCTGGCTCTCTACCAAATGGACTTGAACCCTGGTCCTCTCAGTTGATAGTCTGGCTCTCTACCAAATGGACTTGAACCCTGGTCCTCTCAGCTGATAGTTTGGTTCTCTCTACCAAATGGACTTGAACCCTGGTCCTCTCGGTTGATAGTCTGGCTCTCTACCAAATGGACTTGAACCCTGGTCCTCTCGGCTGATAGTCTGGCTCTCTACCAAATGGACTTGAACCCTGGTCCTCTCAGTTGATAGTCTGGCTCTCTACCAAATGGACTTGAACCCTGGTCCTCTCAGCTGATAGTTTGGTTCTCTCTACCAAATGGACTTGAACCCTGGTCCTCTCGGTTGATAGTCTGGCTCTCTACCAAATGGACTTGAAACCTGGTCCTCTCAGCTGATAGTCTGGCTCTCTACCAAATGGACTTGAACCCTGGTCCTCTCAGTTGATAGTCTGGCTCTCTACCAAATGGACTTGAACCCTGGTCCTCTCAGCTGATAGTTTGGTTCTCTCTACCAAATGGACTTGAACCCTGGTCCTCTCGGTTGATAGTCTGGCTCTCTACCAAATGGACTTGAAACCTGGTCCTCTCAGCTGATAGTCTGGCTCTCTACCAAATGGACTTGAACCCTGGTCCTCTCAGTTGATAGTCTGGCTCTCTACCAAATGGACTTGAACCCTGGTCCTCTCAGCTGATAGTCTGGCTCTCTACCAAATGGACTTGAACCCTGGTCCTCTCAGTTGATAGTCTGGCTCTCTACCAAATGGACTTGAACCCTGGTCCTCTCAGCTGATAGTTTGGTTCTCTCTACCAAATGGACTTGAACCCTGGTCCTCTCGGTTGATAGTCTGGCTCTCTACCAAATGGACTTGAACCCTGGTCCTCTCGGTTGATAGTATGGCTCTCTACCAAATGGACTTGAACCCTGGTCCTCTCAGTTGATAGTATGGCTCTCTACCAAATGGACTTGAACCCTGGTCCTCTCAGTTGATAGTATGGCTCTCTACCAAATGGACTTGAACCCTGGTCCTCTCAGTTGATAGTATGGCTCTCTACCAAATGGACTTGAACCCTGGTCCTCTCAGCTGATAGTTTGGTTCTCTCTACCAAATGGACTTGAACCCTGGTCCTCTCGGTTGATAGTCTGGCTCTCTACCAAATGGACTTGAACCCTGGTCCTCTCGGCTGATAGTCTAGCTCTCTACCAAATGGACTTGAACCCTGGTCCTCTCAGCTGATAGTCTGGCTCTCTAACAAATGGACTTGAACCCTGGTCCTCTCGGCTGATAGTCTGGCTCTCTACCAAATGGACTTGAACCCTGGTCCTCTCGGCTGATAGTCTGGTTCTCTAACAAATGGACTTGAACCCTGCTCCTCTCGGTTGATAGTCTGGCTCTCTACCAAATGGACTTGAACCCTGGTCCTCTCGGCTGATAGTCTAGCTCTCTACCAAATGGACTTGAACCCTGGTCCTCTCAGCTGATAGTCTGGCTCTCTACCAAATGGACTTGAACCCTGGTCCTCTCAGCTGATAGTCTGGCTCTCTATCAAATGGACTTGAACCCTGGTCCTCTCAGCTGATAGTCTGGCTCTCTACCAAATGGACTTGAACCCTGGTCCTCTCAGCTGATAGTCTGGCTCTCTACCAAATGGACTTGAACCCTGGTCCTCTCAACTGATAGTCTAGCTCTCTACCAAATGGACTTGAACCCTGGTCCTCTCAGCTGATAGTCTGGCTCTCTACCAAATGGACTTGAACCCTGGTCCTCTCAGCTGATAGTCTAGCTCTCTACCAAATGGACTTGAACCCTGGTCCTCTCAGCTGATAGTCTGGCTCTCTACCAAATGGACTTGAACCCTGGTCCTCTCAGCTGATAGTATGGCTCTCTACCAAGCTAGAAAATATGCATGCACATTGTTACATCATTCAATGATATATAATATTGCACATTGATACATAAAGAATTCACCTGATCAGAGATGCAGGCCACCACCACCTTTGCTTTCTTCATGCCTTCCGCTATATCTTCAAAAAGTCCTTTCTGAAACCCAACGAAACATGACAGCTCACTACAAATAATATCCTATCTGAGCATTCAAGTTAGGGGAAGGCAGTGAGAGTTGAGCCATTTTTCATTCTTTCTGATATCTCAGGTACAATCATATTCAAAATTATTTTTACTCACAGAAAAAATTATTATTGGTAGATAATTTTATATCAAAATAATATATCTAATATGCATAGATAATTATATGTAGTTGATTCAAATAGGGTTGGTAAGTTGGCGCAACTAATGCTTATAGTGTGGGGTAAGTTGATCCACAGTGTAGCGTAAGTTGGGTAAATGCTTTATCTTTATAATTTACGTAAGCTTTGTACTAAAATTTCACAACAACTCAACCAACACATCTACCCAATGAGGACAACATCTCTCTGACAAGTCTACATGCTTAATTAATAAGTCGACACACTTAATTAATATAAAGACTCATAGGCTAATTGCAACTAGTGTAACTAACTGGTAATGTGTTGCCTTGTAGCTATCCAATGTCCAAATTTGTTCAGAAAATTAATCCTTTGATTTATTTTGGAGTAAAGAACACTAATCTTCGTTCTTTAACCACTGCTCAACTAACCCTCCCTTGGGCCTTGGGTGGCTCAACTAACCCCTATTTCGACAATTAAGCTTTTTTAATTAACTTCTGATTAATGCACAAAGTGGTGTAAATAATCTTCTTCCCTGTGCATAGCTAAACCATTTGTAAGTGTTAAACCATTTGTAAGTGTTAAACCATTTGTAAGTGCACAGACAATAAAGTCTGGTCACACACTTTACACACCAACAGACATTAATCACAATCACCAAAAGTTTTGAAAAACATCAAAAAACATACTTTTAACTCACATTTTCTAACCGTTGTGACAAATGGCACTTATATGTTAATCATGTTCTAATACCACATTCAATCATGGGGTGGTACCTTGTAACTGTCATTTCTGTAGTTTCCTGGGAAAGATGGGTGGCTCAACTAACCCTGCCTTCTCCTACTTATGCAATTACAGCCACTTTTACATTCAATGTTTGTGACCCACTGCCAAGGCAGTCCACTTACGCCAAACATACCAGGATTGCGCACCTACTAGATGAGCCTAAATGGCCTGGTAAGGACTCAATACAGTCAATCGTAATGACCATAATCCTATCCTGATGTCACATGGTTCAACAGGATGATGCAACAGTAAAGAAATCTGTTGTACTCGTGGCACCTTCTGGTTACCTTCTGGTTACCTTCTGGTTACCTGTCAAATTGAAACTGTCCGTTCGTACATGTCATGCTCTATCAACACAACAACTAGTTACTCGCTAGTCTCCTGCATCTTTTTAATATCCCCAGGCAGCTAAACACATTGATATCCTGTAACAACATGTTGTAGCCTACAAAGGGCAGCTAAACACATTGATATCCTGTAACAACATGTTGTAGCCTACAAAGGGCAGCTAAACACATTGATATCCTGTAACAACATGTTGTAGCCTACAAAGGGCAGCTAAACACATTGATATCCTGTAACAACATGTTGTAGCCTACAAAGGGCAGCTAAACACATTGATATCCTGTAACAACATGTTGTAGCCTACAAAGGGCAGCTAAACACATTGATATCCTGTAACAACATGTTGTAGCCTACAAAGGGCAGCTGCGATGAAAGCAACATGAGTGGTGTGTGTTACCGGGCCAACTCTCTCAATGTCAATCCAACAGCTCAGTCCTTCTTTCTCCAGCAGACGCTTCAGCTGTCTGGGGTCTTCAGCCCCAATCGCTCCCGTCTCCTTCCTCGACTGTCCTCGGTCCAATGCATTCTGGGAGTTGGCCCAACAGTAGCTGAGGAAGACATCGCTCACCTCTGTGTTGTTCTGTCAGCAAACACAGGCGAGTCAGGAGACTGGCAGTCCAAACATTCAGATGCCTCAAAAACAACATTTATACAACTGAGAGAATGAAAGTACAAACACTGTAACAGACAGCAATATTATTACCTATTTATGTAAAATGTTATCTATTAGGTCATCAAGTGCTGAAGTATGATAACATTGAGGCAGATTCTGTAAAAAAAAAGATGTTAACACACCTGTACACTGAGTTCTTGGTGCAGCTGACCGACCAAGTCTTTCAGTCTTTCACTGTAATGCTCCACTTTCTGAAAGCTCACGTACACCTGGAAAGAAATAGTTAAATGTAAGACCTGACCTGACGATATGAGAAAATACTTAGCAAAGCTAGATTGGAATAACATGCTGATGAATAAGACCACAATTGAATGTTGGAATATTCTAAAATATGAAATTGAGAGTATCATCGATAAATTTGTTCCCTTCCAAAAACAAGGAAAACGGTGTAGAAAGAAACACTTGTCAAAAGAGGCTATTAGAAAAATAGTGTTAAAACAAACTATGTGGAGGGTTTATAGGCGCACCAGAAAGGAAGAAGACTATGCAAATTACAAAGAGGCACTTAATGCAGCTACAACTGAAATCAGACAATCTAAAAGAAGCTATGAGTAAAAACTAGCATGTAACATAAAACATGACAGCAAGAGTTTGTATGCATATGTCAGGAGTAAACAAAACGTACAAGACAAGGTTGGACCTCTAGAAGACAGTTATGGAAATATAGTATCACAGGGGTTTTTAATGGCGGAAGACCTAAATGGTTACTTCAGTTCAGTGTTTACCAAAGAAGATATTAGTTCATTACCAGTTGTTGATGCTAAATTTCAGGAGGCTAAATCTGACTATTTAGGTCCGTTAGTTGTAACTCCAGAACTGGTAGCTAAGAACATAAAGGCAATGAAGGATAACAAATCACCGGGAGTGGATGGGATTCCTCCAAAATTACTAATGGAAACAGTAGAACAAATCAGTATACCACTTGCTAGAGTATTCAACTTGTCATTAAAAGAGGGAGTTGTTCCGTTTGAATGGAAAGAAGCAAACATCATACCATTATTTAAAAAGGGTTCGAGAAATAAGTCAGAAAATTACAGACCAGTGAGTTTAATGTCAGTGATTTGTAAATTATTAGAAAGGTTAATTAAAGACCATATGGTGGACTTCCTCGTTAAGCATAAATTATTAAATTCATCTCAACATGGATTCCTTAAAGCGAGGTCATGCTTAACAAATATGTTATGTTTTTTGGAAGAAATCACTAAGTGGATAGACGTGGGATCGCCAGTAGATATTATCTACTTAGATTTTCAGAAAGCTTTTGACAAAGTGCCACATCAAAGATTACTACTTAAATTAAAAGCCCATGGTATCGACCGACCAAGTCTTTCAGTCTTTCACTGTAATGCTCCACTTTCTGAAAGCTCACGTACACCTGGAAAGAAATAGTTAAATGTAAGACCTGACGTACACTTAGAAGGACACAAACAGTTGAGGTGGTACAAGAGCCCTGCACGCACCAGAAATTCTCACCTGAAACTCCCTTCCTGCAACAGATAATATAAACCACTCCGCGCCATACTCTGCATCTATGTCTACTCCATGTGCACTCTACATCCAATCCATGTCCACTCATCCTGAAACCACACCTCGTCTATTCACATCCACTCCGCGTCTACTCACATCCACTCATCATCTACTAGCATCCACTCACCATCTACTCACATCCACTCTGCGTCTACTCCCATCCACTCATCATCTACTCGCATCCACTCACCATCTACTCACATCCACTCTGCATCTACTCACATCCACTCATCATTTACTCGCATCCACTCACCATCTACTCACATCCACTCCGCATCTACTCACATCCACTCATCATCTACTCATATCCACTCATCATCTACTCGCATCCACTCCGCATCTACTCGCATCCACTCCATGTCTACTCCCATCCACTCATCATCTACTCCCATCCACTCATCGTCTACTCCCATCCACTCATCGTCTACTTGCATCCACTCCGCATCTACTCGCATCCACTCCACGTCTATGCCACACCCACTCCACTCCATCTACTTACATCCACTCTGCATCTACTTGCATCTACTCTGAATCTATTCCATGTCTACTTGCATACACTCCACGTCTACTCACATCCACTCTGCATCCACTCCGCATCACCTCCATTTCCCCTCCTCCACTCTGTATCCACTCTGAGTCCACCCTGAGTCCACTCCACCCCATAGACTTACCCACACATGGCTCTATTTGGCGCACAACTAATCACCAATGAACAATACATATTATCAAACTGTGGACGAGATAATAACAATGTCAGACATTCGTACCTTGTGTACAACTTGCACCCCGATGTCACTTTCCTGCCAGTCACGACCCTGGCCGACCATCACAAGGAGAACCTTCTTCATCAGTGTGTCTTTGGCAAAGCTAAACATCTTTCGACAGTAGTCATCCGCAACAAACTCCTTTGAGATGAACACGAGGATCAGCTGCAAGGAAAACACTGGTGCAGTTGGTTAAATCACATTTACTTATAAAAGTTGAAGAAGACAGATCAAGATGTAACTTTGGTACAGATTATTACTTATCACAGTTTATTACAAGTAAGGCACATGAAGTCCTTGACACCCTTGTTCCTAACAACTTCTCAATGTCCTACCTTGGCCTGTTTCATCACCACTGCGATGTCTTCCATCTTCTTGGAGGCCATCTCATCACTGTACCAACTGCAGTAGAAATGTTACCAGCACATGTTAGACTTACACTCTATTATACAGCTACAATTACACTCTATTATACAGCTACAATTACATGTTAGACTTACACTCTATTATACAGCTACAATTACATGTTAGACTTACACTCTATTATACAGCTATAACTACATGTTAGACTTACACTCTATTATACAGCTACAGTTACATGTTAGACTTACACTCTATTATACAGCTACAATTACATGTTAGACTTACACTCTATTATACGGCTACAGTTACATGTTAGACTTACACTCAATTATACAGCTACAATTACATCATGTTAGACTTACACTCTATTATACGGCTACAGTTACATGTTAGACTTACACTGAATTATACAGCTACAATTACATCATATTAGACTTACACTCTATTATACAGCTACAGTTACATGTTAGACTTACACTCAATTATACAGCTACAATTACATGTTAGACTTACACTCTATTATACAGCTACAGTTACCTGTTAGACTTACACTCAATTATACAGCTACAGTTACATCATGTTAGACTTACACTCTATTATACAGCTACAATTACATGTTAGACTTACACTCTATTATACAGCTACAGTTACCTGTTAGACTTACACTCAATTATACAGCTACAGTTACATCATGTTAGACTTACACTCTATTATACAGCTACAATTACATGTTAGACTTACACTCTATTATACAGCTACAGTTACATGTTAGACTTACACTCTATTATACAGCTACAATTACATGTTAGACTTACACTCTATTATACAGCTACAGTTACATGTTAGACTTACACTCTATTATACGGCTACAATTACATGTTAGACTTACACTCTATTATACAGCTACAATTACATGTTAGACTTACACTCTATTATACGGCTACAATTACATGTTAGACTTACACTCAATTATACAGCTACAATTACATGTTAGACTTACACTCTATTATACAGCTACAATTTGGTTACAGCGTTTTCATACTAAATCCAGATGCATCATCCAGATTAACTCTAACAATAAATTAATTACTAAAATAGTTTTCAAGTTAGTCGACATAATGATATTTTTATATAAAGAAAGTGCTACTATTACATCAAATGATCAGTGTCACAGAATGTGCAATGATTGCCTTTTTTTAACAATGAACACAATGAAAAGTGAAAGACAGAGGGTTTAAATACAAACCACTTGAACCCTTCCTTTTCCAGGTCATCTCTCATCTGTCTTGGATGAAGTGCCTCAGGATTGGTCACATCAGGGAGGTTAGCATCAGAGTAGAGAAAGAATATGTCGGTACCAAGGTCATGACCCAATTCATCAAGGTCATGCATAGCATTCTGCAGCTGCAGCTCAAAGTCACTGCTTGTCTGTGGTGGCATATCATCTGCAAATAACAGTACATTTTATAGTACAAGAAAATATTATTTAGCCTCAACTACAGCCTATATATGTATTTACATAAGACATAAATACTGTAAAATGTTTTATATATATACATCATATTTATATTTTAGGTAAAGGTCCATGTATGATTGTATGTTTGTATGTATGTACATACATCAGACAACATCTTATGGGCAGTATCCATACTAAATGTATCTATTTTATAAACTCACACATCCTTTGTCGCATACAAACAGTAGATGCTAATGCCATAAACCAAACAAGGTCATCATTACCACGGCTCAATTATATAGATCAATGTTTCTCTGGCTTTCCAAGTCCATGCCCAAATGACCACATCTAAAAACAATCTAATGTAATTAACACAAGGCTGTGTATGGGCAATATCTATATACACATTGTACATTTTAAATACACATATTTATCCACTATTTGAGGTAAACATGATGTAAGACACTAATAACTACCTTGGATTTCGCTGATGGAGAGGACATGGAAGAAGTTGTGACACTGAAGGAACTGTGCCTTCTCAACCGCTCGACGCAGGATGCGTGACGAAAACATTGATGGGTCCGTTGTACGCTGTCAGAAAGACAAAACATATAACTGTTATATCTGACCATCAATCAGGATCAGTCCAACATACACTGATGCAGTGCTATTTCTGTGTCGCAAATAAAACCACCTATCTAACAGTCAATCATCATCAGACCAATATTGTTATGTACACCTGTAATTGCATCAGTATTACCTTGTAATTACTGCATACTGGTTGGTTGTGTCATTGTAATATTACTGTGTACCGTTATTTTTTTGTCACAGTTGTATTATTATTATGTCACTAAGTCAGAGCTGTATCACTGTGTTATTATTACGTCACTAAGTCACAGCTGTATCACAGTGTTATTATTATGTCACTAAGTCACAGCTGTATCACAGTGTTATTATTATGTCACTAAGTCACAGCTGTATCACTGTGTTATTATTATGTCACTAAGTCACAGCTATATCACTGTGTTATTATTATGTCACTAAGTCACAGCTGTATCACAGTGTTATTATTATGTCACTAAGTCACAGCTGTATCACAGTGTTATTATTATGTCACTAAGTCACAGCTGTATCACTGTGTTATTATTATGTCACTAAGTCACAGCTGTATCACTGTGTTATTATTATGTCACTAAGTCGCAGCTGTATCACTGTGTTATTATTATGTCACTAAGTTACAGCTGTATCACTGTGTTATTATTATGTCACTAAGTCACAGCTGTATCACTGTGTTATTATTATGTCACTAAGTCACAGCTGTATCACTGTGTTATTATTATGTCACTAAGTCACAGCTGTATCACTGTGTTATTATTATGTCACTAAGTCACAGCTGTATCACTGTGTTATTATTATGTCACTAAGTTACAGCTGTATCACTGTGTGGTTGTTGTAACACTGTATTAATATTTTGTCAGTGTCATTATTTTTTACTATTTCTGACACTGTGTTATTATTTCCATCATAGTATTATTAGTGTCACTATGTCACGTATCATTGTATCATTCTTGTATCACAACATCATTGTATCATTGTTATCACTGTATTATTATTATTATTAGTTTCCTGTATAATTATGTTATCACCATGTCACTATTGTATCACTGTTTAGTTATTGCATCATTGTGTCACAGTATTATTGTTGGTTGCCCAGTCACTGTGTGTCATGAGATAAACAAGCATGCACTGACCAGCTGGACGCAGTCTCTGCAGGGCAGCTGGTACTCGTAACGAGTGCCTTTGAAGAACTCAGAGATGAGATCTTCAAACACCTCATGGACCAGCAGGAGGATGTTGTCAGGCCGCTGACCATTCACTTTAACCATCAGCAACTTGTCACTGGAACACAGCTCTCTCTCTTACACTAACTGACCACACACCAAAATTAACAAAATACCTTGACCATCAGTAACGTGTCATTAGAAAATATCCTAGGTCTTACAATAACTGACCATGCCAACACATAAAATGTTGACTACCCTGCTGTGCTGTGAGGCTGACTGTCCTCTGGCTGGGAAACAAGTCTTTGTACTATTTTTTGATGGCGCCGTGCAAACGGCAGGTAAAGGCCACCAGGCATTTAATATGCAACAGTTGTAGCAACTGGGTGGACTTCGTCAAGTCCAGGTGCGAGAAGTCCTGGGCTGAGGTTCAGGTGGATAGTTTCAGTTTTTAGTGTAGGGGATGTACGAGGATGAAGGAACTTGAGGTGGAGTTAGAACAGCTGAGGCTGCTCGTTGTGGCAGTGGTGGGAAGGGAGCAGGTGGGTTGCGCCAGTGGGTCTGGTGGGGGGACAGTAGATGATAAAGTGGGGGAAGATGACGAGAAAGATGCTAGGGAGAGCTCACCTCAGTCTGGGAGGAGGCTGAGGGGAGGTAAGGTGACAGGTCGTAGGGAGACAGGACATAAGGAGACGGGACGTAGGGAGACAGGACGAAAGGAGACAAGAAGGAAAGAAATGGGAGGGAAGACAAATGGATCGAACGAAAGGGGAGTGGGGGAGACAGTAGCGAAGGAGTCGGGGGACAAGGAGATGATAGTTAAGGCGATGGGAGTGAGGGAGACGGGAGGGAGGGTGTCAGGAGGGAAGGTGACAGAAGCGCAAGTTAGCCAGGTGACGGGAGGGAAAGGTGACAGGTTGATGAGTGAGAGAGAGCCTGATAACAGTCTGCCACCAATTAACATGACTGCAGGACAGAATGTGATGGAGGGGATCCATCAGAAGAGCTATTCCGAGGCAGTGATAGAGGGGGTGAGAAAGAGAGCGAGGGTATTTGTGGGGGTCTCAATAGTTAGGAAGACCAACAGAGTCTTAAACAAGGGAAATGACGTGGTAGTTTGCTTGCCTGGGGCCAAAATAGAGGCGATAACTGAGAGGGTAGACAACATCGTGGGTTTGGGCAAGGGTGGATCTGTTTTAGTATACATAGGGACAAATAACGTACAGAGGGAGGGTACAACTGCCATAGTTAGGAAATACAGAAATTTGGTCAGAACACTAAAGCAGACATGGGTTGAGCAGGTAATACTGGCAGGGGTAATAGGAAGGAGGGGTCATAGATATCGAAATTGCCAGGGGATGGCAATTAACATGCTAGTTGAGAAGCTATGTAGGGAAGAGGAAGTTGGTTTTGTGCATTTGTGGGGAGGTTTTGTTGGAAGGGTGGATATGTACATGAAGGACGGGCTTCACCTAAGTGGGAGGGGCAGCAGTATTTGCAGATGGACTCTCAGCAGCAGTAGACAGTGGCATGGGTAGCATATCAAATATTTTTGGTAGCAAACACTATTTAAACTAGAAGCACAGGGGGTTACTTAGAGATGCCTCAAGCAGGACAAGAGGCCACTAGTACAGATAAACCAATAACAGTATGTCCGAAAACATGTCTGAAGCAGGTTATAGATGCGTGTGTTTAAATGCTAGGAGTATTGTAAATAAGAAAAATGAATTAAACATTATGGTAGAAGATACTGACCATAATATAATTGGTATAACCGAATCATGGGCCAACACAGACATTACAGATGCTGAATTAGGATTGACAGGATACGTAATGTTTAGGAGAGATCGAATAGGAAGACGGGGAGGGGGAGTTATTTTATATGTTAAAGAATCTATTCAGGCTTATGAAATAAAATTAGAAAGGGAAGCAGATTACGATGAAGCTGTTTGATGCAAAATAGTTTCAGGAAATTCAAAATTAACTATTGGATTAGTTTACCGAAGTCCAAACATAAACGAAGAGGATAACACAAAAATACAAAATGCTATAAAGGAAGTTAGTAAAGGGGAATGTATCATAATGGGAAATTTTAACCATGGACATATACAATGGAAATCTCTAGAGTACAGGGGGTGAGGACCAACAATTTCTATTTTTAATTCAGGAGAGCTTCCTTACTCAGCACGTGCTGGAACCAACCAGGGGAGAAAATGTATTAGATATAGTTTTATCATCACAAAAAGAATTAGTGGACAATGTAAAAATACATGAACCATTGGGTAACAGTGACCACAATCAAATACATTTTGACATCAATGTAAAATCAGAAAGTTAAAATAAAAAAACGTATAGGAGAAACTTCCACAAAGGTAACTATAAAGATATGAGAAAATACTTAGCAAAGCTAGATTGGAATAACATGCTGATGAATAAGACCACAATTGAATGTTGGAATATTCTAAAATATGAAATTGAGAGTATCATCGATAAATTTGTTCCCTTCCAAAAACAAGGAAAACGGTCTAGAAAGAAACACTTGTCAAAAGAAGCTATTAGAAAAATAGTGTTTAAGCAAACTATGTGAAGGGTTTATAGGCGTACCAGAAAGGATGAAGACTATGCAAATTACAAAGACGCACTTAACCTAGCTACAACTAAAATTAGAAAATCTAAAAGAACCTTTGAAAAAAAATCTGGTTTAGATTTTCCAGCTGCTTTATTACGCCATCTATGCCAATTTCGAGAAGGGGGTAAGTAGAGGGGGCTATTTGGGGGATGGGCTGCTTTTCTTGGGGGATGGGCTGCTTTTCTTGGTTTACTCGAAGTGTGGGAATGCCAATGTTTTCTCGTTTATTTGCCTTAATAAATTACCAGAATCGTTTTGGATTAGTTTTCAGGCTGTCTCCAATGTGGTTGTTAACATAGTAGATGGTGAGATTTCAAAGATGGAAATCTGCATGGACGAAGAATATAAAATGGGGGATGCTGTACTAGGTAGAACCACACAAGAAAAGGACTTAGGAGTAACATTTAGTGCTGACATGAAAGTTTCAAAGCAACGTGGTATTGCTGCTTCGACAGCAAATAAAATTCTAGGGCTAATTAGGAGAATTATGATGTATAAGGAGAAACAGCTAATTGTACCCCTGTACAAAGCAATAGTTAGACCACATTTGGAATATTGTATTCAAGCATGGAGACCATATCGTAAAAAGGACATAGACAAGCTAGAAAGAATACAATGAAGAGCAACTAAAATGACTCCAGAATTGAGAGACCTTAGTTACGAAAGTCGCTTATTACAATGTGGTTTGACAACACTAGAGACCAGGAGACTAAGAGGAGACCAAATAGAAGTGTTTAAAATAGTGAATGGTTATGAGGATGTTGACAGGAATATGTTCTTCAAACTTAAAGAAGGCAGTAGAACCAGAGGACATAAAGCAGCATTAGTTAAGGAGCAGTTTAGGTTGGACATGAGAAAGTACTCTTTCTCACAGAGGGTGATAAATGAATGGAACAAACTGCCAAATGATTGTGTTAATGCTAGTAGTGTGAATATGTTTAAAAATAGAATTGACAGATATTTGATAAGGGCGGGCTACACATAGATGAGAAAATTGTTGGACTCTCGATAAGCCAATGGCTTCCTTGTCCACTTGCCATCTGGAACTTGTTGTTTGGGATGGCAAGCTTGTTTAACAAGATTTAACAAGATTTGCCATCCAAGCCAAAGGCCCAGATGGCAAGTGGACAAGGAAGCCATTGGCTTATCGAGAGTCCAACAATGTTCATCTACTTATAGCCTGCCCTCCTGAGATATGTGTCAACCTTGTTTTTAAACATATTCACGCTGCTAGCAGTTACACAATCTGTTGACAATTTGTTCCATTCATTTATTGTCCTCTGTGAGAACGAGTGCTTCCTGATGTCCAATCTACATTGATCCTTTACTAATTTTACCTCATGTCCTCTAGTTCTGCTATCCTTCTTGAGTGAGAAAAACATATTTCTATCAATATTTTCATACCCATTCAATATCTTAAAAACTTCAATCTGATCTCCTCTTAACCTCCTTGTCTCTAGAGTTGTTAAACCACATTCTTTCAGGCGTTCTTCATAACTAAGGTCTCTCAGTTCTGGAATCATTTTAGTTGCTCTCCTTTGTATGCGTTCAAGCGTATCTATATCCTTCTTACGATATGGTCTCCATGCTTGTATACAGTATTCTAAATGAGGTCTAACTATTGCTTTATAAAGAGGTATAATTAACTTTTTTCCCTTGTATGTTATGTTTCTTCTAATCAATCCAAGAATTTGATTACCCTTTGAAGCTGCAATACCGCACTGCTCTGAAACTTTCATATCAGCGCTTATTGTAACTCCTAAGTCCTTTTCTTTTACAGTAGTACCCAGAACAGTATCTCCCATTCTATAGTTTACATTCAAGTTCCTATGTCCTGTATGTAGGCATTTACATTTCCCAAAATTGAACAACATCTGCCATTTCTCAGACCATTTCACTAATCTGTCTAGATCGTTTTGTAAATGTTGTTTATCACCATCAGTATTAACCTTTCTAAACAGTTTTGTGTCATCCGCAAATTTCAGTACGTTACTTGTTATACTGTCGTCCAAGTCATTGATATAAATTAAGAATAATATAGGTCCTAATACTGATCCTTGAGGTACCCCACTCAAAACCGATTTCCAATTTGAAACTTCTCCATCTACTACAACTCGTTGTCTTCTGTCAGTCAGCCATTGTTCTATCCAGTCAGTTATGCTATCCCCGATACCATGGGCTTTTAATTTAAGTAGTAATCTTTGATGTGGCACTTTGTCAAAAGCTTTCTGAAAATCTAAGTAGATAATATCTACTGGCGATCCCACGTCTATCCACTTAGTGATTTCTTCCAAAAAACATAACATATTTGTTAAGCATGACCTCGCTTTAAGGAATCCATGTTGAGATGAATTTAATAATTTATGCTTAACGAGGAAGTCCACCATATGGTCTTTAATTAACCTTTCTAATAATTTACAAATCACTGACGTTAAACTCACTGGTCTGTAATTCTCTGACTTATTTCTCGAACCCTTTTTAAATAATGGTATGATGTTTGCTTCTTTCCATTCAAACGGAACAACTCCCTCTTTTAATGACAAGTTGAATACTCTTGCAAGTGGTATACTGATTTGTTCTACTGTTTCCATTAGTAATTTTGGAGGAATCCCATCCACTCCCGGTGATTTGTTATCCTTCATTGCCTTTATTTTCTTAGCTACCAATTCTGGAGTTACAACTAACGGACCTAAATAGTCAGATTTAGCCCCCTGAAATTTAGCATCAGCAACTGGTAATGAACTAATATCTTCTTTGGTAAACACTGAACTGAAGTAACCATTTAGGTCTTCCGCCATTAAAAACCCCTGTGATATTATATTTCCAGCACTGTCTTCTAGAGGTCCAACCTTGTCTTGTACGTTTTGTTTACTCCTGACATATGCATAAAAACTCTTGCTGTCATTTTTTATGTTACATGCTAGTTTTTGCTCATAGCTTCTTTTAGATTGTCTGATTTCAGTTGTAGCTGCATTAAGTGCCTCTTTGTATTTTGCATAGTCTTCGTCCTTTCTGGTACGCCTATAAACCCTCCACATAGTTTGTTTTAGCATTATTTTTCTAATAGCCTCTTTTGACAAGTGTTTCTTTCTACACCGTTTTCCTTGTTTTTGGAAGGGAACAAATTTATCGATGATACTCTCAATTTCATATTTTAGAATATTCCAACATTCAATTGCGGTCTTATTCATCAGCATGTTATTCCAATCTAGCTTTGCTAAGTATTTTCTCATATCTTTGTAGTTACCTTTGTGGAAGTTTCTCTTGTACGTTTTCTTATTTTTACTTTCTGATTTTACATTGATGTCAAAATGTATTTGATTATGGTCACTATTACCCAATGGTTCAAATATTTTTACATTGTCCACTAATTCTTTTTGTGATGACAAAACTATATCTAATACATTTTCTCCCCTGGTTGGTTCTAGTACGTGCTGAGTAAGAAAGCTATCCTGGATTAAAAATAGAAATTGTTGGTCCTCAAACCCTGTGCTCTCTAGAGAATTCCATTGTATGTGTCCATGGTTAAAATCTCCCATTATGATACATTCCCCTTTACTAACTTCCTTTATAGCGTTTTTTATTTTTGTGTTGTCCTCTTCGTTTATGTTTGGACTTCGGTAAACTAATCCAATAGTTAATTTTGAATTTCCTGAAACAATTTTGCACCAAACAGCTTCATCGCAATCTGCTTCCCTTTCTAGTTTTATTTCATAAGCCTGAATAGATTCTTTAACATATAAAATAACTCCCCCGCCCCTTCTTCCTATTCGATCTTTCCTAAACATTACATATCCTGTCAGTCCTAATTCAGCATCTGTTATATCTATGTTGGCCCATGATTCAGTTATACCAATTATGTGAGGGTCAATATCTTCTACCATAATGTTTAATTCGTTTTTCTTATTTACTATGCTCCTTGCATTTAAACATACGCATCTATAACCTTTTTCAGTGATGTTTTTCGGATGATTTGATATTGGTTTATCTGTGCTAGTGGCCTCTTGTTCTGCTTGAGACACCTCTAGGTAACCCCCCTGCACTTCTAGTTTAAAGAATGTTTACTTCCAAAAATATTTGTCATTGTACCCAAGTCACTATCTACTGCTGCTGAAAGTTTGTCCGCGAATACTGCCGCCCCCTTTCCACTTAAATGAAGCCCATCCTTCATGTACATATCAGCCCTCCCAACAAAACTTCCCCATAAATCCACAAATCCAACTTCCTCTTCCATACATAACTTCTGGACTAACATGTTAATTGCCATCCCCCGACAATTTCGATATTTGTGACCCCTCCTGCCCATTACAGGTAAAATCCCTGACAGTATTACCTGCTCAACCCGCGTCTGTTTTAGTGTTCTGACCAACTGCCTATATTTCCTAACTATGGCAGTTGTACCCTCCCTCTCTACGTTATTTGTCCCTACGTGTACTAAAACAGATCCACCCTTTCCCGAGCCTACGATGTTTTTTACCCTCTGAGTTATCGCCTCTATTTTGGCTCCAGGCAAGCAGACCACCACATCATCTCCCTTGTTTAAGACTCTGTCGGTCTTCCTAACTATCGAATCCCCCACAAACACCCTCGCTCTCTTCCTCACCCCCTCTATCACTGCTGCAGAATAACTCTTCCGTTCGATCCCCTCCATCACATTCTGTCCTGACCCCTTCCCTCCTGTCTCTTTCGCTCCTGTCTCCCCCACTTCCCACTCCTTTGCTCTTGTCTCTCCCACTTCCCTCTCCTTCACTCCGGTTGTTTTCCCTCCCGTCTCCCCCACTTCCCTCTCCTTTACTCCGGTTGTTTTCCCTCCCGTCTCCCCCACTCCCTTCTCCTTCCCTCCTGTCTCCCCCACTCCCTTCTCCTTCCCTCCTGTCTCCCCCACTCCCTTCTCCTTCCCTCCTGTCTCCCCTACTCCCCTCTCCTTCGCTCCTGTTGTCTTCCCTCCCGTTCCTTTCTTTCCCGTCTCCTTACGTCCTGTCTCCCTACGACCTGTCACCTTCCCTCCCCTCAGCTTCCTCCCAGGCTGCGGTGAGCTCTCCCTAGCATCTCTTGTGTCTTTCCCCACTTTATCATCTACTGTTCCCCCACCGGAACTACTGGCACAACCACCCTGTTCCCTTCCCACCATTGCCACAACGAGCAGCCTCAGCTCTTCCAACTCCACCTCCACCTCTAGTTCCTAGTTGTTAAATCTTGTTAAATGACAAGACTTTCTGCATTGGAAATGTAACAAAATAAACAACTACAATAGTAAGATCTTTCATTTGTTATTCTGACACTAGCATTGCATTGCACGGTGAGAAATGGCAGACACTGCAAGAGCTTGAGTCCAACCTCAGTCACAATGAGTCCTGGCCAACCTCAGTCACGGTGAACATAAAGGTCAGAGCCATGGATTTTTACACATACGTTTCCATAATTTAAATTAGTTTAGGCTAAACATTTCATTGTTACGTATTACTGTTCACAATGCTATGTATGGTATGTTTTCTACTACTGTTCCAAGTTCACATAAGTGTGTACGTATATCCACACCCTGGGGAGAATTTTTTTATTTGTCTGATGTATGAACCATCCCCATAGTAGCCAGGACATGCCTACAAAATGTCAGCCCCAACTTGTGAAACTGTCAGAGATTTGAGGGAACAGACAGACACACAGACACACAGACATACACAGCCACAAACTGTTTCAGAGAATAGATATAAACATATAATATATCCTGTTTTCTAGAGCGCATGACTCACTCTAGCTGCTGGATGAGGGCCATGTGTCTGTTCTTCTTGAGCACTGAGCCAGACTTCCACATGGCAGACGTGTCTGAGAACTGGTGCAGTCGAACCTACAGGGAAGTCACACAAATTAAAAAGCTGTATCTGGGTGCTTCACAGATTTCAAGATCAACATGACTTTTGCAGTCTTGTTTTCAACCACTTTAGTTTTTGACTGATAGAAAAGTCACAAATTTGCAAGTCAAGTTTCAAGTCACTAGGGTTGAAGTCACAAGTCAAGTTGCACTCAACCACATGGCGCTTGCACTTCCTATCTGGTGAAATATTCATGATAAAAAGATCAATTTATTAACGATAACATTATTTTTTATTACAATTATTAATTTTGAGTCATAATAAATTTTAGGTTCATGAACAACATAGTTCCAATAGTTATTTCCAATAGTCATTGCTCACTCTGTAGTCACTGTCAGACAGCAGACTGAGGTGATTTCTGATTACACTTGAGAAAGGTTGATTATCCAACTTGGGCTCAGTGTGGTCACATCATAATGCCGCCATGGCTACAAAACCTTCTCCAGAGGAGTGCTGGTGGCATACACCATGAAAACTTTCACTGCAACCTGTACAAGTCTGTTGCTGATGTCCATCCCAACGTTACAAAGAGTCACAGTCATATGAGTCACATCAATTTGTCCACACAATTGGCTGCTTATCCCCCTTCTTTCTGAGCCCAGCAAACAATTTTTTCAGTCGAGTCAAAGTAGAATCGCAAGTCATGGCTTGCCAAATCCAAGTCAAGTCACAACTTGTTAAAATGAGTGACTTCAATGCAGAGTCAGACCCTACGACTCGAATCATCAAATCTTTTGATGGTGATACCATTGCACAAAGTCAACTGAAGGCAGGAGAGGTGGGTAGACCAGCCCAGACTCTACAACACCGACCTGTGCTCTGTTAAAGAGGCCGGGGGGCAGGTAGTCAAACTTGTACAACATCTGTGTCTCCTTCACATCTTCAGTCTCTGACACAGTCGGCCAGGTGAACTGGAGCAGACACAGGCAGGATGCACTGTCAACACTTTCAGTGACATCTTTCTCAACATAGATCACTAACATATGTACGATAACACTTAAGTACAAAGTTAACAATATGTAACATCTGAGATGAGAAAATCTGCCAGTGTCTATGTGGAATGACTGGAGATGCTTGTCACCAGGGCATGTTATGTGACAGCTACAGGACTGGGTGAATGAAGGTTGACAGTACCTGAGGCTCAGCCTGAGGCAGGAGACATGGCACAATGTTTGTTGGCTGGTCAGTCAGAGGGAAAGTAAGATCAAAGACCTCGGTGAGA
Source organism: Lamellibrachia columna (assembly GCA_963662155.1). Taxonomy (NCBI): domain Eukaryota; kingdom Metazoa; phylum Annelida; class Polychaeta; order Sabellida; family Siboglinidae; genus Lamellibrachia; species Lamellibrachia columna. The sequence goes on from OY759262.1 coordinate 39,972,376, forward strand.
TGAAGCAGCCAGCTGTGCAGGTCTTTGGGGTAGTTCTTCCAGATCACATGGATGTCCTTGTGTTGCAGGTGTCCATCCTGGTAGGACATGTGGCAAGACAGCAATAATCAGCCTGAACCGTCAACTTCCACAAACAATCTCAACAATTTACAACCGGTCTCATAAACCATGCAGTACATGACAAGTTCAAAATATTATTTAAATATTTTTTTCCACAATTTAATGTGACAAAAATCAGGCACTTGTCTTGTGGTGGTTATCTTGGCCACACATTAGTCAAGCTTATCCAGCTAGACATTGTAGCAATCAAACACTGACTTCAGCAATGTCTTGAGCTTACAAATCATATATATGTTAACAAAACAACACTGCCATAAACTTACATGCTTTTTCTTACCACACAAAGAAAACAATGAGCATAAATAATTAAATATATTTTCCACAATTGGATATGATCAAAATGTAGTGTGACTTGTTACTATGGCTAGACGTCTAGCAAGGTCGAAGGTCGACAAACCTTGATGACTTTGTTGTGCACAGAGATGACACAGGACATGACATCAACAATCCACTGCGGGTTGATGACAACGCGGTCTCGTAGCAGTTCATTGTCAAAGTGTTGCACTGTGCCGAGTTCATGTAGGAACTGCACGGCTTGCTTGATCTACACAGACATCCACAGGCACAAAGCATCAGCATGTCAGTTGATACTGCACTCTGTGACAGTCATAGTTAAAATAGCTGAATTACCTTTCATAATGGCTCAGTTTGATGCTGAAAAATTACTGAGAGGTCCATAAAGCTTAATAAAAGACTGAAAGGCAACTCAACTCTGTTTAAGTCATGAAACCCTTCTATCCACTTGATCATGTTGATTAGCTCCTTATCGGACCTTCACTAAACTTTAGTGAGGTGTGCATGGTGTTTAGGTGTGATTTTTTACAGTCCGTATTGGTAATGTTGGTGACTTATTGGAATCTACATCATAAACTAGAAAATCATTATTATCAAAGATTAAAAAAAAAATGAACAAACTGAATAGATACAAACCAGGTGGATATATCATATGTTGTATGTGCACCAAATAACTTACATAGCAAAGCACACACAAAAGTAAAAAGGCCAAACAAAGTAGTTTTTATGATAGTTGCAGCAGCTTGGTAATCTGTGATGTTAGACGTCTTACCTCGGTGCCATAGACGCCTGCCTGGTGAGCCAGACTTGAGATCTTCTCCCACGTCAGCAGACTCTGAGAGTTCCTGATGCTGAAGAAAAGAAAACAATCTACAAATTAACAGCAGAAACAATTTGTATTTCGACAGCAACTTGGCTGTGGTAATATGTTGAACTGCCACATGACTGCATCCAGTGGACACACCATTTTCATGTTATTACATCCAGGGGACACACCATGTTCATGTTATTACACCCAGTGGACTCACCATGTTCATGTTATTACATCCATTAGACACACCATGTTTGTGTTATTACACCCAGTAGACACACCATGTTCGTGTTATTACATCCAGTGGACACACCATGTTCTTGTTATTACATCCAGTAGACACACCATGTTCTTGTTATTACATCCAGTGGACACACCAAGTTCATGTTATTACATCCAGTGGACACACCATGTTCATGCTATTACATTCAGAGATCACACACCAAAGAACAACTTTACCTCATTGTGTTCTGCTCAAAGTTGAGCCAGGCTTCCGGAATCATCTCTCCGATATAAGGTTGTTCCAAAGTCACCTTATTTAGCTTTTTCAGCAATTCTTTCATCCCCTAAAACAACATAAACATATGCAAGAGTACATCAACTTGACTGGCACGGTGGCTCAGTGTTTGCTTTGTGACCAGAGTTACTGGGTTGGAACCTAGGCAGTCAACCAGTCATTTCATAACAATTGGGTACAAGTTGCCAACTCATCTAGCACCAGGCATATCCCAGATGGGCATAGGAAGTTGGAAATATGTCTTTCAGATGAGAGTAGTTCCGTTCTAGGCTTCTACATAAGGAAAATACATTTGTAACCTATTGTGCACTTACAGGATGGTTGTCTGTATCTGTAAATCCAAAACCTGAAAAAGCTGTTGCCTCCCACCCACAATACACCAGTGTAGTCCTGTCCTGCCCACAATGCACCAGTGTAGTGCTATTCCACCCACAATGCACCAGTGTAGTGCTGTGCCACTCACTATGCACCAGTGCAGTGCTGTTCCAACATCTGCTCCACCCTGTGACCTGCTGCACCTAGGCCTGTGCAGAGTCCGCAGAGTCCATAAATGAAGTGGGTGGGGATGACTGAGTTGACAACTCACCTGGCCTGTCTTGGAGCTGACTGTGAAGAAGCCTGCGATGTTGCTGTATCTGGCTCTCAGCACATCAGCAGGAAGGTCACTTGTTGTCATCTGTACCGGCAAAGATGTCCACATGTCACTAACATGATGACATCTAGCAAACTGAACTCACTTCAGTAATCATATTTCATTCTAACCTGATGGCATCTAATAGAGTGAATCCAATACACATGTACATCACTGTTGAACACTGCTGATACACACATGTTCTACATCCAAGCATAAACAAGTTGTATATCACTGCTGTACATTGTTGAAATATACATGTTGTGCATTACCATTGTGCACAACTGCAATACACATGTACATCACTGTGTTGAGCACTGCTGATATACACATGTTCTACATCCCAGCATAAACAAGTTGTACATCAGTGATGTACATTGTTGAAATATACATGTTGTACATCACCATTGTATACAACTGTGAAACACATTGTACACCATTGTTGTGCACAGGTAGGATACACATTGGACATCACTGCTGTACACATCTAAAATACATGTTTTATATCACTACTGTACATGTTGAACATCGCTGTTGTACACACCTGGTCAGCGTGTGTACCAATCACAAATATTGGTGCCTTTGGGCAGTGGCAGCTGATGGAACTGAGCCAGAACTCTAGACCGGAGTGTTCGTAGCCCAGCCTTGTGTTCCACACCAGCAGGTAGACAGCTCGGTTAGACAGGAAGAACTGGAAGAGAATTACAGCGCTTCACTTGATGAAGTTGATAGTAGTTAAACTGAGTAAATATGAATTGCTTTAAGAGCTGTCATAATGGTAGTTGATTGGGATGAAGGTTAACAAGTGTTATCATTACTCTGAGAGTGTCATTGCAATGATAAGTGTCACTGAGCTATGGGACAAGTAACATAAACTGTACTTAACTGTACTTAACTGTACTTAACTGTACTTAACTGTACTTCATGTGCCACCATCTAACAGTTGATATGGCAAGAGAACATTTTCAGTTTTGACCCCTCAGATGTGGAACAATCTCCCTCTCGAGATAAAGAAAATCTTCGATTTGTACATATGAGTCATGTTTTAAGTAATTTATGATTATTCATTCTGCTAAGTAATTTTATATTTATAAATGAATATTAGCACCATGTTTTAATTAATTTATTATCATTTATTTAACTAATTAATTTTAGTACTTATGTATATTAAGAACTGCACCTGGTGAGTGTTGTAGTAGATAGTCTGTCCAGCAAAGTCCCACACACTGTATGTGACGGCCTTCTTGTCCTTGTTGACGGTCCATGTGCTGATATCTATTCCATCCGTGATTCCCTCACTGTCAGTAGAGGGAGCCTGTAGGTCCTTGCTCATCAGAGCGCGCATCAAGCTGAAGAAGAAAGACACAAGTCACTACAGTCAACACCCAACCCAGCAGTCAATTAGGACCTGTTACACTACAGCCAACACCCAACCCAGCAGTCAATTAGGACCTGTTACACTACAGCCAACACCCAACCCAGCAGTCAATTAGGACCTGTTACACTACAGTCAACACCCAACCCAGCAGTCAATTAGGACCTTTTACACTACAGCCAACACCCAACCCAGCAGTCAATTAGGACCTGTTACACTACAGCCAACACCCAACCCAGCAGTCAATTAGGACCTGTTACACTACAGCCAACACCCAACCCAGCAGTCAATTAGGACCTTTTACACTACAGCCAACACCCAACCCAGCAGTCAATTAGGACCTGTTACACTACAGTCAACACCCAACCCAGCAGTCAATTAGGACCTTTTACACTACAGCCAACACCCAACCCAGCAGTTCATTAGGACCTATGATACTACAGCCAACACACAACCTAGCAGCTGGTTAGGACCTATAACACTACAGCCAACATAGCAATTGATTAGGACCTATGACACTACAGTCAACACCCAACACAACAGTTGATTAGGAGTTATGACACTACAGCCAACACCCAACCCAGCAGCTGATTAGGACCTATGACCCTACAGTCAACACACAACAGAGTAGCTGATTAGGACCTATGACACTACAACCCACAACCAACACTGACACCCACTGCCTATTGACTGGGACCTATTTGCAAACATTGTGACAGGAAATCATACAGAAATTAGTGACGGTTACGCAAATAAAGAAGAAGAACCAATCAATAGTACAAATTGACAAACTGACAAACTGGTATTCCTTACTTGGCAGACAAAAGCTGAAAGTAAATGGATATTACATGAAAGATACCATGTGGCAGACAGAAAGCAGTGTACACAGTGTGAAGCCATGGTATGAGTACCTGGTCTTGCCAGCTCCTCCAAGGCCCACAAACATGAGCTTGGTGCGGAAGCAGGCCACTGAGCCCTGAGACAGCCTCTTCAGGTAGGCAATCACTGTCGCCATGCCCTGCTCAATGATCTCCTGGGGCGGGGTACGCAGCATGGGACACTTGAGCAATGTCAGCACTGAAAAGGGTAAGTTTTCATAAACATACACTATGCCTCATTTACATGTCTTCATCATATAAAATAGCAGATCATTAATTTAAATGAACGGCTGGAACACATGGCATTGACAATGGATGATAGAGCAAGATATACTACCTATGTCTTGGGTTCTCATTACAGATATTTTCCTATTCACAGTATATTTAGTTTTATTGGTATAATACACTGTATAAAATACTGTAGATATATGAGAGTAAGCAGCTGCAGAAACAGTAAGACAATCCTCCGGTGAAGAGCCTCCTGCAGTGCATACAACTTGATCAACTTGATACACACCCTTCAGCGGTGCCTTGCCAGTGGCACCATCTATGCTCTCCAGGAACGGGTTGTTGCTAAGGAACAGTGACCTGAGTCGGAACAACTGTCCCATCTCCTTGGGAATCGCATGAAGGCAGTGGTAGGAGAGGGAGAGTAAGCGCAGGTTCCTCAGTCCCAGAATCTCCTTGGGCATGCCTCCGTAGCAGTCTGAAAACATCAAAGAATGAGTAATAATAATAATAATTTGTGTTGTTTTGTTGTGTCACCTTCTCTTGGACCAACCAAATAATACTACAGGTAGTTTCTGCTACACTTACACAACACAAAATATCGTTGCATCCATAACGTGTTGCAAGTTGCACACTAAACAGCCTCTTTGAGTGAACAGCAATGTACATCTCTGTGATGACTGGGCTTGATGAAAACAAGTAAGGCTTTAGCAACATGTTTTACATGATGATTTCTTGTGAAGACGCTGATGCACATATACATGCATAGACGAATAGTATATGCTAAAAATTCAACAAAACCATGACAAATACTAATACAAAAGAGAAAAAATATAAAACAAAATATAAACATGAGTAAATCATAGTAACCATTTCTGTCGCCACCAAATCTGGGGAACTTGTTCAAGATCAACATCTTCAGTTCATCAATCTGGTCATTCTCCAAAGTACCAGTCTTATTGTGATCACAGCTGTTGAACATGGCGATTTTTTCCTACCAGACAAAGTCCAAAAAACACATGATAAAGATAATTCTATATTCACTGATAAGACATTATGACTACAATAATGCTTACAAAGTTATACAAAAGGTTTAATCTTAGCAATCTGACTTACAGAAGCACACTATACTATTACATCCCAAGTGACATCCAGCTAGTCTGGTCATAAGAAGTATGATGTGGCACAGCAATTTAACATTCACAAGATATTAATTGATACACAATAAGTAAGACTCACATACGAAGTGTGGTAGCAATTGGTGTATATTATATGCTTCTGTGCCAACCATAAACTGAATTGACAGCTGAGTTTGAATTTAAAGATATACACCTCATCAGTGACCGCAACCAGGGCTTGGGTCCGTCTCCTCCCCCATTTCTTCCAGTTCGCTAGGCTGAGGGAGTCCTGCACTTCCTCCCTAGTCACCCAGGGAACGCCATCCAAGTCAAGTCTCGCCAAGTACTGCACAACACAATGCTTAACATCAAGGCTGAACGTCACAGACCATTCACTAATAAACTAGCATTTTTATACTTATTTTTGATTATTGCTACCTGTGTATAATACTTCAGTGTGCCACGTATTTGGACCGTATATAATTACACGGATCAAACATATCTGGTGGCGGCCATTGGTAAAAGGGGTCGCTCAACTGGGGACCAATGTATTATTTGCAGCCATGCCAGTTTATCTGTCATGGAAACATAGACTATTATCATGTTATAAACTTATGAAAGGAGACTGAATACATCATCAGGTGTATGTCTAATGAAAGGACATAATTATGAATTAATATTAATAATACGAATAACTAAAAAAAATATTTTATAATAACAACTATAAATGTAAACATTTCTAAAGATACACTGATCTGTCATGAAGCCAGGAACTTTATTTATTTCCAGTGACATACCCTAAGTTTGCAGAAGCTTTGAGGAAGAGAGCCAATGGGGGTGTACTTCGCTTCAAGGGTCCTCAATGCCCGCATCTTTCCAATGTCCTGGGGAAACTCTCTGATGAGCGTATTTGACACATCCAGGTGGCGCAACCTTTGGAACCCTGTTAGGAAGTCAGGAATCTGTCGAACAGGGTTTTGGGAGAGGTCGAGATATGTCAGAGTTTCCTTGAGCTCCTCAAAGTCATCAGGGATTTCAGCGATGTCATTGTTTGTCACGACAAGCAAGATGAGACTCTTGCAACAGCCCGGGAGTCCAACAAGGGTCCCAAGTTGACAGTTGATCAGGGACACATTGACAAGGTTGGGGAAGAGTTGGAAGAACTCCAGGACATGGGAGGCAAGGTTGATGTTGTAGAGTGACAGGTGTGTCACACTGGTGACATATTCACTGACAGTCCCCAACACAGAACGCACATCAAATGCTTTTGTACTCAGAAATCCATGTGTGAAGCATTTGTCTGTTTTCTCTGAAGACAGATGCACATTACCCACAGTGATGCTTGTGGGGGGAACCCTCAGCACAGTGCTGATGAAATCTCTGGTAGCCTTTGCTCGGACCACCTGAAAACAATCAAGGGTAAAGCATTTTATAAATTGTCAGTCACTACAACTAGATTCATGACAATACACTTTTCCTGAAAACACAATTTACATGACAATAAACTTTTCTTGATGATAGTTTTAAAAATTACTGAACAAGCACATGGAAGAAACAATGAACATCAAAAGCTTCCTGCTGAAATATAGGATTTTGTTTGAAAAAGTTAAACAATCACTAAAAATTAGCTAACAAATTATCACTGCATTCATCAAGGCAGTCAATGTTGAGCTTGCCCATGAATTAAAATAACAATTTACTCAGACTTTATCACAAATATTTTACCTAAATGAACACCTAAATTAAAATTATAAATGTAGTTGTTATTAGTGCTACAATCATAATGCAACATCTCTCATGGACAAATGCCTCACTCGACTGTCATATGCACTGATCTAGTGAAAAGGGGTGCAGACCTTGACTGGCTTGTGGGAGGTGAGGATGCCTGTCTGCTGTCTCTCCAGCAGCAGGAACATGTACTTATACACCTCCATCATGGCCAGCAGCCCTTCTACCACCTGCAACCAACACGCACTGTTCATCTAGCTGTTTTAATGTGGCTGTGTGTGGCTGATTATCCACTAGCATAATACACACACACGTACGCATGCACGCCCGCACATGTACATACATGTACACATGTGTGAATGAATTAACTTTACTAGCAAAAATGCCCATCTTCTGGATTGGATAACTTGGTAGTTCGTAAGTGACTGTCACGATAACAATATTAAAAACATTATCACAGAAATATCCATCTATGCCTCGGTACTTGGTACTGCCAGTCAATCTCTCAACATTTTCTTAAAAAAATTATTTAAAAGTCCAGGTGCATATTATACATGTAACATGGCTAAAAACATTTGTTGTAACAAAAACACAGTAATCAGGAAATACAATTCTTAACTCTTTTTCTATCCCCATACATTCCTTCAATCATTCAATGTACAGAAAAGGACATTCTTTAAAAAAAATATTGTATTTATATGCACCTTTGCAGTCTAAATAAAATTTTATTCCTGTTTTGCATCAAAATATGCAGAATACCATCTTCATTACAGAGATTAGTGGGATTGCTGTGGTGGGTAAGGCATACAGAGGGTTGACATGTATGTTTACGTACGGTACACCCGACCTCTACAACAGCACTCAGTTGACTAGTTACTACATTAGATAGGCATAATATGTCAGATCAGTCTCACCTCATGCTGTGGCATTGTCTCACTGATGCCTGGGAGCATTGTCTTCCATCCTGCCAACAATGCCTGTAAGTATGGGCACATGTCAGTGGTCAGTCTTGATAGATGGGTAAACATTTAAGTTTGACATTTAATCAATCTTACAGTTTGTTTTTTACTCACTTGTTTATTAGACTATTTCCAAACAATTGTCACTACATAAAACATAAGTTCGTTGTTATTGCTTGCTGTTAAAATGAAGCTTGTCATTCACCAAGCAAATTAATTTATATCATTGTCATTCACTTAAAGCTTATGATTCACCAAACAAACTAATTGATATCATTGCCATTCATTTAAAGCTTACCAAATAAACTAATTTACTATACTTGCCATTCACTTAAGGCTCGTCATTCACCAAACAAACTAATTGATATCACTTGCCATTCACTTAAGGCTCGTCATTCACCAAACAAACTAATTTATATCACTTGCCATTCACTTGAGCCTCGTCACTCATCATTAAAGTTTATCTTTACTTGCTAGCTATCTTTTTGCTCTCCAGTAAATATACCTTGTTCTCAGACAGAAAGTGGCAGGTTCTCAACAGATTATGGATGGTTAAAGAGAAGAGTTTCTGTGTGTCATCACGACTGACTGGGACCCCCTCAGTGTCCATGAAGTGGCTGTCTTGTTCCACGACATCAGTCAACACTGAAAGCAAGCAATGGGAATGAGCAGTTAAATATACTTCATCCAGTCTCAGTCATGTCTACAGGTGGCAGCAAGGCCAATGGGAAGCACATGAACGTACACCAAACATATCATGGTCTTGCATACCTGGTGCACAGCTTAATAATGCCAGTTCCATATTTACACAATGACGCACCATTGCACACCTGGTGCACAGCTTGATGGTGCACCGTTTGCTGTCCATACCCCACAGTGCACAATTGCACACCCGTTGGACAGCTTGCCAGTTCTGTACCTACCCCACGGTGCACCATTGCACAATTGGTGCACAGCTTGCTGGTGCCAGTTCTGTACTTACCCCACGGTGCACCATTGCACAATTGGTGGATAGCTTGCTGGTGCCAGTTCTGTACTTACCCCACGGTGCACCATTGAACAACTGGTGGATAGCTTGCTGGTGCCAGTTCTGTACTTACCCCATGGTACACCATTGCACAACTGGTGCACAGCTTGCTGGTGCCACTTCTGTACTTACCCCACGGTGCACCATTGCACACAACTGGTGCACAGCTTGCTGGTGCCAGTTCTGTACTTACCCCACGGTGCACCATTGCACAACTGGTGGATAGCTTGCTGGTGCCAGTTCTGTACTTACCCCACAGTGCACCATTGCACACCTGGTGCACAGCTTGCTGGTGCCAGTTCTGTACTTACCCCATGGTGCACCATTGCACAACTGGTGCACAGCTTGCTGGTGCCACTTCTGTACTTACCCCACGGTGCACCATTGCACAACTGGTGGATAGCTTGCTGGTGCCAGTTCTGTACTTACCCCACGGTGCACCATTGCACACCTGGTGCACAGCTTGCTGGTGCCAGTTCTGTACTTACCCCATGGTGCACCATTGCACAACTGGTGCACAGCTTGCTGGTGCCACTTCTGTACTTACCCCACGGTGCACCATTGCACAACTGGTGCACAGCTTGCTGGTGCCAGTTCTGTACTTACCCCATGGTGCACCATTGCACAACTGGTGGATAGCTTGCTGGTGCCAGTTCTGTACTTACCCCATGGTGCACCATTGCACAACTGGTGGATAGCTTGCTGGTGCCAGTTCTGTACTTACCCCACGGTGCACCATTGCACAACTGGTGGATAGCTTGCTGGTGCCAGTTCTGTACTTACCCCACGGTGCACCATTGCACACCTGGTGCACAGCTTGCTGGTGCCAGTTCTGTACTTACCCCATGGTGCACCATTGCACAACTGGTGCACAGCTTGCTGGTGCCACTTCTGTACTTACCCCACGGTGCACCATTGCACAACTGGTGCACAGCTTGCTGGTGCCAGTTCTGTACTTACCCCATGGTGCACCATTGCACAACTGGTGGATAGCTTGCTGGTGCCAGTTCTGTACTTACCCCATGGTGCACCATTGCACAACTGGTGGATAGCTTGCTGGTGCCAGTTCTGTACTTACCCCACGGTGCACCATTGCACAACTGGTGGATAGCTTGCTGGTGCCAGTTCTGTACTTACCCCACGGTGCACCATTGCACAACTGGTGGATAGCTTGCTGGTGCCAGTTCTGTACTTACCCCACGGTGCACCATTGCACAACTGGTGGATAGCTTGCTGGTGCCAGTTCTGTACTTACCCCACGGTGCACCATTGCACAACTGGTGGATAGCTTGCTGGTGCCAGTTCTGTACTTACCCCACGGTGCACCATTGCACAACTGGTGGATAGCTTGCTGGTGCCAGTCCTGTACTTACCCCACGGTGCACCATTGCACACCTGGTGCACAGCTTGCTGGTGCCAGTTCTGTAGGGTGTGGCGCAGAGGATTCAGCAGAACATTGGCACTAAGCTCAGCTGGCAGCAGCATCAGAGGGTATGTGAAACGCTTCACAGAGTTCTTCCCCGCAGTCGACAGGAAGTACAAATATGATTGGTGGAGCACTGGCAACAAGCACAGAACAATTTAAGAGTTTTGAAGGCAGATACCAACAGCATAATTGTGATTACACAAATACATGGTATACTTAACTGACTTAATTTCAATCGGGTGATCTCATCTTCCTGTACATTATACCAAAGCACATATTTGATAACCCTACTTCTACCACACTACATAATACTTATATTGATTATTGCATTATCACACAAAGGATAAACATAACACACAATTAACAACTTAAATACAGTTAGCCAAGTAAAAATGTAATCAAATTATCATTAGGTTAACATACATACATAACAAGTAACAGTTGCAGAAGATACAATGTTTCTATCCAGTTATAATATTATGCCATCCCCTGTACCATGAGCTCTTAGCTGAAGTAACAATATTTGATATGGCACATTATTGAAAGCTTTCTGAAAAGCTAGCTTTCTGAATATCTATTGGTGACCCTTAATTTATCCACATAGTGATTTCTTCTAGACAAAATAGTTAGGCATGACCTAACTTTTAGGAACCCATGTTGAGATGGATTTATTAATTTATGCATAGCAAGGAAGTCTATCATATGGTCTCAAATTAACGTTTCTAATAATTGACAAATCACTTACCAATATTAAACTCACTGATCGGTAATTTTCTGACTTGTTTCTTGAGCCCTTTTTAAATAAGGGTATGTTTGATTTCTTCCCATTTGAAAGAAACTACTCCCTCCCTTACGGACAAGTTGAAGTTCAAGTGGCACACTAATTTTCTCAACTGTTTTCATCACTAGTCTTAGTGGAATCCTGTTCATTCCCACTGGTGTTATTGTCCTTCATCGCCTTTATTTTCTTAGCAATCATTTCTGAAGTTAAAACTGATTTAGCTCCCACCAATATTTAGTATCTGTTACTGGAAATGAACTAAGGGTAACAGACACTGGACTGAAGTACCCATGCTCTGCCGTGACATCTTACCTTGGCTGCTGTTCCTGTGGGTGATGCAGGAACGAGGCTGGTATGAGGAGAACAACTTTGTAGACTGTACCTACAGCATTCATAACACATCATACAATGTATGCTGTAATTACAATCAGAAATGAAGGGCTTCACAAAGCACACTTCTGTCACATACGGTGATCCTAACAGCAGTTATGCTTGTTTTGAATTTAGTATTTTGAATAGAAATTCTAAAGATAAAATTAACTATATTTTCTCATACCACAAGCCAGCATGTGTGCAGCCATCACACTGCAGTTTACTGGTGATGAAATAATTACACAATATATTCTGCCTTTACAGGTGGCATGTATACATTGATGGGCAGTCGTTGTCAATTAAAACACTTGATCTTTACTATGGAAACAACCTGGTACTGTTTCTAAGAATCCAACATGGATTTCCATTAAGACAAGTAAAACATTAATTTTTTTAAGGCAAAATATGACGATAGTGCTGCATGATTATATTTATGCCTGTCAATAGTCTCTACATATCATGAGGGGAAAAATTAAGAAATGAACTTGATGCTTCATGTAGTATTCCCTTTACAGCTGTTCACAGCTACATTCAGACTGGTGCGGTGTGTGCTGTCAACAGTTGTTCACAGCTACACTCAGACTGGTGCAGTGTGTGATGTCAACAGCTGTTCAGTTATTTAGACTGGTGCGGTGTGTGACATCAATTGCTGTTCACATCTACACTCAGACTGATGGGGTGTGTGATGCCAACAGATGTTCACAGCTACACTCAGACTGGTGTGGTGTGTGATGTCAACAGTGGTTCAAAAATAAAATAGGTGAAAAAGGTGATCAAGATGAGGACAATAGAACAAAAGTGAATAAAAACAAAGGATGCTGTGCAAGGGTTGCATTTCACTGATGGATGGCACGGCGACACACAGGAAGGCTGTTATTGATGGGGTGATGTGTAGAACAGCAGATGATGGTAGTCTGGTCCATATGGATACTGTCCTGGGATAGAATGCATATTTATACACATTGATGGTCGGAGTGATTGTGTTGATGTATTTAAGTGGATGGTCAATTTTATGAAAGATATGTGTGGTTGGACATGTGAACTGACTCGTAAGTCACCTGAGCTACCTTAATGGCTACAGCACAGTTCACATGTTTTGCATTACTTCCACGCACAGGCAATGTATTTCTTCAGCACACAGGCACAGGCAATGTATTTCTTCAGCACACAGGCACAGGCAATGCATTTCTTCAGCACACAGGCACAGGCAATGCATTTCTCCCACATGAATAGGCAATGTATTTCTTCCGCTATTTCCAGTGTATGAAACCTTGAGTACGACACAAGTGGCATACCTTAGACCTGTCTGCGTGTTTGAAGAGTCCAAATGGAGCAGGCAGTGCATCATGCCTCTTCAGATAGGCCATCAAATCATCAGAGCCTTTAACGACATCTACAACACACCATTACGCATTATCTGACACTAACAAATGGATATGTTCCATGTCATTACATTGCAAACAGACAACTAAGTAATCATCAGAAAGTAAACATAGATTTGTTAAAACATGAGGAACCTAGCGGTACCAAACATGAGGAACATAGCGGTACCAAACATGAGGAACCTAGCGGTACCAAACATGAGGAACATAGCGGTACCAAACATGAGGAACATAGCGGTACCAAACATGAGGAACCTAGCGGTACCAAACATTTCCTCGATATGATGTACAGTTTGTGTCTTTACCCATAAATTGATAAGCCAACTAGAACCACAGAGAGCTCAGCTTCACTAATTGACAATATTTTCACTAATGAAACACAACCTAACTTGTGGTATTCTTTTCAATGACATTAGTGATCATTTGCCAGTGTTTGCACTGTGTGAGTATTATATAAATAGAAATGTAAAAACAGAAGTTCAACATATTAGAATGATAAATGAAGACACCTTAGCTTCACTTACAAATTAATTAAGTCTACAATCCTGGGGAAATGTTCTAAACACCAAAAATGCTAATTATGCTTACAATCAATTCTTACACATATTTATAAATATGTTCAACAAACACTGCCCATTAGAAACAGTTTCGATAAGCCATAGCACCAACAAGAAACTTTGGTTCACCAAAGGTTTAAAACATGCTTGTGCCAAAAAAGAGGCAGTTTAATGCATTTATTACATCTGCTGAAGCTGAGCATAAATGCAAAACTTATAAAAACAAATTAACAGCTATATTAAGACTCACTGAAAAAAAAACACTACAACACCACAGCATTGATAGAGAAACAAAGAAATATTGTTAAGGGTATTCGGAAAATATTACACTGTGTAATCAACAAACAATTAAGTACTCCAAAATATCCAGATTTTTTATGAAGAATAACAAACCAATTTCAAACAAGAAAGAGATAGAAAATGCATTTAATAATTTTTTTTTACAAATGTTGGCCCAAATCTAGCAAAACATATTTCATTACCTGATAAGGATGTATCCATTTAAGACTACTTGGGAAAAGAACTGGAAAGTATTATGTTTCTAAGTCCTGTTGATGACCAAGAAATTATCACAACAGTTAAATGTCAACAGATTGTAGTGACATTAACATGAATATGATAAAAAAATTACTTCTCAAATTGTAAAACCATTTAGTCACATTTGCAATGTATCCTTTCAAACAGGAGTATTTCCTAGCAAAATGAAAATTTACAAAGTTGTTCCACTATTTAAGTCTGGTGAAAAGGGTGTGTTTACAAATTACAGACCCATCTCATTTTTAACTCAATTCTCAAAAATACTAGAGAAATTATATAATGATAGGTTGGAAAAATTATTAAATAAGTATGATGTACTCAGTCCAAGCCAGTATGGCTTTAGACCCAATATGTCAACTTCTCTGTTGGAATTGCATGGTTGAATAAATTACAAATGCACTAGATAACAAAAAGTATGCTATTGGTGTATATGTTGAAAGAACAAAAGAGAAGTGCACCACTTTCTCTGATAACATTCAATATCATGTATCTTAAATATTGAATATGATCTGATTTACAAAAATTCAACACAAGGCTCTCATCTGTGTATACATGAGAGATTATATTAAGCTTTCTGGGTGTTCTGTGACACCCATGCTAACCATCACCTTCATCTCTGGCCAGACTGCTATGACAATACCAGTACTTTGTTCACACAATTACCACAAATATAAGACGTAAAACAAGAGTCAAGGGAATCACCTTTGCCAGAGATGACAGTCATGCCTTCCGAGTAGAAGCTGACAGGCAGCAGGTCCTCCGAGTCTGCAGGCAGCAGAATGGAATGGGGCTGGTCCACGTCTTCCCCCACCTCCAGCAGTCCACGCCTGGAGCCAAGCACCATGCCCAGGGCCCACTGGTTGCCCACATTGGTCTTGTAGAGCAGGGCTGAGCCAAGAGGGAACTGGGACACAGTCACCCGCTGCAAACAGACAGTGTAATGTGACAGTCACCTGCTGCAAACAGACAGTGTAATGTGACAGTCACCAGCTGCAAGTAGACAGTATAATGTGACAGTCACCTACTGCAAACAGACAGTGTAATGTGACAGTCACCAGCTGCAAACAGACAGTGTAATGTGACAGTAACCTGCTGCCAACAGACAATGTAATGTGACAGTTACCTGCTGCCAACAGACAGTGTAATGTGACAGTCACCTGTTGCCAACAGACAGTGTAATGTGACAATCACCTGCTGCAAACAGACAATGTAATGTGACAGTCACCCACTGCACACAACGGAATGTGACAGTCACCGGGTACAAGCAGACAATATAATGTGACAGTCACCCAATGCCTATAGACAATGTAATGTGAGTCACCTACTGCAGACAATGTAATGTGACAGTCATTAGCTGCAAACATACAGTGTAATTTGACAGTCACCTGCTGCAAACAGACAATGTAATGTGACAGTCACCTGCAGCCGACAGACATTGTAATGTAACAGTCACCTTCTGCAAGCACACAATGTAATATGATAGTTACCAGGTGCAAACAGACAATGTAATATGACAGTTACCAGCTGCAAAAAGACTGTGCAATGTGACATTCACTCACTGCAAACAGACCATATAATGTGATAGTCACCTGCTGCAAACAGGCAATATAATGTGACAGTCACCTGCTGCAAACAGACAATATAATGTGACAGTCACCTGCTGCCAATAGAAAATGTAGTGCGACAATCACCTGCTGCAAACAGACAATGTAATGTGACAATCAACCACTGCAAAACAGACAATGTAATGTGACAGACACCCACTGCAAACAGACAATGCAATGTGACAGTTACCCGCTGCAAACAGACAATGCAAATTGAGGCACCCGCTGCAAACAGACAATGCAATGTGACAACCACCCCCCGCAAACAGACAATACGATGTGACAGTCACCCTGTGCAAACAGACAATGCAATGTGACAGTCACCCTGTGCAAACAGACAATGCAATGTGACAGTCACCTTGTGCAAACAGACAATGCAATGTGACAGTCACCCGCTGCAAACAGATAAAATGATGTGACAGTCACCCCCAGCAAACAGACAAACAGGCAACGCAACCACAGCGAGTCGGCTGTGCTTATGCTGCAGAGATCACAAGGGAAATGAGACAGCAGTGAGAAGTTTGACACCACCACACATACTTACAGCATACATTGGGCAACTGACGACAATCTCTGCATGTTGAGCATTTTCGTCCATTGCCCTGGGCAACACAAAAGCAGCTGTGCTTCTGTATGGCACTAAGCCTGTGTAGAACACGCGGTCGTTCCTCAACAGGCAGATCTCAACAACCAGACTCTACAATGGAACAGAGGACAGTGTTACAAAATAATTCAAACTTGTCACTGACATACCTGAATCATATGCACATATTCCAGTTGGGTACATTATTATTATATGGTCACCCATCATGAATAGTCCATGGTTGATTATAGGCGAGTAGCCAGGTGCAAGACCTGAGCTGGGAAACAACAACAATACTGATACATTGTATTTCTTGTAGGTATTACCCCAGGCAAGTTGTTACCGTGCTCTCTGCTGTCTCAAGAAGGACTTCCCGTGACACTTGCACTGTCAGTTTGTCTCCAACTGTCAACATGTCGACGGTCGTCGTCTTCTTGGTGTTCTTTTCGTGGTCATCAGTCTGTATGATCTGGCCACTTTCACAGTCATATTGGACACTGCAGCCTGAGAAACTTGTATCACTGAGGATGTCACTGTAACAGAGTCACAGACAACATGGTCAAGTAGATATTGGGGACAGTTTTCATTTCATATTATTATTTAGCAAAATTTTGCATTCTAGTAGCTACACATTGCACAAACAAAATAAAAATTATTCCCTAAAATCTAAATTTCATACCAATTCTTTTGGGTTGCAAAGTAAACCTATTTATTTATACTTGTGCAGATCGTTTCCCAGCTTTGTCTTTAATGCAGCAACATGCCACGTGCAGGTTTCATTAGATCAAGCCTTCACATTTTACCACTTGGTATTTAACATGGTTTAATAAAATTTTTCTTTTGGCCATCAATAAACACAGACACAGACCTCTTCAAGTAGGAGTCCGATGCAATGACCAGCTGGACAGGTCCAGCTGTGAGTAGAGTCATGTGGACATCAGCAAAACTGTAGAGCAAAGACTTGCACACCACTACTGTCAACTGACCAGTGGAGCTGAAACAACACACCACTACTGTTAAGTGACCTGTGGATCTGAAACAACACACCACTACTGTCAACTGACCTGTGGAGCTGAAACAACACACCACTACTGTTAAGTGACCTGTGGATCTGAAACAACACACCACTACTGTCAACTGACCAGTGGAGCTGAAACAACACACCACTACTGTTAAGTGACCTGTGGATCTGAAACAACACACCACTACTGTCAACTGACCTGTGGAGCTGAAACAACACACCACTACTGTCAACTGACCTGTGGAGCTGAAACAACACACCACTACTGTTAACTGACCAGTGGAGCTGAAACAACACACCACTACTGTCAACTGACCTGTGGAGCTGAAACAACACACCACTACTGTCAACTGACCTGTGGAGCTGAAACAACACACCACTACTGTTAACTGACCAGTGGAGCTGAAACAACACACCACTACTGTCAACTGACCTGTGGAGCTGAAACAACACACCACTACTGTCAACTGACCAGTGGAGCTGAAACAACACACCACTACTGTCAACTGACCTGTGGAGCTGAAACAACACACCACTACTGTCAACTGACCAGTGGAGCTGAAACAACACACCACTACTGTCAACTGACCAGTGGAGCTGAAACAACACACCACTACTGTTAACTGATCTGTGGAGCTGAAACAACACACCACTACTGTTAACTGACCAGTGGAGCTGAAACAACACACCACTACTGTTAACTGACCAGTGGAGCTGAAACAACACACCACTACTGTCAACTGACCAGTGGAGCTGAAACAACACACCACTACTGTCAACTGACCAGTGGAGCTGAAAAAACACACCACTACTGTTAACTGATCTGTGGAGCTGAAACAACACACCACTACTGTTAACTGACCAGTGGAGCTGAAACAACACACCACTACTGTTAACTGACCAGTGGAGCTGAGACAACACACCACTACTGTCAACTGACCTGTGGAGCTGAAACAACACACCACTACTGTCAACTGACCAGTGGAGCTGAAACAACACACCACTACTGTCAACTGACCAGTGGAGCTGAAACAACACACCACTACTGTTAACTGATCTGTGGAGCTGAAACAACACACCACTACTGTTAACTGATCTGTGGAGCTGAAACAACACACCACTACTGTCAACTGACCTGTGGAGCTGAAACAACACACCACTACTGTTAACTGATCTGTGGAGCTGAAACAACACACCACTACTGTTAACTGACCAGTGGAGCTGAAACAACTCACCACTACTGTTAACTGACCAGTGGAGCTGAAACAACACACCACTACTGTTAACTGACCAGTGGAGCGGAAACAACACACCACTACCGTTAAGTGACCTGTGGAGCTGAAACAACACACCACTACTGTTAACTGACCAGTGGAGCTGAAACAACACACCACTACTGTTAAGTGACCTGTGGAGCTGAAACAACACACCACTACTGTTAACTGACCAGTGGAGCTGAAACAACACACCACTACTGTTAACTGACCTGTGGAGCTGAGACAACACACCACTACTGTTAACTGACCAGTGGAGCTGAAACAACACACCACTACTGTCAACTGACCTGTGGAGCTGAAACAACACACCACTACTGTTAACTGACCAGTGGAGCTGAAACAACACACCACTACTGTTAACTGACCAGTGGAGCTGAAACAACACACCACTACTGCTAACTGACCTGTGGAGCTGAAACAACACACCACTACTGTCAACTGACCTGTGGAGCTGAAACAACACACCACTACTGTTAACTGACCAGTGGAGCTGAAACAACACACCACTACTGTTAACTGACCAGTGGAGCTGAAACAACACACCACTACTGTTAACTGACCAGTGGAGCTGAAACAACACACCACTACTGTTAACTGACCAGTGGAGCTGAAACAACACACCACTACTGTTAACTGACCAGTGGAGCTGAGACAAAACACCACTACTGTTAACTGACCAGTGGAGCTGAAACAATGGCCCACTACTGTTAAGTGACCAGTGGAGCTGAAACAACACACCACTACTGTCTACTGACCAGTGGAGCTGAGACAACACACCACTACTGTCTACTGACCAGTGGAGCTGAAACAACACACCACTACTGTCAACTGACCAGTGGAGCTGAAACAACACACCACTACTGTTAACTGACCAGTGGAGCTGAAACAACACACCACTACTGTTAACTGACCAGTGGAGCTGAAACAACACACCACTACTGTCTACTGACCAGTGGAGCTGAGACAACACACCACTACTGTCTACTGACCAGTGGAGCTGAAACAACACACCACTACTGTCAACTGACCTGTGGAGCTGAAACAACACACCACTACTGTCAACTGACCTGTGGAGCTGAAACAACACACCACTACTGTCGACTGACCAGTGGAGCTGAAACAACACACCACTACTGTCTACTGACCAGTGGAGCTGAAACAACACACCACTACTGTTAACTGACCAGTGGAGCTGAAACAACACACCACTACTGTTAACTGACCAGTGGAGCTGAAACAACACACCACTACTGTTAACTGACCAGTGGAGCTGAAACAACACACCACTACTGTTAACTGACCAGTGGAGCTGAAACAACACACCACTACTGTTAACTGACCAGTGGAGCTGAAACAACACACCACTACTGTTAACTGACCAGTGGAGCTGAAACAACACACCACTACTGTCTACTGACCAGTGGAGCTGAGACAACACACCACTACTGTCTACTGACCAGTGGAGCTGAAACAACACACCACTACTGTCAACTGACCTGTGGAGCTGAAACAACACACCACTACTGTCGACTGACCAGTGGAGCTGAAACAACTCACCACTACTGTTAACTGATCTGTGGAGCTGAAACAACACACCACTACTGTTAACTGACCAGTGGAGCTGAAACAACACACCACTACTGTCTACTGACCAGTGGAGCTGAAACAACACACCACTACTGTCAACTGACCAGTGGAGCTGAAACAACACACCACTACTGTTAACTGATCTGTGGAGCTGAAACAACACACCACTACTGTCAACTGACCAGTGGAGCTGAAACAACACACCACTACTGTTAACTGACCAGTGGAGCTGAAACAACACACCACTACTGTCAACTGACCTGTGGAGCTGAAACAACACACCACTACTGTCAACTGACCAGTGGAGCTGAAACAACACACCACTACTGTCAACTGACCAGTGGAGCTGAAACAACACACCACTACTGTCAACTGACCAGTGGAGCTGAAACAACACACCACTACTGTTAACTGATCTGTGGAGCTGAAACAACACACCACTACTGTTAACTGATCTGTGGAGCTGAAACAACACACCACTACTGTTAACTGACCAGTGGAGCTGAAACAACACACCACCACTGTTAACTGACCAGTGGAGCTGAAACAACACACCACTACTGTTAACTGACCAGTGGAGCTGAGACAACACACCACTACTGTCAACTGACCTGTGGAGCTGAAACAACACACCACTACTGTCAACTGACCAGTGGAGCTGAAACAACACACCACTACTGTCAACTGACCAGTGGAGCTGAAACAACACACCACTACTGTTAACTGATCTGTGGAGCTGAAACAACACACCACTACTGTTAACTGATCTGTGGAGCTGAAACAACACACCACTACTGTCAACTGACCAGTGGAGCTGAAACAACACACCACTACTGTTAACTGATCTGTGGAGCTGAAACAACACACCACTACTGTCAACTGACCTGTGGAGCTGAAACAACACACCATTACTGTTAACTGATCTGTGGAGCTGAAACAACACACCACTACTGTTAACTGACCAGTGGAGCTGAAACAACACACCACTACTGTTAACTGACCAGTGGAGCGGAAACAACACACCACTACCGTTAAGTGACCTGTGGAGCTGAAACAACACACCACTACTGTTAACTGACCAGTGGAGCTGAAACAACACACCATGACTGTTAACTGACCAGTGGAGCTGAAACAATGGCCCACTACTGTTAAGTGACCAGTGGAGCTGAAACAACACACCACCACTGTTAACTGACCAGTGGAGCTGAATCAACACACCACTACTGTTAACTGACCAGTGGAGCTGAAACAACACACCACTACTGTCAACTGACCAGTGGAGCTGAAACAACACACCACTACTGTCAACTGACCAGTGGAGCTGAAACAACACACCACTACTGTTAACTGACCAGTGAAGCTGAAACAACACACCACTACTGTTAACTGACCAGTGGAGCTGAAACAACACACCACTACTGTCAACTGACCAGTGGAGCTGAAACAACACACCACTACTGTTAACTGACCAGTGGAGCTGAAACAACACACCACTACTGTCAACTGACCAGTGGAGCTGAAACAAAACACCACTACTGTCAACTGACCAGTGGAGCTGAAACAACACACCACTACTGTCAACTGACCAGTGGAGCTGAGAGTACATACCCAGGGACAATGCTCCTGTGCATTGGTGTTGGATACAGGGCTTTGCTTCGTTTAGTGGCTGTCAGCAGTTGGAAGCTGTCTCCAGCCACTGAAGGATTCAACTGACTCTCCATTGTCTAAACAAGCAAAAATTACAATTGTTTCTCATAAGAATGTTAATAGTAAAATTTTTATTAAGCATAATTACCATAGTTACGGATGCGTCACATGACCAATTTGGTCATGTGACACATCCATAACTTCAGTCTGCTGATGAAGATTGCGAGATGCAGTTGAAATATTCAGAACGAACACTAAGTTTCTTGAGAGGTAATTATGCTTAATATGAATAACCAAGAAACTGGATCATCTATCCATTCAAGGAATAGTAAAATTGTTATTTTGTATGCATGCATGCACACATAATAAGATATGTAACATAATAACATATGTATTTATGTATGTATGCATGCATGCATGCATGTACAAATGTATGCATGTATGCATGCATGTATAGTGGATGAAGGAAGTAGCAGATAATAATATACAAAAAGAAGGAAGCCAGGAAGAATATAGAGAGGAAGGAGAGAAGAGACAAGAGAGATGATAGAGGAGCAGGAGGAGAGTAGAGAGGGAGAAGAGAGGAGAGAAGAGAGAGGAAAGGGAGGAGAGGGAGGAGAGGAGAGAGAGGAGAGGGAGGAGGGGAAGAGAGGTGAGAGGGAGAAGAGAAAGGAGAGGAGATGGGGAGAGGAGAGGGAGGAGAAGCAAGGGAGGAGAGAGAACATGAAGAAGAAATCAGCAGAGCCGATGATGAAGGACAATACAGAAGTAGATGCATACGACAAGCTAGATGAGGATAGTGGAAAGAAGATGACACATAAAGTGGCCCGAGAGAGGGATGAGGATGGGAAGTGTGTGACACTGACTTACCAAGAGTTTGATGGAGGCATCTTTAAAGATGCCACAGGAGGAACAGATCCACATGGGTGATGTAGGGTCAGACATGTGACAACTCCATGTCATGCTGTAGGGGGCCATGGGGTTGCTATGCTGCCCTACCCCCATTCGGTCCTGGTAGTCATGATCCCCAGAACTAGGAAGACGACCTGTCAGCCACAAACTTGGCAATTATAGTTCTTTTTCAATTAAACATCATCAAACATGCTATTGTCAAATCTATGCGAAGCTATTTCTTATTGGGGTTAAAATGTCCTGATTCCTGAATCCACTCATACATTACCTGTCGTCACTGACTGCCTTCTACAATGGCATGATAATGATATAAGGATGATGATGCTGATATTATGCTGATAGCATTGATACTATCACAAAGAGTTTTTAAATGAAATCATAGGAATCAGTGATTACTTGACACTAGCGCATCAGCAGTCAGTAGCCCACCTGTCAGCAGTCAGTAGCCCACCTATCAGCAGTCAATAGCCCACCTGTCAGCAGCAGTGTCTTCTCTGCTGACATCCCCTTCTTTTTACATACTGGACATGGCAGACAGGCACCTAGTTTCCGTGGCAACTCCATTGGACTAAACTTGTGTGTCTCACCCCGCTTAGAACACACCCCTTGACAAGGCATTTTGATCTGAAAGAAAACATGTCATCTAATGTGTGGATGGCCTGGTTTCAACAAATCTACAAGTACTACAAGTTAACATTTCCGCTGCCACACAGCCATCCCCACAGCCACCCCCAAAGCCACACGGCCATCCCCACAGCCACACACAGACATCCATTCTGCCACAGGCCATTCCCACAGCCACATGGCCATCCTCACAGCCACATGGCCATCCTCACAGCCACACGGCCATCCTCATAGCCACAAACAGCCATCCATTCTGCCACAGGCCATCCCCACAGCCACACAGCCATCCCCACAGCACACGGCCATCCTCACAGCCACACACAGCCATCCATTCTGCCACAGGCCATCCCCACAGTCACACGGCCATCCCCACAGCCACACGGCCATCCCCACAGCCACACGGCCATCCCCACTGCCACATGGCCATTCCCACACCAAAATGCCAACATCATGTAACATTATGATGTTTTCTAACGAAAAAATGATGTCAGCATTATTAAGCATAATTACCTCTCAAGAAACTTAGTGTTCGTTCTGTATATTTCTTTAAGTTTCTTGAGAGGTAATTATGATTAATACTAATAACCAAGAAACAGGATCATCTATCCATTCAACGATGTCATAGCAGTTCAAAAAAATTTCAAACATCACACAGAATACAGCAGTGTCATAATGGCATGGGTTGGTGCAATTCCAAGCAAATGAGCAAATGGACAGTCTTGCAATATGTATTCTGTTGGCATAATTTTAATCCAAAAGCATGCTGCTGACTCAAAAATACCTCCTAAAAAGTTTCCTTATCAAGGATTTGTTGTCATATGCAGTGGCTACGTTATGAGTAACTTGATTTTAAACTGATTTATTATGGTGATTTATGAGTCAATGTAATATCATAATATGCATTTATGCTCACAGTGACATGAAGGTGTGAACAAAGACTGATGTAATACTCGATGATCAAGAGATACGTGTGTAAGGCACTCCACAGGTTCTCTCGGAACACTTTCTCTTCTGCATCAATACTGCCCTTGGACAATCGTGCTTCTATGTCCAGACTACTAAACACCATTGCTGCAAACACAACATGATAATTACAAAAACAACATGATTACTGCAAGCACAACACGATCATTGCAAGAACAACATGATTACTGCAAGTACAACTTGCTCATTGCAAGCACAACATGATTACTGCAAGTACAACATGATTACTGCAAGTACAACATGATTACTGCAAGTACAACATGATTACTGCAAGCACAACATGATTACAGCAAGCACAACATGATTCCAGCAAGTACAACATGATTATTGCAAGTACATGATTACTGCAAGTGCATCATGATTACTGCCAGTACAAACCTTCTGCATGTAAAGTATTAACAAACCACTCACTGCCGTGTAGATTCTGTCGGATGCTAACTTCGACCGCACCCACCCGAGCAACCAGGGCCCAGTTCCACATGACAACCACTGGCGCCACCTGGCAGCACTCAGAGAAGATGCGTGGAATCAAATTGGCTGGACACCCAACTGTGAAGTGGTAGCTGCGCTGGATGACCATATCAGTCTTGTGATAGCCATCAGTGGCCACCTGGGGCCAGTAGTTCACCTGGCAACATACAGAACATCCAGATCTCTCCACATACAGATCACCCAGATCTGTTCACATTCAGACCCCCTGATCTCACATACAGATCCCCAGATATATTCATTTACAGATCCTCTGACCTTAATACAAATACTAGCTGTGATCACGCATGACATGAAGCTACAACGCTGAAGCTACAACTTACAGAGAAGCGTGATGTGGAGCGTCCCTGGCCAGTGGTTGGCGTGTCTCTCAGGAATGCCTGCTCATTGATGTGTGTAAACAACACAAGCTGACACTTCATGGCTCCGGTCAATGTCTCGGTGTGACCGCCGTGGAACATTTATCAGTACTCCCAGATGCCTGAGGACACTGACCACATGGTCAGTCTGTCAACATAACAAGGTTAGATCACATGACCAAAGAACGCTGACTACATGGTCAGTCTGTCAACACAATAAAACTTGCCAATTTCCTTAAGCCATTATCATGTTTGCAATTACGACTCCAATTGCAGATAATGTATTAATGGATCATACCACCCACCAACTGACCTTCAGTCTTCCGACTACCAACTGACCTTCAGTCTTCTGACCACCAAGTGACCTTCAGTCTTCTAACTACCAACTGAACATCAGTTTTCGGACCACCAACTGACCATCAGCCTTTGACAACAAACTGACCACCAGTCTTTGACAACTATTTGACCATCAGTCTTCTGCAGTGGTGTATTTAGGGGGTTATTGAGTCATGGCCCCCTTTGGCTTAATTTTTGTTTATGTAACATGTTGCGCCAGGAAAACTAAACTGTGCACAAGGTAAACTAAAATTTATAAGCTTGCCCTCTTTCTGACCCACCTGTTCAGGTGTGGCCTCACTGCTGAGTAGACCCTGAATGATAACGAGGTCAAACAAGGGGACATCAGGAGCCAGAGCCTTGCAGTGTGCACCATTCTGCAGACTGATGTTGTCTTTCTGTTGTTGCATCAGAACCAGCACTCGCATGAACCAGGCAATGTCTGTTACAATCACATGGCCAGCCACCTCCGGGAAACTCAACACCTTCCCCTGCAAGTGTAAACACAGATAATTATGTTGAGTTCCATGAAAGATCTCCATGAAACCAAAGTCCAGCAGAACAGACAAACACGAGGGGGAGAAAAGATGAAATGGAAGCTCAGAAAAAGTATATATGATTTGAAGAATGACAAATTGTATTACCCAATATTTCTTGTCAATCAATTTAATCATTTCTGTGTATTATTTCTGTTATAAATTCCTACCTGTAAGTGAACGGTGTCAACAGCTTTGGCCACTGTCCGAATGTCCACTTCTACATTGTCTTCAGTGGTCAACTGTTGCTGGACTGTCTTTAATGTACAGATCCTTACTGAAGAGAGACCAGTCAACACAGTCTGCACTCTCTTGTCCAGTATAGTGACATCCTTCCTCCCGCGTTGATGTACCTCTGTGTCATGCTCCATGACCACCTGTCTCATTTGCTCCAGCAACATCCCGGGACCCTGTCCACAGTTCATTATCTTCAAAATATCAGTACTTTTTATCATTCTTATCTTAGCTGTTTTCACTGATATCACAATGAATCATTTATATCTTTGTAGACTTAGCACATAACATATATCAGCTTAATCTTGTTAATTTGCAAAAAACCTTATATTATATAGTGAACAAGCCATGTTGTTACCTTTATCACACATTACAAATGAACACCAAAATCCTGTTTGTAATTGGTCAGAGAATGCACCAAGACTTTGGACAGTGACAGAGACACTGCCAGAGACCTGTGACTGGGCTATTACCTTCTCAGTGACAGAGACACTGCCAGAGACCTGTGACTGGGCTATTACCTTCTCAGTGACAGAGACACTGCCAGAGACCTGTGACTGGGCTATTACCTTCTCAGTGATAGCAGTTGCTGCATCGTCTGTGGAGTCTCCCTGCTGCTGTTTCTCAAGGGCCCGGTATTCATTCATAAGTGGCACAATATCCTTGCCTGCACGATACATGGCCACCAGCCACTTGAAGAGAGCAGCAATGGCAGCAGAGGCCATCATCACCTGCATATAAAGGCAGCAGAGGCCATCATCACCTGCATATAAAGGCAGCAGAGGCCATCATCACCTGCATATAAAGGCAGCAGAGGCCATCATCACCTGCACATAAAGGCAGCAGAGGCCATCATCACCTGCATATAAAGGCAGCAGAGGCCATCATCACCTGCATATAAAGGCAGCAGAGGCCATCATCACCTGCATATAAAGGCAGCAGAGGCCATCATCACCTGCACATAAAGGCAGCAGAGGCCATCATCACCTGCATATAAAGGCAGCAGAGGCCATCATCACCTGCATATAAAGGCAGCAGAGGCCATCATCATCTGCATATAAAGGCAGCAGAGGCCATCATCACCTGCATATAAAGGCAGCAGAGGCCATCATCACCTGCATATAAAGGCAGCAGAGGCCATCATCACCTGCATATAAAGGCAGCAGAGGCCATCATCACCTGCATATAAAGGCAGCAGAGGCCATCATCACCTGCATATAAAGGCAGCAGAGGCCATCATCATCTGCATAAATGGCAACAGAGGCCATGATAAAGGCAGTAAGTCTTGCATGTTCAAATTGACAGATGCAACAGGAGTGATCCACAAATATTTAAATCCGACATTGTAACATTAGCCACACAGGATCTATCAGTATCATCGATCAGGGTGGGGGGTGGATTTATTAAGTATGTTTTCCAACCATGTTTTCTTTATCACTGTGCATTCTGTTTTGCGGCACAATCAAAACAATGGCGCCACACTGTGAATCACAGAAGCAAACACAGCAACTTTAACTTCCATTCCATGTAATATGTTTCACTGGAAACATCACAGAGCCACACCCACATCAGTCCCACAATATTCACACCCAGGACAACAAACATCACAGAGACACACCCACAATCTTCACACCCAGGACAACAAACATCACCGAGACACAATCACAATCTTCACACCCAGGACAACAAACATCACAGAGACACATCCACAATCTTCAAACCCAGGACAACAAACATTGCAGAGACACAATCACAATCTTCACTCCCAGGACAACAAACATCATGCAGAGACACACCCACAATATTCACTCCCAGGACAACAAACATCACAGAGACACATCCACAATCTTCAAACCCAGGACAACAAACATCACACAGAGACACACCCACAATATTCACTCCCAGGACAACAAACATCACAGAGACACATCCACAATCTTCAAACCCAGGACAACAAACATCATGCAGAGACACACCCACAATCTTCACACCCAGGACAACAAACATCACAGAGACACATCCACAATCTTCACACCCAGGACAACAAACATCACAGAGCCACACTCACAATACAAAATCCAAGGACAACAAACATCATAGACACACTCTTGATGATCTACAAACAAATGGGAGAGAGACGGCAGAAGGGAAGTTGAAGTGGAGAGAGGGTGACAGGTGGAGAAAGGGGGAGGGAGAGTGAGAGAGAGGCAGAAGAGAGGTGAGGAAGAGAAATTCATCTCTCAGGTGACATACCTGTCTTATGACTACATCAGGTTCTTGTACAAGGGGCTCCAGCTTGGCCAACATGTCTGGTGTAATGCTTGTCTATGGAAACCAACAGCATACATTTTTACAACTTACATGGTCATTAGTTTAAGCACCACAGAGATACACTGTTATATTGTAAGGGATAGATAAACATGTCTGCAGAGGAAACATGTGCCCAGAAGCAATCACAACAAACCACTACAAGAAAGCCAAAACATTACTGGGTGGCTAGAAGTTATGTTAACAAGAACATTTTGAAAAATGCATTTTTATAGTCTTTCTGTGCAACATTTTACAGATTCTGATGTAAGGCTAAGTATATATGTACTTAACAACATTTACAAATCTAGTCAAATCCATTTTTAAAATTACCAATAATAGGCCTACTTACAATGTCAAAGTTGAGCAGTTGGCTAAGGAATTGGTAATTACGCAGCAGATTGCAGAATGGACGCCAGTAAAGATGCTGAGAATCAACACAAAGAAAACATCTTCATATATACATATATGTGTGTATATATGTATATATATATATATATATATATATATATATATATATATATATATATATATATATATATATATATATATATATATATATATATATATATATATATATATATATGAGATCATTATATATGTATATATATATATATATATATATATATATATATATATATGTATATATATATATATATATATATATATATATATATATATATATATATATACATATATAATGATCTTATAAAACCTCACAAGCATAATGATTTCGTAATCATCACAAAATAACTTTCGGACATGTTACATTTCCCTGGTCTTGACAAACAGATCACATCGCAGTAAACACAAATTATTAAGCAAAACCAAATAAAGCATTTAAAACAACAACAGAATCAATCCATGCAATGAGTTGACACAGTGGATGGTGTCTACACAGTGGATGGTGTCTACACAGTGGATGGTGTCTACACAGTGGATGGTGTCTACACAGTGGATGGTGTCTACACAGTGGATGGTGTCTACATCAACCATCTACCTAGACCAAAGCCTCATTATGTAGTCATGCAAAAAACTTTGAAGCTATGTAGCTGACACAGCTACTGTAGCTGTGACTAATATAGCCACTGTAGCTGTAACTGATACAGCCACTGCAGCTGTAGCTGATACAACCAATGTAGCTGATATGGCCACTGTAGCTGTAGTTTATACACCCACTGTATCTGTAGTTGATACAGCCATTGTAGCTGTAGCTGATACAGCCACTGTAGCTGATATGGCCACTGTAGCTGTAGTTGATACACCCACTGTAGCTGTAGCTGATACAGCCACTGTAGACGTAGCTGATATGACCACGGTAGCAGACACTGCCACTTTAGCTGTAGTTAATACAGCAACTGGAGCTGTAGCTGATATGGCCACAGAAGCTGATATGGCCACTGTAGCTGTAGTTGATACACCCACTGATACAGCCACTGTAGCTGTAGCTGATACAACTACTGCAGCTGTAGCTGCCACTGCAGCTGTAGTTGATACAGCCACTGCAGCTGTAGCTGATACAACTACTGTAGTTGTAACTGATACAGCCACTGCAGCTGTAGCTGATACAGCCACTGTAGCTGATACAAGTGCTGTAGCTGATACAGACACTGTAGCTGTAGTTGATACAGCCACTGCAGCTGTAGCTGGTACAACCACTGTATATGTAACTGATACAGCTACTGCAGCTGTAGCTGATACAACTACTGTAGCTGTAGTTGATACAGCCACTGCAGCTGTAGTTGATACAGCCACTGCAGTTGATACAACTACTGTAGCTGTTACAGCCACCGTAGCTGATACAAATACTGTAGTTGATAAAGACACTGTAGCTGTAGTTGATACAGCCACTGTAGCTGTAGCTGGTACAGCCACTGTATATGTAACTGATACAGCCACTGCAGCTGTAGCTGATACAACTACTGTAGCTGTAGCTGATACAGACACTGTAGCTGTAGTTGATACAGCCACTGCAGCTGATACAACTACTGTAGCTGTAAATGATGCAGCCACTGCAGCTGTAGCTGATACAACTACCGTAGCTGTTACAGCCACTGTAGCTGATACAACTACTGTAGCTGATACAGACACTGTAGCTGTAGTTGATACAGCCACTGTTGCTGCAGCTGATACAACTAGGGCAGCTGTAATTGATACAGCCACTGTAGCTGTAGTTTTACAGCCACTGTAGCTGTAGCAACTAGTGTATCTGTAATTGATACAGTCACTGTAGCTGTAGTGATACAGCTACTGTAGCTGTAGCTGATACAACTAGTGTAGCTGTAGTTGATACAGCCACTGTAGCTGTAGCTGATACAACTAGTGTAGCTGTAGTTGATACAGCCACTGTAGCTGTAGCTGATACAACTAGTGTAGCTGTAGCTGATACAGCCACTGTAGCTGTAGCTGATACAACTAGGGTAGCTGTAATTGATACAGCCACTGTAGCTGTAGTTGTTACATCCACTGTAGCTGTAGCTGATACAACTAGTGTAGCTGTAATTGATACAGCCCCTGTAGCTGATACAACCACTGTATATATAACTGATACAGCCACTGTAGCTGTAGTTGATACAGCCACTGTAGCTGTAGCTGATACAACTAGGGTAGCTGTAATTGATACAGCCACTGTATCTGTAACTGATACAGCCACTGTAGCCATAGCTGATACAACTAATGTAGCTGTAGCTGATACAGCCACTGTAGCTGTAGCTGATACAGCCACTGTAGCTGTAGCTGATACAGCCATTGTATATGTAGCTGATACAGCCACTGTAGCTGTAGCTGATACAGCCACTGTAGCTGTAGCTGATACAGCCACTGTATCTGTAGCTGATACAGCCACTGTAGCTGTAGCTGATACATCCACTGTAGCTGTAGCTGATACAGCCACTGTAGCTGTAGCTGATACAACTAGTGTAGCTACAGTTGATACAGCCAATGTAGCTGTAGCTGATACAGCCACTGTAGCTGTAACTGATACAGCCACTGTATCTGTAGCTGATACAGCCACTGTAGCTGTAGCTGATACAGCCACTGTAGCTGTAGCTGATACAGCCACTGTAGCTGTAGCTGATACATCCACTGTAGCTGTAGCTGATACATCCACTGTAGCTGTAGCTGATACATCCACTGTAGCTGTAGCTGATACAGCCACTGTAGCTGTAACTGATACATCCACTGTAGCTGTAGCTGATACAGCCACTGTAGCTGTAGCTGATACATCCACTGTAGCTGTAGCTGATACATCCACTGTAGCTGTAACTGATACAGCCACTGTATCTGTAGCTGATACAGCCACTGTAGCTGTAGCTGATACAGCCACTGTAGCTGTAGCTGATACAGCCACTGTAGCTGTAGCTGATACATCCACTGTAGCTGTAGCTGATACATCCACTGTAGCTTGGTGCTTTAATTACATTGAGGCGTCAACTTTCAACATCATCTGCCTTTGAATGACTGTAAACGCCCTCTTTAGAGCACTGTCTCAACTGACAGACTCACCTTGTCCATCTTGGCCATGGGTTTGATGTGAAACAAGGTGCACATTCCCTCAGCCACGGGTAGGAGCGTAGTTGGTGGATTCTTCATGGACAGAACCTAAAATTAGGAAGAAGAAAATAACTAATGGTTATTTTTGAGGATGTGATCTTAACAAGTCGTAATACTTCTGTGAATTGTAGGTATTATTTATAATGGAGCAGTGCTTATACGTGAATGATAGTTGCAAAGGTATTAGACTTACTCCCACGCAAGGAGTGATATAGCGCACTATATGAAAAACCTCATGGTCTAAATCCGGCCTCACTTGAACTCAATCTCGATTGACTCACGTGAAACCATTTTTGCTCTGCTAAGATCTTGATAATGCGATTGTTAATTGATACTTGTTATTCATTGTTAATTGTTGTAGTTAATTCTAGACTAGCTTTGTTAGATGGTTAATCGTTACATGTTCTAATCAGGAGTATTTGAGTATTTTTGCTCCCACCATTTACCATAAGGTGGAGCAGTCAGTCAAGTTTGGCTACATGTTGTTAATAAGTAACCCTGTGGTGGATTGTCACACAGGTTTTCATTGCAATTTAATGTGGTAGATCATTGTAAAACACCAATTGTTTAGCGGTGATGCACAAAATGCTTTGACGCTTTTCCCTGTTCCAGATTTGTACCTCTTAATGAAGTGTTTGGTTGTGTACACAGGGTTTTTAGGGCAGTGTATCTTATTAAGTATTAGTGTGGCGGAGAGATCCCCAATTTTAAATGTTAGTCAGTGATATACTTATCACCTGTAGCTGGGTGGCAGTCAAAGACAATTAAATAATATCGTCAGCAATGGTTGCTCAACAGTCGTAATATGTCTGTGAATTATAGGTATTACATGTATTACATGTAATACCTACAATTAACAGACATATTACAACAGTCTACTGATAACTGTTGATGATATTGCTTAATTGCCTCCAAATGCTGTAAACATTTGGAGGCCGGCATGCTTGCTGTGATTATATGATGATGTATGTCATATTGATTGATTGATGATTGCATAATTACTGGCATATTAATTAATAAATTCAATGTAATTTATTTGGCCTATTTCACTTTACACTGGACTTGCATTGTTATTCATGGTGGGGGTCGGTCACAGAGGGTGACCTCAAGTCTCAAGTAGTTATACTCCAAACAGCCCAATCTTGAGCTAACGCAGGAGTTTGGACCAACGGCTTTTAGTGTCTCTTCCGAAAGACACGGGCAAAGTGGGGTGAACGAAATTGCCCAAGCTTCGAAACGGCGGAGGTGGAATCGAACCACCGTCCTCTCGATCGACAGGCGGGTGCTCTAACCATTAGACCACCGCTCCCCTCCTAGTGGCAGAGTGACCCCCACCGATATCATGTGAATTGTATTGAAGACAGTAGTGGTACAGATAGTACTGGTAGTCGGTAGCTGATAGGCATGAGATACTAATTACGTATAAACACTTTTTGGGGGCCGGCATGCTTGCTGTGATTATTTGATGTATCTTATTTTGATGATGTATGCTTGCCTGATTTCCTGCTACTTAATTAATAAATCTAAATGTCATTCTTTGGCCTATTTCAATCTACACTGGACTTGTGTTGTTATTTTGCATAATGGTTATTTTTAGAATGTAATCGAGAAATTTTAATATCTTGAAATGTGAATTGGGAATTTTACATCTTGTGAACTGAAATGTTATTGGTGTTTTAATATATTGTTCAATTGAGCAAGTAAAATAATACTTACACTGGAGATGTCTGATTTGTTGATGCTGTCAATGGCTGATTTTGCCCGATTCTATGAAACAGGAACATGTTTTTGATGTAACAAAATGGTATGCGACCATACAAAACTAAACAGTGGATTCATGAAAATGTCCATCATGTTGGTAGATAATAATGTTCATCAAGTTGGTAGATAATACATGAATCACGTGGTTGAGTTGGTATGTCCCTTCGTCTCGCTTCAGAGAGAGTCAGTGATGGTAGAGCAAAGATGATAGACAAGATGGATAAAAGAGCCCATATGGATCAGAAAGACAACTCCTATCATGAATCGAGATGAGGGGGTTGCCGACTGAGCCATGTATGGGACGGCCTGCTTGTGAAGCCTACTGGTGAGCAGAAGAACTATATGATCCAGAATTCCTGATGAAGGCTACCAACAGTAGACAAAATGTCAAGTAAGTAATCTCTAAAGTTGTGTTTAGAAGAAAATCATTATTCATAAAGAGTAGATGTTTTACAAATAATTTCCTTCCAAACATGCATATTATTCAAATACAACTAAGAGGTGTAAATATGATACTGAACTTTGGGTACATATGTTGCACAAGTACTTCACAGAAAATAAATACACTGAAAATAAAAATTACAGCAGTGATCATATTTACTTCAGTTGATTAGTTTTGATTGAATTATGTAATATCTGTTGCCTTACATAGTCATCAAGCCAGAGAATCTGTGCCTTCTCAAACCGGTCTTTGAGTTCCTCCAGCTTCTTTGGATCCACAACACCAGTCTGTCGTGGCCAGTGCTGTGTTAACTGGAATGACACAGCAGTGACAGTTGAACAGTCTATTCATGTACACAACACCAGTCTGTCATGGCCAGTGCTGTGTTAACTGGAATGACACAGCAGTGACAGTTAAACAGTCTATTCATGTACACAACAACAGTCTGTCGTGGCCAGTGCTGTGTTAACTGGAATGACACAGCAGTGACAGTTGAACAGCCTATTCATGTACACAACACCAGTCTGTCGTGGCCAGTGCTGTGTTAACTGGAATGACACAGCAGTGACAGTTGAACAGTCTATTCATGTACACAACACCAGTCTGTCGTGGCCAGTGCTGTGTTAACTGGAATGACACAGCAGTGACAGTTGAACAGTCTATTCATGTACACAACACCAGTCTGTTGTGGCCAGTGCTGCATTGACTGGAACGACATAGCAGCGACTGTCTATTCACAAACACAACATCAGTCTGTCTTGGCCAGTGCTGTGTTGACTGGAACAACACAACAGTGACTGTTGAATCATCTATTCACAAACACAACACCAGTCTGTCGTGACCAGTGCTGTGTTGACTGGAACAACACAGCAATGAATTAGTAGTTATTGGTTGACTAATGTCTAGATATGTAACACCTTTATACATTGTGTGTTGTGTTTCCATAATGTTCATTATGAATTGTTCAAGAATGTTGGGTGGTTAGCCCACTTTTTTCATTTACCATGTTTGGCTGGGGGATCGAGTACCCCAGCCTTTCTGTTTGTACATGTATGTGTATGGTTAATTCACGGCGGAGTGACCCCCACCGATACCATGTGAATTGTATATAAGTCAGTAGTGGTACAGATAGTACTGGTAGTGGGTAGCTGATAGGCATGATTTACTAATTATGTGTAAACACCTTTTGGGGGCCGGCATGCTTGCTGAGATTATTGGATGTATCTTATTTTGATGGTGTATGCTTGCCTAATTTCATGCTCCTTAATTAATAAATCTAAATGTCATTCTTTGGCCTATTTCAATCTACGCTGGACTTGTGTTGTTATTTTGCATAAATGCCTATTTCTATTTTGCAAATAACTAATTTAAAATGTAAAGAAATCCAACTTTTTCAAACAGTTTAAATGAGTTTGGAGACTTAAAGCCTTATTAAAGGATAACACAAAAATTTAATTTATGCTTTAAAAAAGAGGTTAACTGTCAAACCCTAAACACCATTGAGTAACAAAAACTAATTCACTAAGGCCACGCCAGAATAAACATGCAAAACTCTATGTTGGTTACTGCAGGTGAACCTCGACGGGCCATGGAAATATCTGGCTAACTGACATCACCTTCTGAATTAATTTATCTAGAGAAACAAAATATTTCACACAATATACACAACCAACTGATATTGGATTTAAATTTGAGCTCACCAACCAAACCAGTTAGGTCATGACATTTGGGTACAATTTATTCTACTTGGGGAACATATGATATTTATGTATGAAGCTAGAAGTATGAGTCTCTTGGATGAGACACAATTTTCAATGTCCCTTCTGCTACATACAAGGTGAGTTAAGCCTGACGCATTTCACTAGAACTCAGACAATCTTACTATAAAATATACAAAATTAAAAGAGGAGAACATGTTTGAATGCTTGACAGACTAAATTCCAGACCTCATTTGTGTCTGTGTTGAGTTCAAACACACAGTATCTGTTGGTGTTCCTGGCTGCCTGGAAGGAGCGGGAGAACCTCTGTTGTGCACTGAAGTCTCGCTCCTGGTTCTTCTCACTGGCCAACAAGTAACACATACTGACAGCAATACATACTCACATGACTCATAATTTCTGACAAGCTAAAGGTTTAAAGTGTATACCAGGACATTATTACACACCACCTAGAATAACGGTGTGGAAAAAGCAGGAGAATATGTCATTAGAATGACATGTCTCTGAGCACCCACCCTGACCATGCCTCTAGAGTGACGTTTCACCGAGTGCCTACCCTGATCATGCCTCCAGAGTGACATGTCACTGACCACTTACTCTGAGCATGCCTCTAGAGTGACATGACACTGAGCATATACCCTGAGCATGCCGCTAGAGTAACATGTCACTGGGCACCTACCCTTTACATGCCTCTAGAGTGACATGTCACTGAGCAACTAGCCTGAGCTTGCCTCTAGAGTAACATGCCACTGAGTGCCTACCTTGACCATACCTCTAGTACCTACCCTGACATTGAGCACCGATGCTGTGCATGCCTCTAACATGACATGCCACGGAGCACCTACCCTGAGCATGCCTCTAAAGTGACGCGTTCATCAAGGGCCTCGTGTTGTTTATTCAAGTAGGTCATCACATCGACACTGAGTGTCTTGGCTTGCTCTGCTCTCTCCTTGGCAGCTGTGGCACCGTGCTGCAGGACTATCATGAATGTGCCGTGCAACACCTGTCAACACATATCTTGATATGTGAGGCAGTACATATGTGAGGCAATACATATGTGAGGCAGTACATATGTGAGGCAGTACATATGTGAGGCAGTACATATGTGAGGCAGTACATATGCAAGGTCAGTAAATCCATCATTTACATTAGTAGAATGTCTAGTTAGCGGCACAAGATGCCAAGAGTATACAAGCAACCTTTTTAAACAACTGAATTTTTAAATGTGTAGGTAGACTTCAAGGCAGATGATGAGGCCAGATCAGTCACATGACAACAGATGCAGCAAATTATTCATGCATTATCTTAATGTACTACAAATCAGTTCAACTTTCAATTACTATTATATGAATGACATTACAAATGTGTACATAATTTTTTTGGGATGCCCCACAAAAATAGCAAAGAACAAGAGTGTGATACAATGGGCTTTTCACACCGCTCTAGTTCTGCTCTATTTATAACTCTCCACTATTTATTCCTTAACTTCTCTGTCAGAACATGCTTTAAACTCTCTCAGAACACATACTGAATGATGATAC
Organism: Lamellibrachia columna; assembly: GCA_963662155.1. Taxonomy (NCBI): domain Eukaryota; kingdom Metazoa; phylum Annelida; class Polychaeta; order Sabellida; family Siboglinidae; genus Lamellibrachia; species Lamellibrachia columna. The sequence continues at coordinate 40,010,631 of OY759262.1, forward strand.
TACACATGACATCAGGTATCCCATACACACCTCACCACGGATGCTGTTCAAACGATTCATGATGCGCAGATGTGGGTTTTCTGCCATGACATCAAGGTCAAGGACAACAAAATACATGATGGACTTAGTGAGGAATGGCGCAGCCAGGGCCTACAGTGGAAGGCACAAAACACAACAGTACAAATGATGGACTTAGTGAGGAATGGCACAGCCAGGGCCTAAAGTGGAAGGCACAAGAAAAACAGTACAAATGATGGACTTAGTAAGGAATGGCACAACAAGGGCCTACAGTGGAAGGCACAAAACGCAACAGTACAAATGATGGACTTAGTGAGGAATGGCACAGCAAGGGCCTACAGTGGAAGGCATAAAATACAACAGTACAGATGATGGACTTAGTAAGGAATGGCACAGCAAGGGCCTACAGTGGAAGGCACAAAACGCAACAGTACAAATGATGGACTTAGTAAGGAATGGCACAGCAAGGGCCTACAGTGGAAGGCACAAAACAGATTGTAATATACCATAACAACATGAATTTTACAGCTTTATTATCAACAGTGTGGATAAATAACCATTTTAGATATCTTCATGCTATTGTATGAAGTAAAAAGTACTGTATATTTGTGTATCTATATTCAGGTATGCATGTTTAGTTAAATAGTGCAAAAGTATGTAGAAAAGTCGACCCTAATAACGTACCACTTGGCAGTTGCATTCAAACACATTAAAACAGTGTTCAGTGTCCAGGAACTTGATACTGCTGCTGAAGTGCAGTGGGGGTGTTTCATCTGATTGGGGTGTTTCAGTTGATGGGGGTGCTTCATCTGATGGACCATCTTTGTCCTTCTGAGTGAGGAAGTTCAACAACTGACCACAGCTGACCATCCTGGAGAGCATCACCAGTTTGTAGGTGTGTGGGACGGTCACTTCCCCAGTCTCCTCAGTCACTGTAACATGAGTCACACATTAGTCATCACTTCTGAGCACTGAAATAAAAACAGTGCACAGTAATACAGTGCAAGTGTAGAGGTCTAAAACTTCAGTAAAAAGGGACCATGTAGTAATTCAATGGACAGTATACTGTAATGCCGATATTTACGCCATGCAACTTATGACAAATATTCTTGCTACATCATTATGAGACCGGCAACTATGTTAGTGAGCTGTAACTAATGTCTGTAATAGTGCCATCGAAGTCACAATGATGTCTAGATACCCCACAATGGACTGGTCTGCCCAAAATTTGGCGGAAACATTTCACCTGTTTAAACAGCGCATGAACCTTGTTTGTGACGATGAGGGTGTCATGGATCCAAGAAAACGAGCCGTTAAAATTCAAATTGCCGTTGGAAATGAGGGGTTACAAAACATCAACTCTTGACGAGGAAGGAAAGAAAGATCCAGCAAAGAGGACTTGCAATGTTTCCTAGGTTTGCTGAACTACCTGGCACCACATATACCTCGCTTTGCCAACAAAGCGACACCACTGAGAGAGCTTCTCAAGAAGGATGTCCCATTTGTTTGGAAAGAAGACCACCAACAAACATTTGAAGATCTCAAGAGATGCATCGGCAGCAACTCTTGTCTGTCTTACTACCACCCAGAAAAGGAGACAGTCCTAGAAGTTGATGCTTTGCAGAAAGATTTGGGTGCCTGTCTCCTGCAGGAGAACCAACTTGTGGTTTTCGCATCCAAAACATTAACACCAACTCAGTCTGCTTAATCGAACACAGAACGTGAAGCTCTAGCCATTGTGTATGGGATCCACAAATTCCATACATATCTCTTCGAAAAACCGTTCATTGTCATAACAGACCATAAACCACTGCTGATGATTCTCAACAAGCCTTTGAAGAGTGCACCTCCACGTTTGCAGAGGCTTTTGATCAAGATCCAAGGCACTGAGGCAGGACATTCTACTACAACTCCATGAGGCACACCTTGGTATCCAGAAAATAAGGCGGCTCATGCGTGATTCCATGTATTGGCTGAACATTCACAAAGACATTGAAATCCTAATCAAATCTTGTGAAACCTGTCAAGAAAGCCAAACAGAGCAGAAGAAACAACCTATGCTAGCTCATGATGTGCTGTCCACACCTTGGACAGAGGTGGCAAGCGACATGTTTGAGATCAAGGTTGACCATTACCTGCTCATCACTGACTACCACTCCAAATTCCCATATGTGAAGAAAGTGAAATCAACAAGCAGGGCCGTGATTGCCCACCTGACAGCAGAGTGTTCAGTCTGTTTGGACCACCCATGGAAATAGTCACTGACAACAGGCCACAATATGTAGGAAAGCCATATAATGACTTGTGCAGCAAGTGGAGCATCAAACACACCACTACTTCACTGAGGTGTGCCCCTCGAGAGACAGGTATGAACAGTCAAAGGCATCATACAGAATGCTCCAAGACTGGAAATGATATACAGATAGGGATGCAACACCTGAGATGTACATCAATTGACACCAATCTACCAATTCCGAGTGAAATCATGTTCAATCATCCAGCTTGAACAAATTTGCCCAGCTATCACCCAACGTTGGTGCACCAGAAGTAGACGGACATCAACGATTGTCTACAGGTTTGGAGGGGCAGCACGATACAGTACCAGTGCTGGACCAGAGCTCGCCCCACTACATGCGGGTCAGCGAGTGAGAATCCTCAATAAAGATACACACACGTGATGCCCAGAAGAAGTTGTAGCCACTTGCGCAGAGCCACATTCATACATCGTGCAAACTCCAAATGGAACTAGACTGCGCAGAACCAGGTCACACCTGAGATAACTTTTTCTTGCCTCTCCAGCCAAAAGCTGATGGAACCAGAACCACTCAGTAGACATGTGAAGTTCCACGAAGAGGGCAACAGTGAACACTATGATGACAAGATCTGGCAGGGAAGTTCGGAAGATACTGTGATGACTAGCTCTTACATAGCTCTTACGTAGCTCTTACGTAGCTCTTACGTAGCTCTTACGTAGCTCTTACGTAGCTCTTACGTAGCTCTTACGTAGCTCTTACGTAGCTCTTACGTAGCTCTTACGTAGCTCTTACGTAGCTCTTACGTAGCTCTTACGTAGCTCTTACGTAGCTCTTACGTAGCTCTTACGTAGCTCTTACGTAGCTCTTACATAGCTCTTACGTAGCTCTTACGTAGCTCTTACATAGCTCTTACGTAGCTCTTACGTAGCTCTTACATAGCTCTTACGTAGCTCTTACGTAGCTCTTACATAGCTCTTACGTAGCTCTTACATAGCTCTTACGTAGCTCTTACGTAGCTCTTACATAGCTCTTACGTAGCTCTTACATAGCTCTTACGTAGCTCTTACATAGCTCTTACATAGCTCTTACGTAGCTCTTACGTAGCTCTTACGTAGCTCTTACGTAGCTCTTACATAGCTCTTACATAGCTCTTACGTAGCTAGGTTTGTAGCAAACATGTATCAGTAGACAAGAGACGTTTCATGTGTAATCAGACATTTAATTCATTATTAATGATTTAAGCATGGCAACATTTCAACAACATGTTTAGTTTTGTTAATACATACTCCTTATGTTTTTTATCTTTGCAAGGGGAGATGTTATGATCTCCTTAAGAACTAGTTTGTTGTAGCATAATTAAAATAAAGGTTAGTCAGTGATTCATCCGTAAACCAACATGACAGTGTTAGTGTGTATGCGTGCTTGCCAAAGATATAACCTAGCTTCAGTATACGAGCCATCATTTCACCATTGACCAATTTTCAACCACACTTGACTTAGTTGCTCACTATGTGAAGAACCAAATCTAATTTTATAACAGATGCCACCATGTCACAAAGAAAGGATGCTATTTCTGTGACACACCAGCAAAAATGTGGATCATTTTGATAGTTTCCAATAACAAAAGTTGTGGAGAGCACCAACAACCTCAACCAAAAGTTGTGGAGAGCACCAACAACCTCAACCAAAAGTTGTGGAGAGCACCAACAACCTCAACCAAAAGTTGTGGAGAGCACCAACAACCTCAACCAAAAGTTGTGGAGAGCACCAACAACCTCAACCAAAAGTTGTGGAGAGCACCACCAACCTCAACCAAAAGTTGTGGAGAGCACCAACAACCTCAACCAAATTTGTGTCGTCGAGTAGAGCAATATGAAGGTAGAGAAGAGGTGTGCATTTTGAGTTAGATACAACTTGCTTGAAATTGGATAGCAACACTTCCTGAGCAACCTTAACCTTTGCAACACCGTAAAACTGGATGAAGAATGTTGTAGGATACATCCTGGAAAAAATGTCACTATTTCACAACTTATTCATACCTAAGGAGTGAAATCGGTTTTAAAGAATGAAATAGTGCAAATGAGCTCTTAAGAATTAGTGAAGCAGTATCCAGGTTAAAGGACTTAGTACTTTTGTGTTTGTGGCAAGTTAAAACTTGGTACACTGCTACTGATGCACTTTATTATATCAGATGTTCTGAAGGATAATTACATAGCGGTTTAAGATTTTTTTCAACTTTGCAACCATAATAACTTTTTTATTTCTTATAATTTATGAGAAGCCTGCATCATCAGCAGCACACCACAATACACCTTTCAAGCAATCTCCAACAACTGCATTTTTATAATATATAAATTGATATGATATTGATGTGAAAACTACATTGTGTGGGTGGCTACTCTCAGTACCTGAAGGACCACTAGTGTCTATAGAACAGCCATCAAGGACCACTTTGACATCACTGGTCCACTGTGGTTCTTTGCTGATGCCAGTGCCTGCAAGCCCAACATATTTGAGACTGGCGGAGAGACGCTTGAGGTGGCAGAGAGAGACATCTGTCAGTTGATGACAAGCGTCCAAGTACAGCTGCAACAAATGTCATACAAGATTTAACAAGATTGCCATCCAAGGCAAAGGCCCAGATGGCAAGTGGACAAGGAAGCCATAGGCTTATAGAGAGTCCAACAATTTTTCATCTATGTGTAACCCAATTCTGTTTTTAAATATATTCACGCTGCTAGCATTTACACAATCTGTAGATAATTTGTTCCATTCATTTATTGTCGTCTGTGAAAATGAGTACTTTCTGATATTCAATCTACACTGATCTTTTACTAACATTACTGTGAGTTCTTTGGTTCTAGTATCTTTTTTAAGTGAAAAAAAATGTATCAATCAATATGTTCATACCCATTTAATATTTTAAAAACTTCAATTTTATCTCCTATTAACCTCCTTGTCTCTAAGATTGTCAAACCACATTCTTTTAGGCGTTCTTCATAAATAAGGTCTCTAAGTTCAGGAATCATTTTAGTTGCTCTCCTTTGTATTCTTTCTAGCATATCTACGTCCTTCGTACGATATGGTCACTAATAAGCAATCATCAGTTAATTAATCAATCAGGAATTCAGCAGTGCAGCACAATAATTAAATTAATAATTGATATGTTAGAAATACAGGACACTAGTTCATAGTTCTTACTGTTTCTAGCCTGGGCAGTGCTGTGGTCACTTGTTCAATGGCACAGTCTGTGAGGTGAACGCAACCAACACAGCGCAGACTTGTAATGGACTCAGCAAATGTCTGGTTCTTCTCACAGAAGCCTCTCAGTGCAATGAAGACGTCATCAGTGAGGACATCGATACCGCTGAAGTCCAGCCCTTGCACTAGTCTGCCTTTTGTCACAAGACTCTCCATGTATTCCTAGATGTGCACAATTGCAAATACAACATAATTAAGAATAAATGTATTAAACCAATGTACAGAGCTACAAAGCAGTAGGAATGACATGGTGACATCAAAACTCTAGGAACCCACTACATGAACATTAATAACAAACAAAATATGTTGCGAATATAAGAGTGAAACTACATGAATGTGCAAACTATAATTCAAATGAATAGCTAATGATAATTAAAACATTTCTTGAATATACAACAACTTATATATAATTGCACACTAACCAGAAATACATCCACTGGATAATATTCATGGACTTGTAGACCTTCATAGAGTTCTTTCCAGCCCAGAGTGAGCCAGTCATCTTGCTGGGCAGTGTCTGAAGCCTGCCCAGTCTCACCACTCACATGATCCAACTTCTGTGACATCCCACTAAACTGCAAACAGACAAAGATGATGGGATATAACATGGTTTTGGCAAATCCTAAATAAAACTTAACTGAATCAACCATGATTACAACTAGGTATTGCTAGTGAATCAGTTATGCCATGAGGGTAGAACTTGGCATGGATAACTACCGGTAGTATAGTATTTACTAAGCTTAAATGTATTTTTTTAAATGTATCTAATTGAATACAAAACATCTATATTGATGTACAAGGTGAAATATAAACTATTACCCAATTACATTCAAATACTCTTTTATTCTTTAGTTTGCACAACACAGATCAAATGGACAAATAAAAAAATTGTACTGCACTGAGGGATAAATGTTTTTCACACACATTTTTCACACATATACATATAACAAATCAATGTAATAGGGGAGAGTGCACATACATTTACACTTCTATTTTCTCCATTTCCAGCACAACATTGTAGCATAATATAACTGTCATCTTTTTATATATGAAAGAGTATATGTAGTACAGTGTAGTTGACAAATTTATGCCAATTACCAGAATACAACTCTAATAAGGAAAACATATTTAACAAAATGTTTTGATCACCCACTATGTCCTAGGGTAATGAAGCATAACCACATGTGTGTTTGGATATAAATATCATGTATGTTATGCCAAGGCAATGGAGCCAACAAGCACTGAATATGAACTACTTATTATAATTATCCTGCTCTATGCATGTAGGGCTCCATATATAGTACTGTATATACATTACGTTGTGGTCAGACATGCTGGTACCTATCAACTTCCCGGCCTAGTGAGGCTGTTGTCACTAAAAGTGGGCACTGCATGGTGTGCAGACATGACACAATCAATCTTCTTGCCCTGAGCCTGAGATGTAGTCAATGATGTCTTTGCCGGCTACTGGTCTCATGTGACGCAAAGATAAAATGTTGAATGAAATAATTTGTACAACTATCTGTGGCATTAGCTCAAGGTAGAGATGTATCAACTGATTCAGGTAGAACCATTCCACCTGGTCTAGTTACAGCCACACCAGTCATCTTGACAGAACCTTTCCACTTGGCTTGTGTCTGTTCCACTTGGTTCCAGACTGAGCTAGAATTTATCTATGTCCAGGCATATTGGTTGGATAAAACCAGTGTCTACCTCCCAGAAGTCAACAGGGCCATATATGCGAAATGGAACAATTCCTGTAATTCAAAATAAACTAACAGTTGTTATCAGGGCTGTGGTGATACATTAAGTCATGATACACATCATGATATTTGTGTCATGATAGATAGTACTGTGAAAAATAATAATACAAAGTTGTAAAAAAAAAATTATTTGCATTGCATTGCACAGCTGTAAATGTCTACAAAAACACAATGTTAAAACAATTTTAATGACTAAAACTAATACTGTCCCTAATGAGAGATCAAGCAAGATTTTGAAAGGTCGTAAGCGAATTTGACTCTGCTGGCACTGACTACCTTACAAATGGGTAGATTCTGCTGGCATTGACTACATTATAAATGGGTTGATTCCGCTGGCATTGACTACATTATAAATGGGTTGATTCCGCTGGCATTGACTACATTATAAATGGGTAGACTCTGCTGGCATTGACTACATTATAAATGCGAAGATTCTACTGGCATTGACTACACTGTAAATGGGTAGACTCCGCTGGCATTGACCACATCATAAATGGGTAGATTCCACTAGGATTGACTACATTTTAAAAGGGTAGACTTCGCTGGCATTGACCACATTATAAATGGGTAGACTCTGCTGGTATTGACCACATTATAAATGGGTAGACTAGGCTGGCATCGACTACATTATAAGTGGGTAGACTCCGCTGGTATTGACCACATTGTAAGTGGGTAGACTCTGCTGGCATCGACTACCAGGTACATTGTAAATGGGTAGACTCTGCTGGCATTGACTACATTGTAAATGGGTAGACTCTGCTGGCATTGACTACATTGTAAATGGGTAGACTGCGCTGGCATTGACCACATTATAAATGGGTAGACTCCGCTGGCATTGACTACATTGTAAATGGGTAGACTCTACTGGCATTGACTACATTATAAATGGGTAGACTGCGCTGGCATTGACCACATTATAAATGGGTAGAATCCGCTGGCATTGACTACATTGTAAATGGGTAGACTGCGCTGGCATTGACCACATTATAAATGGGTAGACTCCGCTGGAATTGACTACATTATAAATGGGTAGACTCCACTGGCATTAACTATATTATAAATGGGTAGACTCTGCTGGCATTGACTACATTATAAATGGGTATACTCAAAATGGTTTCTGATGCTTACTTTTAATGTAGTTTCAACTTTCAAAAGGATAAAATAATTTATTATGTTTGCATATATCAAATATAATATATGCATCGGGATTCTTATTAAAACACATTGATTATTATTATGATTATTGCATCCTGATAAAAGTATCGCGATGCATTGATGCACCGATGAATCGTTGCAGTCCCAACTGTTATCATGGTCACTACATCGATGTCACTGTCAGCCCTAAGTCTGACAAAGCACTTATTGCACTGTGATGTAATAGCGGTGACCACCCCACTTAGGTGAAAATGAAGCCAGGTTCTAACAGCTTCGTTGTAATACGAGCTGAGAGATGTCACAAAAGACGCACAGCAGTTGTATTCTATGAATGGCAGGAGGCAGATGATGTGAATTATTTACAATTTATCTCACTGGCTGGCAAGCAAGGCAGAGAGTGATTAATCTACTAAATTAACTAATTCAGTTAATCTTCTTTTTTTACCGGGTACGAATCAACCCTCTCTCCAAGACTTATAGACTCTTAGAGATTTATTCAACTAAGCCTAAGGTAACTTGTAGTTTGAAAGTTAACTAGTTAAGTTTAGTAGTATAGCATACTGGTGTAACCAGCAGGGTTACTGAACAATTAGTAATTAATAATTGCCCCAACAATCACCCCACCAGTCACCCAGCAAGGGTCACGCGAGGATACCAGAGGAGCACAGGGTTGATTGTGCCATTACTTGCCACCATATGGCAGCACCCTGGGTAAACCAATGCATTCTATAGAGAATACTGTTAATTAGTTAATATTATTATAACTATTTCTCTTATGGTTAATTCCATTCACTATGTAGGTTGCTAGTCATATTACTGATATTTAAATTGTTTAAATATAAATTTACTCAAGAGACAGGGGTCACATGTGGTGAAGGGGGCTGTGTCCCAGTGGGCCAGGCTTGATCCCACTGTCAACAAGACAACAACCCTGGTTTGGTGCAGATGGCCCCCTGTAAAATGTAGGATGTGGTTGCTCAGACACATTATAACACCTTTGTGTAGGCTGTGGGTGGTAAGCTTATGCCTAAATTAAGAATAGACCACTGTAAGGCAAATTTGAAGATAAGATTGCGTTTATTACAGTTTAACTACTAAAATTATACAAAACCAAGTTTCTCAGTCCTTGCACAATTTGCACTACTGATCTAACTTCAGTACCTCGTCAAAGTATAAAATGTCAACCAAAAGTTCAAAATACAACCAAAAGCAAGAGCGTTAAGAACAACAATAAAAAGTGAAAGAACAGATGACATTGAACACAATAACAAAGACGACCCAAAAGACGACTTAAAAGATGTCTTAAAAGATGACTTAAAAGACGATTTAAAGAATGTCTTAAAAGATGACTGGCCACAATCAGGAGTGGGCCAGGACTTGCGTTCGCCTGTACAAATACAAACCAAACCAGTAAGCTATTTGCATATCATAGTGTCCAGTGTAAGATGACACATCAACATCTGTTAAATACCATAGTTCCAACACATTGGTGTTGTTCACAATATTGTCTGTAAAATACCTGTTATCTTATTCAGTACTAATATATAATCATACTTGTAGGTATTAATGTAATACTAGTACTCTACATGTAAAACACCCTTAATATTATAAATTCAACAGTCAACAATGTTGTCAATTTCACATGTGCATGCCCTGACTAGCCTAGCTGTCATTCCACTGTTGTTTACAAGCAAGTCTTGGACACTGCTCAACTTACATGTCTCTAGGGAATACTCAAGATCAGCCCTCTCCCAGCCACCTCCTAGAGCAATAATTATTAATCAATGTAACTTCAAAGGGAGAGAGGGCACCAGACTGATCCTGGCTTAACTGTAGGGACAGTTACATAATACCTATATACATGCACAATTTATGCTTGCACCATGTCTATCACATCTTATAACATATTAACTATAACAGTGGCACCACTAAACATGATCAAAACTTAACTTTCTAAAGGGATCTGTACATTTACAAGCTACTGACTGGAAGTGGTCAAAATCTCATTAAGCCCTGTTGGGCATTCTTCCCTAAGGTCCAATGACCACTTATTCCTGATCTTCCACATATTAGTAATCAAAGTCACCACTAAGTAATTATAGCTGATAAAGTAAATGCCTTGACATAAACAGATGGACAATTCTCTATCACACAGTATGATACAATTATAAATTGAAAACATTGCTTAATAAGGTAGAAAACATCATTTAGGGACTTACCAAAACATAGTTGTCATTAACTGTAGAATCACGCCTGGCCCACTGGGGCAGGGCCCCTTCCACTGACCACACGTGACCCCTGTCTCTAGGGTAAAATTTATGTTTAAACAACTGAATTATTAGTAATAAGACCAACTACCTACACAGTAAATACAACTAATTACAGGACAAATAATCATAGCAATAATAGTTCACTAACTATATTCTCTAAATTACATTACATTACCCTGAGTGCTGCCATCATGTGGTGGGTAACTAAACTACTCGAACCGACAAGTGACTATGTCACATTTGGTTAGGCCTGAAGTGCCCAGTTGGTTTTTTTATGTTATACAAAATAAACGAAATCACTATTTCCTGTCTTCATGCGATTCCCCGGTTACACAAGTATAACTATAGCCAGTATAGGTCTTGCAAAATTATTTAAACAAAATTATTATTGCCAGGTACTTTTTTGTAATAGAATAAAATTGCGAGTTCAGACGTTTGCTATGTGTGCTAAATGATATTGTATTATGAAATGCCATACCACTTTGCACAGTCAATATGAGGTGTACGGGTGGTGCGGACATATCCCAAAATCACCTAGCTGGGCTTGGCCCTGGCCTAAAATTGGCTACAGCCTAAACTATAGGGGTAAGACCACTGTTGACCTTCTTGTTTATTGTTTCACACGAATGTAAGGCGTATTAAATTGCGATATGTGAATTTAAACAATTCATATGATGTGAAATAAGTGCAATTGCGCAGGCATATTCACAGGTTTGTTTGTAGAAGCTATTGGCTGTGAAATAGTGCATTTTTTTAGAGTTTATCAGACGGAGGGATTTATGGGAATTTTTATGCTATGCCTATGCTATGGGCCACGTGGGCGCATGAATACATGGCTATTTTTTTCAAAATTGATGGGCATCGCACGTCGATCGGGGCGTTTTAAAAGAGCTGGAAGTATGTGATTTTGACAAAGAATTTTTCTGAATTTTTTATGGTCATGTTTTCTTATAATCAGACAAAACGTTAACATGGCCACCAATGCAATGGCAATGCAATTCTCTACAGTGTTCTGACCCCTATACTATACTCTATAGCCATGCCCATGCCCATGCCCATGCCCATGCCCATGCCCATGGTGAAAGTTTCTATTTCTAAACACGTTTAGTTACCGGCAGTGCTAGCAACTGACGTTGTCAATGTTGGTAATACCGCCACGTATCGGATGAGCCTTTGACGTAATCTTGCATCTCCATCGGAGATGCAATGTTGTCTCGTAGAAAAAAAAACAATACTCACGTGCACAAAAATGTGCTTGTCGTAGTCATGTATATGTTTTACTTGACAACAGGCCCACGCGAACTAGTCGAGGCGAATCGTTATTATGATAAAACGCCACCTAGCGGACACAATTGTTTCCCATGTTGTTGAATAACGCCTAAAGGTGTCGCCATAGTGTTCTAAATTGAGCACGTGATTGCGTCTCCTGCCTCTGGCACTCGACAAACGCTGAGTAGTATTCCTTATAGCCAGTTAGATGACTATAAGTTAAATGCAGATAAAACAGAGTTTCTTATTATTGGTAAGCAAAAGCAGCGTGGTAAACACTGTTTTTTCCCGACACCTATGTTGAGCCAGAATTTTACACCGACCGTCTCAGCACGGAATTTAGGAGTCACCTTTACCTTTGGCATTGTTTGACGATGATTTAAATTTTAGACAGCATATTTCACAAACTTCTCGTAGCTGCTTTTATCACATTCGTGACCTTCGTCGTATTCGCCGGTATATGTCTTGCTGTCGCCAAAACTATTGCTACTGCTCTTGTTAGCAGTAGACTTGACTATTGCAATTCCCTTTGTCATAATATATTCAACATGTACAAAATTGTTTGGCAAGGGCAGTTACCCGGTCTCCTCATTTCTCTCACTCGGTACCACTTCTTAAATCACTGACACTGTATTGGCCGATATCGCATTATTTTTAAGATCTGCACAATTACCTATCAAACACTTTCATCCAAGCAACCAGCAAATTTACATTCACTGGTCACTCCTGCAAGACAGCGCAGACAGCTTCGATCATCTAATTCTAATCTACTTTTTGTTCCCAGTGTTAAGACAAATGTCGGAACTAGAACTTTTTGAGTTGCTGCACCGACTCTGTGGAACTCACTCCCTGTTAGTGTTAAGTATGTAGGGAATATAACAACATTTTGCTGTAAACTAAAAACCCACCTGTTTAAACTAGCTTATCCTCCATAGCTCCCCAACGTACCAATCCAACTGTTTTTAACTGGAACTGCTCATCGATTATGAACTGCGTAACCCCTTTTGTTTTGTTGCGCTGCCGAGCTTGGGTCTCCCGAGGATTTTAGTGCAATATAAGTATTTTATATATTATTATTATTATTATGAAACATGGGTTAGGTGATGCACATCCCCACAGACGTAAGGCGTAGAGTCTATGTCATATATTACATAATAACTCAAGCATCCGTAAATACGGGCGAACCAAATTAAATATATATTTTAACATCTACATCATGCCGTCACGCTATATAAAATAACTTATTGCACTGGGACATATCCACACATGACTGGTGCATATCCGCATACGACTGGGACATATACACACACGACTGGGACATATCCGCACACGACTGGGACATATCCGCACACGCCTATGCGGATATGCCAGAAAAGACCAACGGGAGAAGATTAAAAATTTTCCCGCACACGCGGTCTGCGGCGGTAAAAGTTTATTGGTTCAACGACAACAACTACAACACACATTCCAAAAATGCATAAACACACCGATATGCAGATATTAGTGTAGGTATTAGCTACGTATCAATATGTGTATGAAATCACATGACATTCTGCACAAACAACATTTTAGTTTATAATTTTTATCGAAGAAAACGATTTCAACTCGCTGGTTCAAATGTTTGATGTACCAGTTAGATGCTACGATAGACCACAGTTTTGAAGCCAAATACTACGTGGTTTGGTCAATAATGAGCTGTGCGGACATGCCTCAGCGTGCGGACATGCCGCAGCGTGCGGACATGCCTCAGTGTGTGGACATGTCCCTGTCATGCAAAGCGGATAAAAATTATACAATTAACAGCGCAGTTGTTACTACAAAGTTAATCAATGTTGCGCGAGAAACTGCAACGAGTATGGATGTGGAGAGCCATGCTCCGATATGCACCAACTCACGTAGATCCAGCTGCTATTCAGACGTTTCTCCACGACCTGAACTCGCACAAAGCTACTGGCTCAGACTTTATGCCCACCAGACTTCTGAAGGAGGTTGCAACAGAAATCAGCCCAGCACTTGTATGTATCTTCCAAGGATCGCTGCAACTGGGCACAACATCAGATGATTGGAAGAAAACCAATACCACCCTGGTTTTGTTTAGAAAGGCGACCGCAGCAGTTCTGTAAATTATCGAATCATATCGCTCACAATGATATGTAGCAAAGTATTTGAGCACATCAGATCATGCAACACCTTGACGCACACAGTATCATTCCCGATCAGCAATGTGGCTCATTGGCGGATCTAGACCCTAAAAAAGGGGTGCCCAGTTTCCCCTAAAAGACACCAGGTAGCAGGACTTCTGTTTTTAACAGGATGCTATGGAGCGATGGGCGATTGCGCATCGCTCCATCGCATCGCGCATCGCTCCATATCATCGAGCGTCGCTCCGTCGCATTGCCAAATTCAGCACACGATTACGATGGCCCTTCTCGGCCATCATACACCTAATCACCACAGGCCACTTTGACATGCAACAAATAAAGCTTTATCATGATAACCCCCCCCCCCTCATGAGAGGCCACCCATTATAAGACCATTGCAACTTTGCAAAAAGGGTCGCCTTAAAAGAGGGGGACTAATGTGCGCGTGCGTGCGTTCGTGTGTACGTATGTATGTATGTATGTATGTATATATATAAATATATATATATAATTGTATACATACATACATACATAAGTCCAAAAACTTTAGTATATTCATAGGCCTACACGTCAACATAATATGATGAAAATTACTGAGCTTATTAGTCAGTCGACGCCGCCCCGAGCATAGCACCTGGTCGCCTTACACATATATGCGCGACCGATCTCTCCACCATTTCATTATAAACCATAAAAGTAAATAAAAACACAATGAAGGAATATAAAAAAAGTTGTTATATGCAGAGACAAATGAATCATTATGCTGAAATCCCATTTATACGGTTGTAGTCGATGGTAGTACCTAGTATTTGCTTTTGATAAGACTTCCTGCGACGGTTCATATCTCTGTGAGTCTGAGCTGTAGTTCATCTTTAGCCGGGACCTTTACTAAGAATGGCAGCAATTGTCTCCTTAGCCAACTCTGAGTGGTATTCAGTCAGTGTCATCAGTGTTCGCATTGGGCACAATCAGATTCATTTTCATTAGATTTGAAGTCACAGGCACTACCTGAAGAGGTTATGTATTATATTTTACAGACTGGATAAACGAAACTTACTTCTAAAGACATGAAATGTTGCTTTGGCCTGTTTGCTCGCTGGGAATATAGGCCATTGTCTTCCATTCTTGTCTGTTTGTGGCCATTTTTTCCATTTCTATCCCGATGTATTCCATATTTTTTCTTTCGTTTTCTGTGTCTCTCTGCCATGTGTTTGTCGGCCTTCCTCTTCTTCTCTTTCCTTGTAAGTGCTTGTCACGTGATTCTTGTTTCTGGCTTCCTCAGTGTGTGTATCTACCTCCACTTTCTTTTCTTTATTTCGTTTTCAACTGGCAGTTGTTTGGTCCTTTCTCATAGTGTAGTGTTGCATACCTTTTCTGACCATTTTAGGTATAAGATTCTGCGCAGACATTTGTTGATGAAGTTCTGTATTCGTTTTAGTGTTTTTTTTTGGTGTAATTCGCCATGTCTACGAGCCGTATAGTAACATTGACTTGACATTTTAATAAAATATCCTGTGGTTCCCCTCTCAGCGTGACTCGGTTGTTGTTATTCGTGTTTTTCTGGTATCCCATAGTGTCATAGAAGCTTCCATAGTGTCTCCCTGTCGAGTTTATCGAATGCCTTTTTATAGTCTACAAAGTTGATGTACAAGGATGAGTCCCATTCCACGGATTGTTCAACTATGACTCGGAGCGTAGCTATTTGATCGGTACATGATCTATCTTTACGGAAGCCTGTGTGGTGGTCTCCGAGTTTGGCGTCCACTACTGTTTTCGGTCTGTCCCAGATTACTCTGTTGAGGATCTTTCCGGGCACTGTCAGGAGTATTATCCCTTTGTAATTCTTACATTCCTGCAGATCTCCTTTCTTTGGGAGCTGGACAAGGTACTCTTCTTTCCATCCCGTCGGTAATTTCTTTTTTGTCCCATATTTCCCAATCATATTATACCACATCTCGTGGAGGTCTCCATGTCTGCCTTGATTGCTTCGGCAGGAATTTCGTCGGGCAGCTTTCCCTCTCGTAAGGTGATGAGTGGCTTTCCGGATCTCTGCCTAGCTGGGTCCTTCGCAGTTGACCTGGAGTACTTCTTCTGCTGGTGGGTTGTCTTGTGGGTTCTCTGGTGTTAGTCAGTTCAGCAGTTCTTCAAAATGTTCTCTCCATCTGTTCGACTGATATCCACAACTGGTAAGTACGTAGCCTTTCTTGTCTTTGATAGGCCTGTCTGCCGGCTTGTACTTTCTTGTCTTTGATAGGCCTGTCTGTCTGCTTGTACTTTCCCGCTAACTTTCTTGTTGTGTCGTACAGTTGTTTCATGTTTCCTCGGGCTGCGGCATCCTCTGCTTTTTTGGCAATGTTGTCTATGAAGTTTTTTTTTTACGCTTTTCTTGACTACCCTGTTTGCCTCTGCATACTGTTTATGGGCTGCTGTTTTAGCTGCTCTAGTTCGGCCGTTATTGATTATACTTTTCTTTTCTTTCCTCGTTTGCATTTTGTTGATGGTGTCAGCAGAGATCCATTCCTTATTTTGGTACTTTTTCTTTCCCAGGATTTCATTACACGTGCTGCTCCATGATTCTTTAATATGTTGCCACTGGGTGTCGATGTCCATGTTTTCTTCCTCGAGACGTCCATCTTCATTTTTGCCAGCAATAGTTGGTGGTCTGAGGCTGTGTATGCTCCTCTTTGTACTCTTACGTCCTGCATCGATCTCCTGAATTGCTATAGATATTATATCTATGTTGCGTTGTGGATTCATCTGTGTGGAAATACACTACCTCTGATTATGAATATAACTTGATGACACTACGTGTGTGTGTGTGTGTGTGTGTGTGTGTGTGTGTGTGTGTGTGTGTGTGTGTGTGTGTGTGTGTGTGTGTGTGTGTGTGTGTGTGTGTGTGTGTGTGTGTGTGTGTGTGTGTGTTTGTGTGTGTGTGTGTGTGTGTGTGTGAGTGAGTGAGTGAGTGAGTGAGTGAGTGAGTGAGTGAGTGAGTGAGTGAGTGAGTGAGTGAGTGAGTGTTTGTGTGTGTGTGTGTGTGTGTGTGTGTGTGTGTGTGTGTGTGTGTGTGTGTGTGTGTGTGTGTGTGTGTGTGTGTGAGTGATTGAGTGAGTGTGTGAGTGAGTGAGTGAGTGAGTGTTTGGGTGCGTGCGTGCGTGCGTGCGTGCGTGCGTGCGTGCGTGCGTGCGTGCGTGCGTGCGTGCGTGCGTGCGTGCGTGCGTGCGTGCGTGCGTGCGTGCGTGCGTGCGTGCGTGCGTGCGTGCGTGCGTGATCTATACTCCTAAATCGATACAGCAAGGTCGATAAAGTGCATACGTATCTCTTTTGTGGCTCCTGGCAAATTCCCTGGCCATTCTTTCGTTCAACTACCCTTGAAAAGTGACGGGTACGGTCGTTTTTGCTGAGTTTCCTAGATCAGGCGGCATCATCATTGTAATTGGAACATACCTGTTTCTGGCACCCGAATTATTATATTACTGATCCATATTACGGAAAACTCGTGAATAATAATTATTAAATGGGAAAATATACTGTTTACTGAACATCAGATGACAGAGATTTCGATCTCCGGGACGGAGATTTATCGGTTATATAAAAATGACGGAGAGTTGACGTGTATGAATTTGTGCATATATGAAATATAAACCAAATAATAAAATAGCTCACAAATCCACCAAGGCATAGTAAGAGGCAGACCAGGTGATGGTGCCACGAGACGATGGTACAATGATATAACGAACACTAGTCCTTTGGACAAAAACAGTCAAAGACAGAAATCGGTGACGAAGTCTAGCAGAGTGGATGTGGATGTGGATGGATGGACAAGACTTAAATTGGGTGAAACGTGCATGTCTTGGTGTCAGAATGAAACGTCAACGATGGAAAATTCAATAAATACATTTTCGAACATCTCAGCGCAGTGCCTGAGGACGAAGAAACCGTGGATGGACATCTTCCATGAGGAGAATGTTCCACACCTACTTCCCATATTTGAGTGAACTGGGTGCAAAGCTGATTCCAAACCTGCTCACTTTGGTGGTGTGCTCTAGCTCTCCCGGATGGCGTACGCGCAGGCCGACTGAACGGCTCCATCGCACAAGATGCGCTTGAAACTCTTCTTCTGAACAAGTTAAGATCTAAAAAGAGAGTGTTTTGTCCTTCTGCAGATGATGTACCCCTGTGACCATTGTTGGTATTCCCCATACAATGATTAATTGTCGGCAATGTTCAGTATGAAAAAAAAAGTTTTGGGTTTTGGAGAGACACGTCACACATGAAAGTCTCCCTGTCCCAAATTATACAGTACCCAGAAGTGAGGCCCTAGTTTTGAGCAAGCACACGCATGCAGCCCTCACATTGTCATTGAGTTCCTCGAATAGGTTGTCTGACTCATGGTCTGACTACAACTATACGTTTAAGTGCAATGTTACTCTATGAAGATGTATACCTCTTTAGCAACGCGTTTATCAATGAACTGCATTTTTGATGTTTTTCCAATAATGATATATTCAATGTCTCTTTAATGAGGGTTCGCTGCCGATCATCTCAGGACTCACGGGGTATTCGTGGAGAAAACGTTGAAAAACGCTGCAATAAAACATTCCTTCAACAAGTGCGGAAGCACTCGCTAGAGGGCGATGTTGACACATTTCTGTTCACGTGACCGTGTTAAAGGGAACCTGTGCGGCTGTGTCAAAATGGACGAGTCGGAGTCATTGTTACTTACTTTGCCAGAAGAACTGTTAGAACATATTATATCTCGTAATACGCATGATGGTATTAGCCAGTGTAGAATGGTGAGTATAATTGTACTGTGTCGCAATGCCAGTGTGGTGATAAGTAACCGAAGCACAAGCTGATATCTGAGTTGATCGAGCCAGTAGACTAGAGGCTAGACCTGAATTGATTTGAGGAAGTAATGCATAACCCTCTTCGCAGTGTTGTTGTTATGTAGTCGCGCAAAGGGTATCTTGAACGTATTGACTTGTCAAGAATGTGACTTATGGTTGTAGACTGAAAGTGGGCTTTATGACGTCATAAAATAACGACGTAAATGTCATGACGGGCACGACTTCGTAAATTAAATATATAAGTTCTATTGTGTTTTTATATTCTATTGGATTGATCTTACTAACCATAGTAGTCCATCTTTTTATTCAAATTTCTTCCACCTCTAATTTGTTCATCTTAAAATTATTTGTGCACTTTACATTTGATGCAAATACTAACTAAGTACTCTGTGCCTAGTTAAATACTAAATTATTTAGCTCCAATTATCACCTGCCCACCCATGCTAAGCTTTTGTTGTTGCATGTGGCAGCCATGCAGTGACTACCTTGTGCACTGTATGGAGTGCTCCATGTTCAGAGAAAATGTTCAGTCAGCATGTTCTATATATGTACTTACTGGGTTTTATAATCATAGGTTTGCAGGACATTTGACAAGATTGCACAACGACTCCTTAACCAAGGTTTCTACAAAGTCGACAAGCTCCATTCTGTCATCCAGAAAGAGGTGAAGGCCAAGTTACCCCGCAGAGAGTCCGAGAGACGTAACCATCCACTGGCAAGACATGTGGACATTCTTGCAGCCATCGAGACACGTTTGTCACTGCTGAGTATGACATTCATGAAGTACATTGACATGGGTCTGTGTTGCTTCATTCCAGGGAAGGTATGTTATATTTGTGTATCCATTGACGTGCACACAGTTAGGTATATATCATCTTTCTCAGATGACTTGTCCAGTGAAGCTGTCCTACCAACCTTTAACAATATAACCAGTAACAATATCTAATGACTAAATGAAATATGTAGCGTGCTGGACGATATGCATACTTGGTTTGCAGTAAATCGGTTAACATTGAACATATATAAAACTAATTATATGCTATTTTGAAACCGTATGCTCAATAAAGATGTTATTACAAAATGTTAATATTGAAAAAGTAAGAGTAAAATATGTGTGGGTGTGTTTATACTTAATTGGAATGCTCATATTAAATATGTAAAATCAAAGCTTTCAAAAAGCTTGTCATTTGCTTGACCGGAATAATATGTATAATCTATATTGTTCTCTATTTTTGCTATATCTAACATACTGTGCATAAATATGGGGTAATACTTATCCAACAAATATTAATGGTATTTTCCTATTACAAAAAGAGTTATCTGCATTATGTATGGTGCCAAATGTTTGGATCATACAAACTCACTTTTTCAACAATTGTTTGTTTAAAAATTTCCAGATACCATAGAACTGAAAACGTTATTATTTATGTACAATAATATAATCTTTTATTTCTGAAAAAAAATTCATATAATCTTATATATATATATAAAATAAAGATATATATAAGATTATGTGGATTTTTGTCTGAAATAACAGATTATATTATTGTACATTTTTATTTACTTGTATATAAATAAATGTTTGTATATGTGTGTGTGTGTATATATATATATATATCAAACATTTATTTATATACAAGTAAAAATTTATATAAATATACACACATGTTGTGCATTAAAAGTACAAAGTTCAAAGCTTACTGTCGCTGTTTGCTGTCAAATATTCAGTGTTTATTTGCTAGACAGGAAACAACATACTCAATGCAAGCTAATCATGATTTAGAATGGAAAACTGTTTGTTCCACTATGCAATCTTTTAATACTATAACTGCATTTAAACTTAACTACAGGACATTTTTATTTCAGAAATATTTTGCTGCTAAAATGTAATTATTGTTGTACTGAATTCTGCCATTTAGCATGTAGTAACCTGTGTACTAATACTTTATATCACAATAATTACATTGAAAACATATTTATAGCAATATGATACATAATTATGATAACTAGGTTGTCATTTATGTATTTGAGTAACAAGTACGTATGTAAGAAACTTAATACTATTGCCTTAACACGATTGTTAGGGGTAAATTTAGATAAAAGTAAATGACCCCTTCAAAAATTGTGTACATATTTATGTATGTGTTGTTCTGCAGATACATAAAATTAAATGTATCACATTAATATGTGTGTCTAATTATAATTAAGTTATATATACATGTTTGCATTGTATAGTGTTGCCAATGTTTGAATCAATCAATCAATAATTTTGCTGTAAATATGCTGTATAAAAAATAATTAATAATGTTACGTTACCATATTTAAAAACAGTATAATTGATGAAGTGAATTCAATGAGCACACTGCTCGCTGTGTTGTAGGTGTTAGATGAGTTGTTTGAAGTGCTGAGGTATGTGCGTAAGATCTGTAACCCACCCCGAGCCCACGAGCTACTGCAGGAACTTAGAGATATATCATCAATGGCGATGGAGCACTTTGATGAACACATTGTGCCCATCCTGAAGTCTCACATGCCACCACCTATTGGCTTGCCAATGCCAAAGTTTGCTGATTCACCATGTAAGTGTCCCAGAAACACAAGTTCCATAGTTTCATTTAGCAAACTAGTAACACAAACAACAGTGTCACTACAAAGCAAATTTCAATTCCAGTTAACATGTATTTATAATGAATCAATTCCAATTCAATATACCAACAAAAAAGGATCAATTCAAATTCAATTAATTTTTAATCCATTCAGGTTCAATTAGCAACATTACTTAGTTAACACTATACTGCCTAGTGGAAGATTGTAATAGTAGCACTGTCTAGCAGCACAAATATATCGTCAGTTAATACGTGTATTACATATCAATAGATTGTACACCAACTTTGACAAAACTAATGCACAAGCAGCATTTGTAACTAACACCTGATATACAAACACTGCCCAGTTAAAATTAAATGTATTATCTAACCAACCACCAATCTTCAGTACAATAATTATTTTATTGATTTGTTCAAAAGTAGCCAGAGAGCAGTTCACAGACACTGGCTAAGCTTACTTAAACAACATGGGCAGACCTATGGACTGATAATCTGAAACAAAAGTCTTGGAATTGGGGCTATGCACCTAAGAGATAATAAAAACTAACCACGTACAACTAAAATCTAGAATATCATCCCAGTGGTTTACTCAGAATGTGTTCTAAAAGTTGAAGATTCCAGGTCATTCCGAATGAGCGAGAGCTGACATGTTAACCAGTGTGACTGACAGTTCTATGAAATCAGGGTAACCTAGACTGCAAGTGACATATTAAGGGAGGTCGGCATACACAGAATCAGTGCTGTCTCAAACAAACATGTTATCTTGTCAGAAAGAGGACTAGTTTAGTAAACAAAAGCCAAAATATATTATGTAAGTTGAGTTTGGACACAAATAGCATGGCCATATTCTATTGGCAAGTATAGGCATAGGTGTATACATGTACAAATATATTTTCATTTGGCGAGCGAATATTGCCAGAATACCACACTCATGACGTAGAGTTATCTAACAGTATGGCAAGGCCCATGAAATTCTTAATTATAGTTACAAATGGCTATGTTTTAGTAACACTTACAGGTACATAGGCCGAAAACTATGGCTTTTGTTTCACCTTAAGTTTTGGGCTTCAGAAAATACCTGCTCAAGGATTACCAGGCAAACTACTCCCTTTTGTTTTGTTGCACCACAAGTGCAGGACTTCAGATCTCTGCAGGCAGACCCATTGTACATGTTTACTTAGAGTGGGAATCTCTATTGACTTCAAAATAAACTCATCACACCCTGTCATTTTAAGTGGAAATCAGTCTTAAGAGTAACTAAGTTGTAACATATTCTAATGTTTACATGTGTAATGAATGTACTATTTTATACAAATTGATCAATTAATTCAATTCAACTCTCTTTTCAGACTTCAATTCCAATTCAATCTATTTTGATTTTTATCAATTCCTATTCAATTTAGAATTGAAGCTATTTTCCAAAGTTTTAATTTTCAGTCATTTTATTTACATATATAATATTTAAAGGTAACAAGCTATAATATTAAACAATTGAAATCTGTAAGAAATTAAAATCTCAAATCTTCACCTCTCGATATCTGGTTTCGTAAAATGTTTACACTACATGCGCTAACTTTTGTCCGTTGACAACGTTTTTGATTTTATCATCCACATGCTTTGCAATGGTCCTTTCAGGTCGCTGCGGTCATGTTTTACCCACATGTATCATGAGTTATTTTCACACACCAAAGTGTTTACATGGAATGAAAATATCATCAAAGAAGACTTAATGATCAGATATGAACTTAGTTATTTTTGTGGAGAATTGCAAGTCTAAAGTTCAGTTTACATCAACATCAAAATTGTTACACCCACTAGGAATGGGGGACTAGCAATTTGTCATGGGGACCAGTCATATTCACGCTTACTAGCCCCCCAGGCCAGTGGGTTACATTTCTACCCCTGAATGTCCAATCAGGAAAATAGTGCTCCAGTTCAGTGAGCATTTGGTTTACTATTATAGGTAATCATAATCCAAACAATGTCGTAAAACCTGTAACAATTACTTCATATTTTGTGATTATTAGTTCACACTGTTGCTTAAATGCTGTTGATGTTTTGACAAACACTTGAGCTGGATCAAGTTATTCTTTAATAGATTAGTAGGAGAACTTGATTGTTTGTGTGTTGTTTGTGTGTTGTCTCACACTGTCCCACACAGTTCACACCTAACTATGTTTCAGTGTTGGAAGTGGAGGGTTGTATGACTCTGCCTGCCCCACACAGTCGGGCGCCCGGACTACGTCAGGATCTGCAGCAATTACGCCACAGTCAGAGGGCAGCCAATACAAGCATGATGGGACTGCGCAAGGAGCTGCAGGTACAGGCTTCTCGTACAGTCATGTCAGTCTAGCTTAGACCTAATTGGTTGCCATCAGAGGCTCTGTGTCTAGAAGCATTACTGAAATTTGAGTCTAGAGAAATTCATTTGCCAGCAACACATCAGGGATATCCTTCTTACTGCTGTGATTACTCTGTACTGCCCTACAACAAACTGATATCTTAAAAACCATATCTTTATGTAGCAATTAGCTGTTAACATGGGAACTAATATTTAGCTATTCTGGGGTTGACTATACAAGGATTGTGAAACAGTGTCAAATTAAAATACAGTTAAAATGTGTCATTGTAAAGTTAATACTTCAGTGGAACTTCTATATTTCATTGTATATACTGGGCAGCCAATATTCAGAGACCTACCAGGGGATCTTATATCTTTTACAATTTATAAAATTAATTGTAGTTACTATAAAATATTTTCTTAGAAAGTTGCAAATGGATGCAATTAATATGATCTAATCATGCAACCGGATTTGTTGTATTAATTTGCTGTTATGTATATGAATGGAAGAAATATCAACATCAAGTAAAGAACAGTTACATTTGTAATGTGCTGATACATAAAAAATTATTTCAGTGCATTTCAGCTAATGTTTATTTTCAAAACAGTCATCAGTTATGAGTGTTAGTTCTCCAAGTACATATAAAAGAGTGAGCTATCATTTCACCACTATGATAGCACTGTTTTGTCTGTGTGTTGTAGGAACACAAGGGAAAAATGTTGGTTCAGTCAAAGAAATTGTTTGAACAAGAGAAAAAGTTGACAGAACAAACTTGTCTGATTGCTGAACTTCAGAAGAAACAAACTGATCAGGATGAACAAATCAGCAACCTCAATCGCAAGGTCACCGAGTATGACCAGAAGTTTGCAGACATTGCAATAAGAATCGACCGTATCTGTGCAGTTAGCAGCACTGACAAAATGACCGCACTTTCAGTTGAGCCACACGGTCCACTGTTGCAGAGTAACATAGAGTATGGTCATTTGCCATGTGCTAAAGATGCAGAGAAACAATCTGTTGGCAACAAGTACACAAAGAGACAGAGGCAGAAGCGACTGAGGCAGTCAGATAAAGCTGGTGTAGGTGACATGGAGAAAGAGTGTGACATGTTTGCAGATAGTCGGTGTATATCACAGAAGAGGGCAAAGATCTCTATAAAATGAGGTCAGCTTGCCGGCAGCACACACACACATTTACAAGACAGGCTTAAAATATGAATTGCAATATCTTTCTAATTATCTATACATAATATAATGTAAATATATAAACCAGTGCTAGTGCAGTTACATATACACTGTTAGTGTATAATGTGTGTATATTACTGAGGCAGGTTAGCTTGGTATGTCATTCGGTTGTGTTTGTAAGAATTGTTTGTTGTGCTATTATTTAATATACGTATTTTTTTTTTTCTGAAAGTGTAAAAAACTTCTGTTTTGAAACAGAAATGTTTGTTATTTAACTGTACATTGAAGGCATTGTGACAGTTTCCTGTTTATTGTATCAGTATGTGTAGATACTAGTGATGGTACAAAAATAAGAATTACAATAAGTATAGCTTCACCTAAACGTTGACTATTTATTTCTACATAAATTCCACTATAACAACATCCTTTTTACACAACCACTTGTCTACCTGCATAAAGTAATGTGCATATAACTATTTATGCACTACAATAAATATCACAGTAATAAGATACATGATGTCTCATTGCATGTGACTGTGTCTGTGTGCATGCATAGAAATTTTATTGTCACGATAAAATTATCATTTCAATTAAATTTACATTTATTTGCATCTCATCACCACATAATCTTAACTCTTGACATTTTTTATAAAAAAAAAAAAACTATCTAAATGTTTCAGCATAAAAGATTGCTGCAAAACTACTCTTGCCAGGTGTTTACCACAAAAATGGAATGAGAGCAGATCTGTTCTTTGGGTAGTCTTCTGCAAACTTCTCTTTGTACCACCTGCACAAAAACAGTTCAGTAAACTATTGATGTAGAAAGGATTGATTGAAGCACTACTTTATTCTGTTGAACACATGCTGAACATTTATTTAACTCTAGCAGATTTCTTTTTAAAAAGTATCACACTGCTGACAGCTGCCAAAGTCACACTGCTGACAGCTGCCACAGTCATACTGCTGACAGCTGCCACAGTTACACTGATGGATGTTTGGGTTGTTCATACATACGTGGATGACTACTTTAGATTCAACACAAGATGCCTGATTTGTTGCCAGACCCTGAGCTAGTTGTGTGTGTGTACCTGTGGTGTGCGAAGGCACGCGGTGCGAGGTTGGCCACTGTGAAGAGTGCCATGGAAGAGGCCGACACAGACCAGCATGCCAGAGCAAATCCACACCATTCAACAATCTCGCCAAAGTAGTTTGCACCAGATATATGGTTGAACATCCCACCTGCAAATGAAATAATTGTAAACAAGTGACCTGTCATATGTCGCTGGTATTCTGTGTATTGTTTGTTATGCTATAGCAGCTGGTATTTCACTTCCAGTTCTTGCTTGTAACAAGTATCATTTCATTCATGAATTGTCTCAAAAAAATGTGCCACAAGCTCAAAAGGTGTAATTTTCCGTGTATAATACTCCCCCCATGTATAATACACACCCTGACTTTTTGCTTAAATCTGACAGAATTTCTATATTACCATGTATAATACACACCCCAACTTTTTATCATCAACCCCCAATTTCCCCACTTCCGATAGCTTGGTGGAAGCACGTTTTTGAGTGTCCTCTCGATGTAGGTAATCATGTAACACCATTTAACAAGATTGCCATCCAAGGTAAAGGCCCAGATGGCAAGTGGTCAAGAAAGCCATAGGCTTATCGAGAGTCCAAAAAATTTTCATCTGTATGTCACCCGTCCTCCTGAGATATTTGTCAACTTTTGTATTTAAACATATTCACACTGCTAGCAGTTACATAATCTGTAGATAATTTGTTCCATTAATTTATTGTCCTCTGCGAGTACTTTCTGACATCCAGTATACACTGATCCTTTACTAATGACACTGGTTCTACTATATTTCTTGAGGGAGAACAAAATATTTCAATTTATCAATATTTTCATACCCATTCAATATATTAAAAAACTTAAATTTGATCTCCTCTTAACTTCCTTATCTCTAGGGTTGTTAAACCACATTCTTTAAGACATTTTTTTTTAGTTGCTCTGAATTCAGTCAAGCATACCGGTATCTATATCCTTCTTATGATATGGTATCCAAGCTTGTATACAGTATTCTAAATGAGGCCTAACTATTGCTTTATACAGAGGTATAATTAGCTCTTTTTCCTTATATTTTACATTTCTCCTAATCAACCCAAGAATTTGATTACCTTTTGAAGCTGCAATACCGCATTGTTCTGAAACTTATTGTTACTACTAAGTCCTTTTCTTTGATTGTAGAACCTAGAACAATATCTCCCATTCTACAGTTTACATCCAGGTTCATGCGTCCTGTGTGTACGCATTTCCATTTCACAAAATTTAATAACATCTACCATTTTTCAGACCATCTAACTAATTTGTCTTGATCGTTTTGTAAATGTTGTTTATCTCCATCATTTTGAACCTTTTTAAACACTTGTGTCAATTTCAGTACATTGCTTGTTATATTATCGTCCAAGTTATTGATATATATTAAGAGTAATAAAAATAATAATAAAGGTCCTAATACTGATTTTTGTGGTACCCCACTCAAAATTTATTTCCAATTTGAAACATCCCCATCTACTACAACACGCTGTCTTCTGTCAGTCAGCCATTTTTCTATCCAGTCGATTATATCATCCCCAATACTATAGGCTTTTCATTTAAGTAGTAATCTTTGATGTGGCACTTTGCTGAAAGTTTCTGAAAATCTAAGTAGATAATATCTACTGGTGATCCCTTGTCTATCCACTAAGTGATTTCTTCCAAAAAACAACATCGAGCTTTTAGGAATCCATGTTGAGTTGGATTTAATAATTTGTGCCTAATAAGGAAATCCACCATATGGTCTTTAATTAACCTTTCTAATAATTTACAAATCACTTATATTAAGCTCACTGGTTTGTAATTCTTTGACTTATTTCTCGAACCCATTTTAAATAATGGTATGATGTTTGCTTCTTTCAATTCAAAAGGAACCACTCCCTCTTTTAATGACAAATTGAACACTCTTGCAAGTGGTATACAAATTTGTTCTACTGTTTCCATTAGTAGTTTTGGTGGAACTCCATTCACTCAAGGTGATTTATTATCCTTCATTGCCTTTATTTTCATAGCTACCATTTCTGGAGTTACAATTAACTGCCCTAAATAGCCCGATTTAGCCTCCTGAAATTTAGCAATGAACTGGAGTACCTATTTAAGTCCTGCCATTAAAAAAACCTGTGATATTATATTTCCAGTCCTTTCTTTAGTGATCCAACCTTCTCTCATACGTTTTGATTACTCCTGACATATGCATAAAAACTCTTGCTGTAATTTGTTATGTTACATGCAAATTTTTGCTCAGTTTCTTTAAAATTTTCTAATTTCAGTTGTGGCTGCATTAAGTGCCTCTTTGTAATTTGTGGAATCTTCATCATTTCTGGTATGCTTATAAACCCTCCATATATGGTACATTATATTATGGTTTTTATCATACCTAACTGGTAGACACCAAACCATAAAGATAGCAAACTGTTTCTCGGCCGCATTCCCCACTTCATGTGGTGTCCCCCAGGGTTCTGTTCTGGGACCTTTGCTGTTCACTCTTTACACTACGCCACTCAGCTCTGTTATCCAAAATCATAATTTGGATCACCACCTTTACGCAGATGATACACAGATCTACATTTCTTTGACTACCTCGGATACAAATCGTTCCCTGAATCAGCTCAGCGATTGTCGCCACGAAATCTTCCTCTGAATGACTGACAGCAAATTAAAGTTAAACGCAGACAAAACTTAATTTCTCATCATTGGTACTCCAAAGCAGTGTGGCAAACTTGATGGTTTTTTTCCCCGACACGTATCCTGAGTCAAAATGTCACACCAGCAGCCTCAGCGAAGAATTTGAGAGTCACTTTTGATAAGAATTTCAACTTTAGACAACATATTTCTCAAACGTGTCATTGCTGTTTTCATCATATCCGTGATCTTCGCCGTATTCACCAGTATATGTCACTTTCTGTCACTAAAACTATTGCAACAGCTCTTGTTAGTAGCACCCTTGATTAATGCAATTCCCTCCTTCATAATATTGCTATCAAGGATATTACAAAACTTCAACGTGTCCAAAATTGTTTGGCTAGGGTAGTTACACGATCTCCTCGTTTCTCTCGCTCAGTGCCACTTCTAAAATCATTGCATTGGCTCCCTGTGCGATATCGCATTATTTTTAAGATCTGTACAATTACTTATCAAGCCCTTTCAACCAAACAACCTGCATATTTACATTCAATGCTCACTCCAGCAAGACAGCCCAGACAGCTTCGGTCGTCTAGTTCTGTTTTACTTTCTGTTCTCAGAGTTAAAGACAAACGCTGGTACTCGAGCTTTCTCGGTTGCCGCACCAACTCTGTGGAATTCACTCCCCGACAGCGTAAAATCAGCAAGAAATATAGCTTCATTTCGCCGTAATCTAAAAAACTATATTTTCAAAATTGCCTATCCTCCTTAGCCTCCATCCTTCGGTTGACGACTTTTTACATTGTACATGGACACGAGAATGCCCAATCCTTTGGCTTTGTTGCACCACTGAGCTCGGATTTTCTGAGGATATTGGCCAAAGAAGTCATTTTATTATTATTATTTTATTATTAGTTTGCTTGTATGCTATTTTCTAATAGCTTCTTTTGACAAATGTTTCTTTATAGACCGTTTTCATTTCCTTGTGTTTTCAAAGGAATAAATTGTTCAATGATACTCTCAATGTCATATTTTAGAATGTTCCAACATTCAATTGCTTTTTTATTCTTCAGCATGTTATTCCAATCTAGCTTTGCTAAGTATTTTCTCATGTCTTTATATTTACCTTTGTGGAAGTTTTTTAGATTGTATTTATTTTTATTTTTACTATTTGATTTTACTTTGATGTCAAAATGTATTTGATAATGATCACTGTTACCCAATGGTTAATTTTTTACATTTTCCACTAATTCATTTTGTGAAGGCAAAACTATATCTAATGCATTATCTCCGACTCTTTTCACTTAAGTTTGGTGGGGCACATCTAGTTCCCAGAAACCAAGACAGGAAGTGGGACGAAGTACAAATGATTCAGCCTACATTCACACATGGCGTGGGAAAAACTAAGTTCCACATTTTAACAGGTTTATCTGCTCGGGGTAGTGTAGTACTACAACCACCTGCCAGTGGTAGTGTAGTACTACTATCACCACTCCTGATTTGTGAGGATGCAGTTAATGAGTGATACTCCAGTCTTCCACATCACCTCACCTGTTGGCATCTTGTATCGTGTCTCACCAGGCTTCCGGAGAGTTCTCAAGATGTGATCTGAGTGGATATTTATCGCCATACCAGCAAAGAACAATAAGATACCTGAAATCACGACCAAAATGTCTAAAACAAAACTGCTGCATTTTTTATTATTTTGTAACTTGTTGTAATATATATATTGTTTTTTTGTGACGTTTTACTTAGTAACACTAACCAAAATAAAATATTAGGTTTAACTTTGGCACAAAATCAGTGATATTTATATGTGGACTACCAAGTAATAAACCTCTCCCCAGCAATAAGATGTGTGTTTATAGGCTTTAACCTTGTTAATAACAATACTATAACTATAAACAGTTTTGAGAGCTCACCTAGAAAAAACCTTGGGTCAGTGGTCCAACTGGGTGGGTAGTGGCCACAAAAGATGAGACTGCATCCCTGGAGGTAGCCGTTCAGTGAGCAGAAACTGAAGGACATGAGGAAGATGAGTAGAGGTGTCGGTGTGCCTCCTCTGATGAGCAGTGGATAGATGAAGGTTCTGAAGAGAGATGCCCAACACTGATTGTTGTACATGCCTAATGTGACTGCATGGGGGGGTCGCAGGGGTCTCAACCTCCCATCTCCCACCAGTTTTGAGAGTCCACCAATTAGACCTATTTTTAGGACAAACCACCCACTTCTTGCCACACCCCGTCAGAGGAATGTGCCTACCATATTAGGCCTATTAAGCGTACATGCTCTAATTAGAATACACCCCTTTTATAATTAGCAGGACCCATAATTATTGTACTTTGACAAATGTGGGACAACTGAAAAGTGTTGCCATCTGGTTTTGGCACCACTTTTCAGTTCTACACTTCGAAGCATGATTGGGAAAAGCAATGATAAATAAGGAATTCCCACAAATTTTAAATATAATAACAATTTAATTAAGGACCCTGAACAAATTTCTAACACATCCTGTAATTTTTTTAACAAATATTGGTCCAAACCATGCAAATGCAATTCTTGAGCCTCAAAAAAATTAACAATATTTTCAGAATTGTCCTACCAAAAATCCAAGAAGTTTTTTATGAAGCCAACTGATACAAAGGAAATCAGGCAAATTATAATGTCTCTGCAACCTAAGAAAAGCTCTGGTTATGACAATCTTAGTTATTATCTTATTAAATTAGTTGGTGAGCAAATAGCCATACCAACTGCTATTTTTATAAATAAGTCTATAGTTGAGGGAGTAGTACATGATGAATAAAAAAATTGCAAAAGTAATACCTGTCTACAAGTCAAAAGATGAGTTTCCCAATTATAGACCTATATAGTTACCTTCAATTTCAAAAATATTGGGAACAGTTATACATAGAAGGACCTATGATTTTATGCAAGCAAATAACATACTGAACAATCACCAATACAGTTTTCGTGACAAACACTCAACCATCAATGCTATAACCGCTCTTACAAGTGATGTTATAAATGCACTAGAAAAAAGACTCGGTCCTTAGCGTTTTTTATCTATCCACCAAATCCTATTACATAAACTTGAATTCTATGGAATAAGGGGTACTCCACTCAAGTGGTTTAAGAGCTATCTCACAAATACGAAACAATAAGTGCAATAATATTAATTCGCTTCAGCAGGATATTACATAGGGTATCCCACATGGGTCTATTCTCAGCCTGTTTTTGTTTATTTTATATACAAATGATCTTCCTTTCTGTGTAAAAAAGTGCAACAATGTTATTTGCTAATGACACTACTATATATAAAACTGGAAAACAAATAAATGATCAATATAAAGATATGAATAACAAACTTGAAATATTAGCTAAATGGTTTCATGCGAATAAGCTATCCTTTTAAATATTTCAAAGACAAAATTCATGTTATTCTCTAGATCCTGTCCTATTCAAAATGAAGAATTGTGTCTAACAATGTGTAATATGATAATTCAGTGCACAAACTGTTCAAACATTTCTAGGCCTTCATATCGATGAAAGCCTTGATTTTTCAACAACACATAAAATGTATGCTAAAACAATGCTCTATATGCAATAAATAAAGTTAACCATTTTCTTATAGGTGCCTCCCTTAAAGCAATTTATTGGGCAATTCCGCCAAACTGTAACCTTGGTGGATTTAGCTGCTTTACGTATTTGTTAGGCTAGTCACTAGGGGGCGCTGTACCCAGTTTCACTCCCAGCTTAATGATCTGAGCCAGTTTTAACAAGTAGTCAGGCAGTTCACCCTGGGCCAAAGAAGATGACAGACGTTGTTCTATGCAGGCAACCTTCTCCCAGCTCAGTATACATATTGACAATTTATCTCTGGTGAGTCACTTTTATAATACTTATATAGTGAGACTTTATTAATAAATTATTAGAAGTTGTGAAACTTTATGTTAAGTTGAATGTTTTGGAAGTCGCCACTTTACAATTCAGTAAGGATAAAAGTAAAGATAGCATACAATTCAGTAAGGGCGTGGCGGCAATAGGTGTACTGGGCATGGCAGTACGGGTAACTTTGTATTGTCGTTATACATTGCAATTCATGTAGAGACTGAATAAAACTAATTGTTACTGATGTATGAATCACTGTCTAAACGTCTGAATGAATTAGTAAGGTTGTAATGCAGCATTGATTGTTCCATTACAGTCGCTGTCGGCAGAAACGCCATTTGTGGCAATGGGTTATCTGGCATGCCGCATCTCGGCGAATGTTGCGGGTGTGTATAATTGTATTTTCAATGCATTGTTTGGCTTCATGGGTTTCGGGCAAATGTAATCACATGGCTCTGTTAAAGGGTTGCATGTTCAGATGTATATAATTATACAGATATGGAAGTGTATGAACCTAGTTTATTTTGTCATGTATTCAAGGTCACATTGATGTAAATGGGTGTTGACGAATTATCTTTATTTGTGGCCACATTACTTTATTATGTTGTTATATTGATAGAAGACATTGCTTTTGCATTGTGATTACAACTGTTTTCCTTGCTACTATATAATGGTAAATTTAGGTAATGTTACAGTAGTAGTGACGTTGTTATGCAACTCTTTGTTTCAGTTGCTCTATTTCCTCTGGAAGCTTTTGCTTTCCACATTAAACACTGTCAATACCCTATAGTGGTTCGACGTGGTTACATAATGGTCAACCTTACCAACATTTGTTTTGTAAATTTGGTTTATCTGTATAAACAGGTATCATTTTGAAGATAAACATTTGTACTCAAGTCTCAAGTGGTTACACTCCAAACAGCCCAAACTTGGGCTAACGCAGGAGTTTGTGGTGGACTGTGCGCATGCACTGTGGGTGGTACATTCGACTAAAGGACTAGTATCTTTAATGTTGCTGAAGTGGTTTTTATCTGATAATTTTATTTATTTTATGTATAGGATGTTAAACGAAATTTTTTAATAGGGTGGTTATGTGTATGGATACTGTCGCTGTCTTGCCACATGCACACATAGACAGTCTCCATACCCACACCATGGATAAGTTTACACTGAGCACCGTGTTTTAAAGGCAGTTTAGGTGAGGAGGTGTGGTGAAAGGGAGTTCCATAATAGCTTCTTGAAATTATTTTGGGTTTTTTATGTTGATAATTTTTGGTGGAATCATATTCCATATGCGAATGGCTCGGGGGTAAAATAAAAAGACCATTGCATCTATATGACACCTGGGGGCTACGTATTGTCCACGGGTTCGAGAGTGGGTTAGTAGGCCTGGAGGAGGGGTGATCTCAATAATGTTATTTCAAATTTTCTAGAAGGTTGTGGCTTGTTTAATGATATGTCTTCGTTCGAGGGTTGGCCATCCAAGGGCAGTAAATAGATCTGCTGGATTTGTGTTCTGTCTGTAATAATTTTTAACAAAAGTACTAAAAGGAAATATGATGGATGTATCATATCATTGTATATCATTACAAAATATTTGATTTCAAAGACAACGGTATGGAATACAGTATGCGACTTTTCACATAAATTCAACTTTCTGACAAATGTAGTTTTTCGTCATATTTTCTTTTTTCTTCCAGATTTTGTAATGTAGTAATGAGACAGAGTGACATAGTAGTAACTGTTAAATTTCCATTTCTCTATCTTCATTATGATTATAGGAATCCTGGTTCCAATTTAGGTCACATCAGGCATGGACATTGATAACACAAAATATTTTTTTTTATTGTCTAATAACTGGTAAATAAAAAATTAGGCAAGGTACATTTTTTTAAAGATAGCATGCAAACATTGGAAGAACTGAAACAATGTTTTTAGACTTGACATACTAAAATGAAATAGTTTATTGTAACTATTTTCAAGAAGTACAAAAAGAAAAAAATTCTTTACAAAAAAACATACAGAGAACAATGAGAGGAAGAACATAACTACTCCAGTACATGAACATAACTACTCCAGTACATGAACATAACTACTCCAGTACAGGAACATAACTACTCCAGTACAGGAACATAACTACTCCAGTACATGAACATAACTACTCCAGTACATGAACATAACTACTCCAGTACATGAACATAACTACTCCAGTACATGAACATAACTACTCCAGTACAGGAACATTACTCCAGTACAGTAACATAACTATTCCAGTACAGGAACATAACTACTCCAGTACAGGAACATAACTACTCCAGTACAGGAACATAACTATTCCAGTACGGGAACATAACTATTCCAGTACATGAACATAACTACTCCAGTACAGGAACATCATTTTGTTCTCTGGTAACATAAAAGTCAGTTTGCTAGAGTTCTGATGAGACTATTTTTTATTATTAAATATCAAGTGGCATGCCCTAATTTATTGACTATGAGACAAGTTATGCATCCATGTTTTATTGAATAGTGCAGTTCACTGTTCTTTATTTTACATCTCAGCCAAACAGTTCTCCTGTTTATCTCTTTATTAAGCAGCATAAGCCTGGATGCAATGGCTTCTTGAAAAACCCAACAAATATGTGTCTTTGAAAAGAACAAGAACAGATGAACATTATTCATAGAACAACAGAAGAAATTCAATGTGTTCATTAAACAAGTAGCATATTAAGAACACTCTGATAATAATTAATGATCAGTATTATGGAGTTTTTAAATGGTTTTAGAGCTGACACATGTATTTGTCTGCATTAGGAACATGTGTTAGTTTACCAAGTAATGTTAGAGCATTGCTAAGAAACTACTTTTGTACACCACGGTTATTCAAATATGGCTGGACATTATTGAATGTTGCAATTGTTCACAGTTAATTATTTTATGTCAAATAATGATCTCTTGATGTTTCTTTACGAATTATTATTTCAAACAGGAAATCGGTTTTGAGTGGGGTACCACAGGGATCAATATTAGGCACTATACTGTTTTTAATATATATAAATGATCTAGAAGATGACATATCTAGCAAAGTATTCAAATTTGCAGATGACACAAAAGGATTCAGAAAGGTTACAAATGATACAGATAAAAAAAAAAAATTTACAGGATGATCTAGATAAATTAGTTAAATGGTCAGAAAAATGGCAAATGTTATTCTTTGGGAAGTGCAAATGTATACACATAGGACATGGAAACATGGACGAAGAATATAAAATGGGGGATGTTGTACTAGGTAGAACCACACAAGAAAATTACTTAGGAGTAACATTTAGTGCCGACACGAAAGTTCCAGAGCAATGTGGGATTGCTGCTTCAAAAGGAAATCAAATTCAAGGGCTAATTAGGAGAACTATCATGTATAAGGAGAAACAGCTAATTGTACCACTGTACAAAGCAATAGTTAGACCACATTTGGAATATTGTATTCAAGCATGGAGGCCGTATCGTAAAAAGGACATAGACAAACTAGAAAGATTACAACGAAGAGCAACCAAAATGATTCTAGAATTGAGAGACCTTAGTTATGAAAGTCGCTTATTACAATGTGGTTTGACAACACTAGAGACCAGGAGACTAAGAGGAGACCACATAGAAGTGTTTAAAATAGTGAATGGTTATGAGGATGTTGATAGGAATATGTTCTTCAAACTTAAAGAAGGCAGTAGAACCAGAGGACACAAAGCAGCATTAGTTAAGGAGCAGTGTAGGTTGGACATGAGAGAGTACTCTTTCTCGCAGAGGGTGATAAATGAATGGAACAAACTGCCAAATGATTGTGTTAATGCTAGTAGTGTGAATATGTTTAAAAACAGAATTGACAGATATCTGATAAGGGTGGGCTACACATAGATGAGAAAATTTTTTGATTCTCGATAAGCCAATGGCTTCCTTGTCCACTTGCCATCCGGAACTTGTTGTTTGGGATGGCAATCTTGTTAAATCTTGTTAAATGTTGCATGAGCCTTGATGAAAGGGCTTCCTGAGAAACCCAACAAATTTTGAGTTTAAAAAGAAAGAGTACAGACCGAACACCAGGCTTTCAGTGGAGCTGCTGAAAATAATGATTTTGTTCATGAAACATTTAATAAAATTATAAGAAAATTCTGGTTCTTCATAATAATATTAATTTTAACGTTTTATTTCAATCAGCAATGTTTTGAAATTGATATTATGTAATTTATGCATTTTAAATAGTGAAATGTGAAATGTATGTCCATAACATTCAGAGATGTACGTCCATAACAGGAAAAGTATATGTCCATAACAACATACACATGAACCTGTGACCTAGATACTAGCAGGAAATTAATTAATTTCTACTTTATTTGGAAGGTTAAAGTCTAGTGTACAAACACATAATTCTGATATTTTCACATTTACCAATGTGGCATTCACATTCATGAAACAAGACAAACCTCACATATACGTCCTTTCATCTGTTCTACTGTAAGATCACCAGGTCCATTGGTCTGTAATGTTATTCCACCTAGCATTCAAAATAAACCCAACTTAAAAAGTGTTGTCTCCTCACTAGAGGCATGTGTTTTAAGGGGATATTATGCTCTAGCTGAACTATGATACTTTCCACTGTGTCTGATTTGTTGTGCACACATCCATTGTTCCTTCTAATACATATGCTACTATTTCCGGCATCACCACGTATGTATTATCTTAGTACTACATACCACCTAATGTGAACATTTATTATTATTACTAGTTAATAATATTGTTGTCATATTGTACACATCTGCTTTATTATTGCAATATACTCTACAAGCTACACATAAATATATTACAATCATTACTTAGTTATAATAGGGTTAGGGTTAACTTAGTTATATTTCTATTGTATACATCTACTGGCAACAACCTTGGCTCCGCTGTCGACCTGGAATTCCATGTAATTTTTTACTAACTGTTATACATGGTTTTTATATATGTATCAGTTATGCAATTCCAAAATAAACTCTCTCTCTCTCACCCCCCCCCCTCTCTCTCTCTCTCTCTTTTGTACACTTATAAGAACAGATACCTTGACATTTTTGTCTTTATTCCGACAATAGCCATCCACAAACCAATTATATCATCAGTCGGTTTGGTCAAGCTGACGACCAATTATGAAGATCAATCCGATTCCCAACATTAGTGATGCTTACATAAGGTAAGAGTTATATATATGTAAATCATAATATACTTAAGTGACTACATAAACTGTATAATACAAAAAGAATATCAAATTAAAATATCAGCATGTAAGGAAAATAAGGTAGCCACTATTAATGTACTAATAAAATAATTACTGAATAGAAAAGGTATTTAAAACTGGTCACATGAAAATAAAAACTGCTTTAAAATCAATCAAGTAATACAAATGAAATGCAATAAAAGATAACAAGAATAAAGCATGCCAGTGACAATGTGTCATTATGTATGTAGCTCTATAAAAGGTAATATAAGTAATTGATGAATGTTTTTTTTTTTTTAAGATATGTGTTTACTGTTTAGTACAGACTTAAACAGTTTCAGTGAGTGGAAGGATACCCTGCGTACGAAGACAGCATCCAGTTTGTTTGTAAGAGAATGGAAAGATCATCCAGACCTGTGTAGTTACCATTTCATAAACCGAAACAACAATAGTAAAAAAAACTGGTACCAAATCAATAATGAAAAACATGAACCCTGCCAACAGAAAAACCAACCCTTGACCCAGTCTCAATACTCATATGGGTAACTACTGACCGTGCTTAAGGTAAAAACTTAAGGTAAATGTTGGGCAGTATCTTCCATACATGTTGATTTGCTTTAAAAAAGTGAGGATTTAACGAAAACAGTACTGAGACTTTCTGGGACTCGTGCAGGTCGGTGACAAGACAAAAATCAAAGTGATAATTTTATTAAAACCGAATCAACTTTGCTGGATTGCCATCGATTTAAATGAATGGGAAACACAATAATGATCTGTACCCACATAATGAAGCCAAAACAACAACATGGTGACGTACCTATGGAGATAGTGCACAGAAAACATGCCGAGCAGTAATGCATTGGCAATGTTTGTGATCCGCGAAGTGCGGCTGTAATACCCAGCTAACATTACAGGGATGATAAACGACGGGAGCTCTTGTAGAAACCATGCAACATTTGCGTTTATCGATCCTCGCCAGATCCATGCCCAGGATTTGCTCCAGTCACTGGCTGGGTAACGCCCGTATGGGGCATTCATAAATTGAAGTTGGATAAAAACTAAGATAGCTACTGCACTGCAACTCCACTGTATCACATTTACTGTGCCGCAGTCACACAGTTCAAAATATCCGTTTAAAATTAGATGTGTCATCGTGCCTGGACCCAAAATGCAAAAAAAAATGGCAAAATGAAGACCGAAGACGTTAGAACCGGATGTTGACAAACGACCGGAAACGGATCTCCTGTCATTCTTCCTGACCGTGGCCTCGGTGGTCAGATCTTCAACTTCAACCCGAAAATGCTCTACGACTTCATGGCAAGGCGACTTTGTATTTGTAGAAGAAATTCTTCAGTGCTCCAATGTTTATCTAGACGGTTTTTATTTAAACGAGCTGACACTTGTGGAATTGTATTTGTCAAGTTGTGGCGGTGGTTACAACCGGTCCACGGTGCCTGGTCCACTGGCTTACAGTTACAACTACTCATAGTAATAGTACTTACACTGTCACTGAGTCTGAGTGACTGAGTTCCACTTCCAGTAAATCATTCCGTGGCCGTGCCCATGCCATGACTACATGAGGGTTCAGCCTACTGTTACGTTTCCCATTGGCGACCATGTTAACGTTTTGCATGGTTATAAGAAAACGGGACCATCAAAAATTCTGAAACTTCTTACCTGCCGTTGTCATCATCTCATTGAGTCCTGGATGGACTCAATGAGATGACGGGTTCGGCCCACGCCGACAGATGGTTCGGCCTAGTCGTTTCAACCCAGGAAGATGGATGGTTCGGCCCACTTCAATGAAAAGACGCGTCGCTATTGAATTCAGCGATGGTCAATTTGGCCCGTGCTAATAGTGGAATTCTAAATGGCAAAATTCTAAGAATAGTCGTTTCGACCCACCACTGATTCGTTTAAATAGTTTAAAATTTAAATTATAATTGCGCACAAAAACATACGCACACGCTAATATAATAATAATTGTTTTTAAATCTTCATCTGTATATATTGTTTATATTTAATAGACAACATTTAATTCTTAATGCATCTGTATGGTTTTCAAGATTCGAAAACGCTAATAATTTAGCATATAACATTTCCAAGTTGCAACACGCAAGTCACAAAAAGTCAAGTCGAAAATAAAGAACATAATAACGTCCACGGACAGCCACTTTCTAATTAGAATACAATAGTCGTTTCGGTCCACAGAGCCCGCTGGCACCGGTTACATTACATACATGGTTGATTCGGCCCATGCGAGTGAAAACACTTCATGGTTCACCCGTTGCGAAAACGGTTGGTTCGGCCCATGGGCCGAACCCGTTATAGGCCAAAACATCCGACACCCATCTTATTGACATGCTGATCGAGTTTAGTCAAAGTCTGTTACTTCTAACTGAACGTGCCACACCCGCCAATTTTTTTTTATTTCTGCATGAATTACTACGCACACATGCCTTGTGGTGAAAAAAATGCCAAAAACCCTTCCACCTATTGAAATAATCTAAAAATCCACTAGTACACTGTCAACATGTTCTACCAGCAAACAGAGATAAACAAAAACTTCACAGACACTGACGTCACACAAACCTGGAGGCTTGGGGAAGCCAATGAGAACAACCAGCCCCAGACTGGTACTAATTACATTAACAAACATTGACAAAAAATTAATACTTCTTTGAAGGTTCCATCACATCAAAGACAATGACAAGTTCAAAAATATAAAGATTGATCATGACAAAAGTAAATAAGAAAGGGAGAAATCAAAAAAGCTCTACGAAGAAGCAAAGAGACAGGAAGCTGTAGACAAGTCAGGGGAATACCTGTACAGAGTCAGGGGTCCACCATAGCAGAGAAAAATAAGAAAGATAAGGAAAACCAATAAAGACTACACATCCACCTAGAATGACAGATGGTAAAACAAATGTTAATAAAGATAATCTTAATGAGATAGGCAACATTCTGTGCTTACCAACTAAGGAACAAGAAAAATTATTTTGAACAAAGAATTAAACAGCTAAAAAACCCACGTAATAGCAATTAATGAGGTAAAACGAAAATGTACTGTAACCATACCAGAATTTTCCTTAGAAGGCTATACATTATTCTCAAAAATTATAGAAAATCAAAGAAGGGGTATTATAATATAAAATCTTAAATTCCATACATGCAAAAATATAAACCTAGTCTCAACTTTCAAGGAATGCTTATTTATAGAAATTAAACTTAAAAATAAAACCAAACTTCTTTTTGGATGCATATATAGGAGTGATGGGGGATCAGAAGAAAATAATGCAGAACTTTTAAATATGATTAGATCAACAACAGGACTTAAATACTC
This sequence comes from Lamellibrachia columna, assembly GCA_963662155.1. NCBI lineage: Eukaryota > Metazoa > Annelida > Polychaeta > Sabellida > Siboglinidae > Lamellibrachia > Lamellibrachia columna. Next base: position 40,051,938 of record OY759262.1, read on the forward strand.
ACATATTGTAATTACAGGAGATTTCAATCTCCCAGATATTAACTGGAAACATTGGACGACCAAATCAATTAACCCCAGCAACTTAAACTTTTGTGTAATGCCTTAGAGACACATTCATGTTTCAACATGTCTCAAATCCCACCAGAGAATGAGGCACAAATAATCAAACCTTTTAGATCTAATCTTATCAAATGAGGAAGATGACAGGGGAAATAGAGTACCTTAGCCTTCTAGGTAAAAGTGACCACTGTGTTATTATATTCAATATTTTGTGCATTCATTACAAGTAAATATACTAAAAAAGGAAGCTTTTAATAAGGCAAATTATGAAGGAATAAGGAAAGAGTTTTCAAATATAGATTGGGAAGAGAAATTTAAAGACTAAAGACAATGTTAACGACCAATGGGAAATCCTGAAAACAGTGCTAAATTTATTAGAAGTACTTCAAAAAGAAGTTTAAAATTACAGAAAGGGAAACTTCCCCCTGAAAGCAAGCACCAGAAAACTAATTAGACATAAAAAATAGATTATGACAAGATACATGGAAACAAGGGATGGGAAAAAATATCTAGAGTATTGTAAAAACTTAAATAAAATTCAAGATGTAACCAGAAAGCTCCGAAAGGAATTTGAATGAAATTTAGCATATAAAACCAGAAAAAAACCATCTTCTGGAAATATTATAAATCAAAAACCATAATTAAACAAGAAATTGGGGAATTAAATATAGATCACACAAACCCTAAATCCCAAACAACAACTGAAGTTGGAGAAAAAGCAAATATTCTTGCCGACTACATTACGAAAAACATTTGAAATGTCAATAAAAACATCAAGTATTCCTGATGACTGGAAGTTAAATATCAGCAATATATAAAAAAGGAAACAAGAAATTAGCTTGCCATTACTGTCCAATAAGCCTAACAATTATAGTTTGTAAATGCATGGAAAAAATTATTAGAAATCACATTATCAGTTACATGAAAGACAATGGTCTGTCAAAAACAATATGGTTTTATCTCTGGCAGATCAACAGTTCAACTAATTAAAATACTAGATGACTGGACCTTAGAAATGGATAAGGGTAACTACACAGATGTTATTTATATGGATTTTCAGAAGGCTTTTGAAACCGTGCCACATAAAAGACTAATTAAATTAGAGACTAAGGTAAATTAACAAGTTTCAACATTAGGAACGAATTAATCAATTGGATAGAGGCATTCATCACAAACAGACAGCAAAAGGTAGCAGTAAATGGAAAAGAATCAAACTGGTATAAAGTAAAAGTAAATTGAAAAGAATCAAAGTGGCATAAAGTAACGTCGGGGATACCTCAGGGATCTGTCGTAGTACCTTTATTGTTTGCTTTATACATAAATGACCTGCCAGATTTAACTAAATCTAATACATTTCTATTTGCTGATGACATTAAAATTTAGAACCATAAAAAAAAAATGACCAGGATATACTACAACATGATTTAAGTATTCTAGAACAATGGAGCGACAAATGGTTACTAAAATTCCACCCAGACAAATGTAAACACATGGAAACAGGAAAAAATAACATTTTATGACAAGCAATAATATTAAACATTCACTAGTCACCACAGATAAGCAAACTGACTTAGGTGTAATTATCGATTTAAAACTAACATTTGATGATCACATAAACCAAATGGTTAAAAAAGCAACCAAAATTACAAAAATAATCCAATGAACCTTCCAATTCCTAGACACAAACACTTTCTGGCCACTATACAAGACAATGGTTAGATCTCACCTAGATTATGCCGTAGCAGTATGGTATCCATATAAGATGAAACATAAAATAGCAATAGAAAACGTCCAGAGAAGAGCCACAAAAGAACTACCTGGTACGAGGGACTTATCATATATAGAAAGAATGAAATTAATGAAGCTACCCACATGCATTAGCATACTGAAGGCTAAGAGGAGACATGATAGAAGTCTATAAAATAATGCATGAAATGTATGATAATGAATCTGCACCAAACCTCCTGAAATGGTAGGATGTGTCACTAAGATCAGGAAATAGAGGACACTCTATTAAATTATATATCCAAAGAGCAAAAATAAATCTGAGAAAAAATACATTCCCTCTTATAGTGGCTGAACCATGGAATAGTCTACCTAAATCAGTAATACAAGCTAGATAGATAAACTTTGTCTAGACAAATTCCAGTCTACCCAGGCGGTATTATATGACTATGAAGCTCCATTAACACTAACCACTGGAACTGGAAACTATGAACTCTTAATATTAGATTCTGAAGATGAAGATCTAATCATTGAGGAACCAAGTGGATCCTGCGATCAGAATTGTCCGAAGGTATAAATCTCAATCATATCACCACGTAAGAGTAACTTGCATTTGTCTGGGTGAAATCTAAGTAACTATTGACTAGACCAAGATGTTAGGTTACATAAATCGTCCTGTAGTGTGTGTTGGTCATCTGGACTTTCAAACATATATACAAAACTATACTCTTTGGAAGATCATTTATATATAAAACAAATAGGATAGGTCCTTTAAGACACCACCCTGTGGAATGCCACTGGTAACATTTGTCCACTTAGAGTTTGGACCATTTACACTGACCTGTTGCACACTGTCAGACAAGAACACTTGAATCCATCTTAGTGTGTAGTAACCTATACCATATGATTCAAGTTTGCCTACTTATGAGGGACGGTATCGATCGCTTTCATGAAGTCTAGATACGCTATGTATTAGTGCCCTGTGCGGGCCTAGAATTTCATCCCAAGCCCGGCCCGCAATTAGGAGTTAGAGTCCAGGCCCGCAATAATTTGTCAAGCCCGGCCCGGCCCAGGCCCGCAAACTAGAATTTAGGCCCGACCCAGACCGTGAATGTTTGGCCCAGGCCCGGCCCAAAGATGGGTAAGCCCGCTAAGTTTAGAGAAGATAAACCTATAATCTTATAACAAAAACGAAAAACAAATAAACTGTAAAACAGACTTATTGTTTTATTAAATAAAAAAAAAAAATAAAAACTTCTTAGTGTCATTACTATTAAATATGATAATATTTGTTAAATTTGGCTTTAATGTATTGGCTTATGGTTAGGGTAGGAGATTTGTTTATCTAACCCTGACTTAACCCATATGCAAGCCATAACCCCAATTTATATTGTTAATTGAATTAGCTCAACTAAGTTAATGAATTAGGACTGGGGAAAAATACCAATTACCAACTGGGTTGAGTACTGGGTAGTGGGCTAGTGGCTTAGTGGGCACTTGGCAGTGGGCAGATCATTCAGGTGGGCAATGTTTGGAGGGAAGACTTAGACAATAGAATGTCCACTGGTATGGTCAAAGGGTGATAAGTTGATGGTTAATCATGGCTTGATTGCTTCTGCAAATATTTCTAAAGTAAACATTTGGGGCTGGCTACTTCCAGCCAAGTGAACTTATGGGGTCATTAGATTCCATGCAAGGTCTCAATTTGCAACTATACAATACTAGAGAAATACTTTTAAACATTCATTAACCAGAGTTACAATTTATAATCAGTTTTTATTAAAAAATAAAGTAATAATCAGTGTTTTGTATGAATATTTTTATTATGTCCAGGCCCAACCTAGACCCGGCCCGGCCCGCTCACACCAGGCCCGGCCCAAGCCCGATGTGTTTAAATTGTTTTCAGCCCAGGCCCGGCCCGGGCACACAGTATGTTGGCCCAGGCCCGGCCCGACCCGCAGAATTATGTAGAGGCCCGGCCCAGCCCAGGCTGCGGGCCGGGCTTGGACCCAAAGCCCGACCCTCGCAGGGCACTACTATGTATAGAGTCTCCATCTAAAGCTTTTTCCATGAGTCCATAACATTTAACAGTTGGAGTACCATAGAACGACCATTTGCTCATTAATAGCTAATTCTTCCATGTGTCTTAACTCCACTGGTGGAATATGAGGGATGTCACCATCTGGCTCTACAGTAAAAACGCATGAAAAAAAATTTCCTAAGACAACTGCCTGTTCCATATCAGAATCTGTAAATCTAGATTTAGAGTTCATAATATATTTCCATATTGCGTTAGGGTTCGATGTAGCCTCTGTTGCTAGCTTCATCTAAAATTCCTTCTGTATCATCCTAGTTAATTTATGGACTTGATTTCTATCCCCACAATATTCAGTATAGTATTTCCCTTCTTTTGCTCAATGTAACGCTTCCATAAAGTGTGTTTCTTCTTAATTTCCATTACCGATTCCTAGTTTAAGGGGTACTTTCCCTTTACGTCTGTTAATATTACTTACAAGTCGATGAGGGATGAATTCATCCTCTATCTTTTTAATATATTCTTTAAAACCTAACCATTGGTAATTTATAGTTCTAGTGCCAAGTATCTTGCCCCAGTATGCGTGGTCCAATTTAGTCTTCATACCTTTATGATCCCCTTGGTTGTAATAATGTTTAAACTGTGTATGATTTGCTATTTCTGCATAACACCTGAATGTAACAGAAAAGACAATGAGTGATCACTCTTACCAAGTGGACTTTCATGTGCAATATCCGCACACATTTTGTGGTACAAAATGTAAACTTCAAGCAAAGTGTAGTAAATTTGTTTCACCGTAAACGTCTTATATCTTTCTACTCTACTTCCTATTTAGGAAGTTTACAAACAAAGAGTACCAGGTCTGCGGGTCAACGATGCCACCTTCGCTAGCCACTTCCCCTTTCACTGCTTCTTTAACTTGACATAAAAATCTATGTACAGGACCTGTATAAAAACTATAATGATGTATTTATTTTGAGATTTGTTTTACTTGTGTAAAAAAATCCAATCCATGAAATTACCATTGTTGATATTGAAGTATTGCCGCTTTCAAAAAAATCTAAATTTAAACAATCTTCTTCTTGTGTTGTATCATTGACAAGTTTTGATTAACTACTTACTGGAACATCACTAAATTTTGTCTTTGATGGAAGTGTGTTTGGTGTTTAGGTCAATGTTTGATTTTTTTTTATTAATTGGTATAATATAGTGGATCATTTGGTTTGACCACTCAGATCACACTAAACATTTACAAAGTTGTGATCGAGAGTGTTCTCACCTTTTCGATCACAGTGTGGTTTGGTTCTATCACGGTCAAGGAAAAGGTCAGGTTGAATAGAGTTGTAAATACTGCTTCCAAAATAATCGCCAGATCCCTTCCCAGTCTCGAATCACTGTATCAGCAGCGCCTATTAAGAAGAGCCGGTCTCATCTCTCATGACCCATCCCATCCTGCCCATGATTTATTCGAGCCCCTTCCATCTAGTTGCCGGTGCAGGTCCATCAAAACTAGGACCAGCAGGTTCAGCAACAGTTTTTATCCTGTAGCCGTCCAAGCCTTTATGGACTTGATTTCTATCCCCAGACGTGAAAATTTGTTCCCATCTGCAGTACACACAAATACCACATTCCGACTTATCTATATAAGTAAGTAAGAGTATACCTAATTTATTTATTTTATATATTTTATACCCATGTTATTTAAAAAAAATCCTAAATCATATCTTTCCTTGACAGTAATAATTATGTCTTTCGCTTTATATTGGACTTATTTATGTGATATAACAGGAATTCATGAAGTGAGATTGTTAAGTGCCAACAGAGTCAAGGTCAAGATTTTATTCTTAAGAATGCATTTACTGTGCATGATGTTAGTTAGTTTGTTTCATACCGTTTGCTGCATGTGAGTGTATTGTCATGTATACGTTATAGTACGACCCAACATCGTTATACGTTCCAATGTTTCTATTGTATTACTGCAATGATTACACATGGCAATAAATGTTATCTTATCTTTTCTTATTTTCTGAAAAAATCATTCCAGTCAGTTGATGTGCATCTGTGCATAGCTGTCAGTTTGAAGTGTGAGTAAATCTAAATGAACCTATGGATGAGATTGTGGATGAATCAGCTTCACGTGTGGACAGATAAACTTTAACGCTCCTGTAAACTATTTGTGAGCAGAAGTGTTGTTTTTGTGCATTGTTTGTACATTAAAACAATAAGATTGTTATAAGAACTGCTAAATATGCTGCACATGCCAAGATGACACATGGACAGAAAACCCATTGGCTTATCAAGAATCCACCATTTTTAATTTATGTATGGCCTACCCAAATCTGTTAGATTGTCATTTTTTAAATGTTCGTTTATTTTATTTTCCTGAGAATGTGTGCTTCCATTGTTCTTCTACAAACAGTGTTGTTTGATTTAAATCATTGATTTAAATCATGATTTAAATCACTAAAATAATGTAAATAATTGATTATTGATTTTTTATTTAAGATTTTTTTAAATGCTGATTTATATAAATTTAACACAAATAATTGTTTACAAGTATTGAGATCAACAAAGTTTTGTATGTTTTTTAATACATATGCGCACACTTGTGTAGTTGTATTGTCATCAGATAGTCTAATAGTCAAATATTTGATGACATTGTGTATGTTTGAGCTATTCCCTTTCTGAATGCAGTGAAGCCACACAAACTTGTCTTCAAGAGGAAGTATCTTTTCAAGTCAGAAGCCCTAAGTTAAAGTCCACTTAGAGCTTGTGCTAGTTACCAATTACCAGTTACCAATTCAGTATGTTGACTCAAGTGAGACAGTCTAGGCTACCATTGTTTAATACTGTACCAGTTTGCAGTCTGGTTGGAGACCCTTAGAGTTCAGTACACAGAGCCCTGGTCAGGTGCTAATCCACCCTCTCAGCAAATAATAATTATCGGGGCTACAGCCACAGACACACAGCATGCTTTCCTTTCCAAGTAAAATTATGCAACTACAGGGAGTGAAGCCTTGTGGATATTGTCTATAAGCAAAAATCATGTATCCTCTGTTAAGACAAGTACCCAAATCAATTTGAATAGAACATGTTTGAAAGAGTTTATAAATATAAACATCTATATAAATGTCTATATACCAGTTTTCAAATAAATAAAAAATCTTATTAAAATAAAAAATTTATTTAAAAAAATCATGATTTTTTCAACCGTGTCTACAAGGCTCCTGAGTTGGTGTACATGTCCAGTATGCAGGCAAGTCACTGTGGGTGTTTGTTTGCTTTCCATGTATCTCGAGGTTATTTTGATTAATTGGTGGCATTTTTCCAGGGAGGGGCAAGAAAAAAATATGTTAATGTAAAGTTTACATATACTTTGAGCTCAAGAGTGTACATCTGAAAAAAATTCCAGACCCAGGGGGGCAAGTGCCCCTCCCTTGCCCCCCCATGGATGCCCATGATGTGACGACGGCCTGTCTTTAAAACCCCTATAGACTTAGATTGAATAGACATGTGGGTGAATATGTGAGTCTTTCCACTATTGTTTTCTTCAATAGTTTAAGAGATGATAGTCTTTTACATAATTTACAAATGTATTTTATATGCAATGTAACTCAATTGTACTAAGTTTCCTCGGTTTCATCAGACGGGGTACCCTAAAATAGGCTGTCCCAGTAGATCTGTCTTAAAAATCAGTTTTAAATATAATTGGATATGTATCAAATAAGTGTCCTAATGTCATAGGTAACACACAAGTGATATGTTACTTTAACTAAGTATTTAACATCTAATAACTAAAAGTCGCTGTCCCTGCTTTCTTGTCCATTACATCATGGACATTTCAGTTGCTCCATACATTTGACGTCAAATAAAAAATTCAGTCATGTGGGCAATAAGCTGTATCTTTTCTGTGGCACTTGATCGTTCAAGACAAAATTCATCAAGAATCACTGTATATAATCCCCTCCTGGATTATCAAACAACAAATGTGATCATGGCCAATATTGGTTTTACTTCTCAGTTCAGAAAACTAAAAAATAGATAAATTTATTTTACACTTTTTACTACTTGTAAAACTTTGCATATTCACCCATATTTATATGTGTACATTTTACTTGCAGACTTGGCAATAATGAGCACATTGAAGATGGACCACAGCTCAGGTTGTTCCACAGTTAACCAGGCTGCCCGCGTTGGTGACATCAAAGCCATGCACAGACTCATCAAACAGGGTCATTATCAAACCATTTATTTATAAAAATCAATGTTGTGTTGTCATTATATCATCCCATATAATAAATAGTTATGTCGACTCACTCAACTGTTTTATTGTAAGCAACCATACAGGTGTCTGGAGTACCAAGGATGATAGCCAGTTCATTTAGCTGATCAAACCTTGTGTTTCAGGTCATCCCACAGATGTGTCTGACAACCGAGGATGGAAGCCAATTCATCTACTGATCAAGCCTTGTATTTCAGGTCATCCCATAGATGTGTCAGACAATCAAGGATGGAAGCCAGTGCATCCTACTGATCAAGCCTTGTGTTTCAGGTCATCCCATAGATGTGTCTGACATCCGAGGATGGAAGCCAGTGCAACCGACTGATCAAGCCTTGCGTTTCAGGTCATCCCATAGATATGTCTGACAACCGAGGATGGAAGCCAGTGCATCTGACTGATCAAGCCTTGCATTTCAGGTCATCCCATACATGTGTCTGACAACCGAGGATGGAAGCCAATGCATCTGACTGATCAAGTCTTGTATTTCAGGTCATCCCAATGATGTGTCTAACAACCGAGGATGGAAGCCAATGCATCTGACTGATCAAGCCTTGTGTTTCAGGTCATCCCATAGATGTGTCTGACAACCGAGGATGGAAGCCAATGCATCCGACTGATCAAGCCTTGTGTTTCAGGTCATCCCATAGATGTGTCTGACAACCGAAGATGGAAGCCAGTGCATCTGACTGATCAAGCCTTGTGTTTCAGGTCATCCCATAGATGTGTCTGACAACCGAGGATGGAAGCCGACACATGAAGCTGCAAGTGGCAACTATGTCCAATGTTTGGAGGTGCTTTTAAAGCAAAGTAAGAAAATATTATTTGGGGACCATGTACTAAGGACCATACATTGGGGACCAAGATGTCTGGGTTAATAAGGTTCCACTGTATTCATCTGAAATTGTTAAATATCTTGTAAAGTGCAGTTAAACAATGTGACTTATAAATGTTTAAATATAATTAACTGATACTTAGTATATGTGACTATGCTTTACCACAAATGGATATAGTGTAGCTGCTAGAAATTAATAGGTCATTATTATTATATTTTTATACAGTTAGGTTATGAATAAAATAATTTTCTAATAAATATAAATTAGGACAAACATCACAACCCTACTATGTTTGTTACCTGTGTCTCAAGCAGAACAAGAGGCCACTAGCACAAACAAACCAATATCAAATCGTCCGAAAAACATCTCTGAAACAGGTTATAGATGCGGCGTATGTTTAAATGCAAGGAGCATAGTAAATAAGAAAAACGAATTAAACATTATGGTAGAAGATATTGACCCTCACATAATTGGTATAACTGAATCATGGGCCAACATAGACATAACAGATGCTGAATTAGGACTGACAGGATACGTAATATGTAGGAAAAGTTGAATAGGAAGAAGGGGAGGGGGAGTTATTTTATATGTTAAAGAATCTATTCAGGCTTATGAAATAAAATTAGAAAGCGAAGCAGATTGCGATGAAGCTGTTTGGTGCAAAATTGTTTCAGGAAATTAAAAATTAACTATTGGATTAGTTTACCAAAGTCCAAACATAAACAAAGAGGACAGCACAAAAATAAAAAAATGCTATAAAGGAAGTTAGTAAAGGGGAATGTATCATAATGGGAGATTTTAACCATGGACACATACAATGGAATTCTCTAGAGAGCACAGGGAGTGAGGACCAACAATTTATATTTTTAATCCAGGATAGCTTTCTTACTCAGCATGTGCTAGAACCAACCAGGGGAGAAAATGTATTAGATATAGTTTTGTCATCACAAAAAGAATTAGTGGACAATGTAAAAATACTTGAACCATTGGGTAACAGTGACCATAATCAAATACATTTTGACATCAATGTAAAATCAGAAAGTAAAAATAAGAAAACGTACAAGAGAAACTTCCACAAAGGTAACTACAAAGATATGAGAAAATACTTAGCAAAGCTAGATTGGAATAACATGCTGATGAATAAGACCGCAATTGAATGTTGGAATGTTCTAAAATATGAAAGTGAGAGCATCATCGATAAATATGTTCCTTTCCAAAAACAAGGAATACGGTGTAGAAAGAAACACTTGTCAAAAAAGGCTATTAGAAAAATAGTGTTAAAACAAACTATGTGGAGGGTTTATAGGCGTACCAGAAAGGAAGAAGACTATGCAAATTACAAAGAGGCACTTAATGCAGCTACAACTGAAATCAGACAATCTAAAAGAAGCTATGAGCAAAAATTAGCATGTAACATAAAAAATTACAGCAAGAGTTTTTATGCATATGTCAGGAGTAAACAAAACGTACAAGACAAGGTTGGACCTCTAGAAGACAGTGCTGGAAATATAATATCACAGGGGTTTTTAATGGCGGAAGACCTAAATGGTTACTTCAGTTCAGTGTTTACCAAAGAAGATATTAGTTCATTACCAGTTGCTGATGCTAAATTTCACGAGGCTAAATGTGACTATTTAGGACCATTAGTTGTGACTCCAGAAATGGTAGCTAAGAAAATAAAGACAATGAAGGATAATAAATCACCGGGAGTGGATGGGATTCTTCCAAAAGTACTAATGGAAACAGTAGAACAAATCAGTATACCACTTGCAAGAGTATTCAACTTGTCATTAAAAGAGGGAGTTGTTCCGTTTGAATGGAAAGAAGCAAACATCATACCATTATTTAAAAAGGGTTCGAGAAATAAGTCAGAGAATTACAGACCAGTGAGTTTAACGTCAGTGATTTGTAAATTAGAAAGGTTAATTAAAGACCATATGGTGGACTTCCTCGTTAAGCATAAATTATTAAATTCATCTCAACATGGATTCCTTAAAGCGAGGTCATGCTTAACAAATATGTTATGTTTTTTGGAAGAAATCACTAAGTGGATAGACGTGGGATCGCCAGTAGATATTATCTACTTAGATTTTCAGAAAGCTTTTGACAAAGTGCCACATCAAAGATTACTACTTAAATTAAAAGCCCATGGTATCGGGGATAGCATAACTGACTGGATAGAACAATGGTTGACTGACAGAAGACAACGAGTTGTAGTAGATGGAGAAGTTTCAAATTGGAAATCGGTTTTGAGTGGGGTACCTCAAGGATCAGTATTAGGACCTATATTATTTTTAATATATATCAATGACTTGGACGACAGTATAACAAGTAACGTACTGAAATTTGCGGATGACACAAAACTGTTTAGAAAGGTTAATACTGATGGTGATAAACAACATTTACAAAACGATCTAGACAGATTAGTGAAATGGTCTGAGAAATGGCAGATGTTGTTAAATTTTGGGAAATGTAAATGCCTACATACAGGACATGGGAACTTGGATGTAAACTATAAAATTGGAGATACTGTTCTGGGTACTACTATAAAAGAAAAGGACTTAGGAGTTACAATAAGTGCTGATATGAAAGTTTCAGAGCAGTGTGGTATTGCAGCTTCAAAGGGTAATCAAATTCTTGGATTGATTAGAAGAAACATAACATACAAGGGAAAAAAGTTAATTATACCTCTTTATAAAGCAATAGTTAGACTTCATTTAGAATACTGTATACAAGCATGGAGACCATATCGTAAGAAGGATATAGATACGCTTGAACGCATACAAAGGAGAGCAACTAAAATGATTCCAGAACTGAGAGACCTTAGTTATGAAGAATGCCTGAAAGAATGTGGATTAACAACTCTAGAGACAAGGAGGTTAAGAGGAGATCAGATTGAAGTTTTTAAGATATTGAATGGGTATGAAAATATTGATAGAAATGTGTTTTTCTCACTCAAGAAGGATAGCAGAACTAGAGGACATGAGGTAAAATTAGTAAAGGATCAATGTAGATTGGACATCAGGAAGCACTCGTTCTCACAGAGGACAATAAATGAATGGAACAAATTGTCTACAGATTGTGTAACTACTAGCAGCGTGAATATGTTTAAAAACAAGGTTGACACATCTCAGGAGGGCGGGTTATAAGTAGATGAACATTGTTGGACTCTCGATAAGCCAATGGCTTCCTTGTCCACTTGCCATCTGGGCCTTTGGCTTGGATGGCAAATCTTGTTAAATGTTTAATTCCCTTCTCACTAATACACCAGGACTTCTCAATCCCACTGCACCCTTTCATGTCTTGTGTGTTTGACCAGAGGTGACAGATGTGAATTGGGTGACGTTTGAAGGAGCCAGTGCACTGCTGGTGGCCACTGAACACATCCATGTTGCATGTGTCAGACTGCTGCTAGAGCATGCAGCAGACCCCAACCTCGCAGACAACATGGGGAACACACCACTCCTGGCTGGTAAGTGGGAACCACACCACTCTAGTGAGAGGGCAACACACCATTGTTGGCTGGTAAGTGGAAAACACACCATTGTTAGCTGGTAAGTGGACAACACACCATTGTTGGCTGGTAAGTGGACAACACACCACTGTTGATTGGTAAGTGGAACAACACCATTGTTGGCAGGTAAGTGGGAACCACACCACTATTGGCTGGTAAATAGGAAACACAACACCCCTGGCTAGTAAGGGGACAACACACCACTCCTGACTGGTAAGTGGGAAACACACCACTCCTGACTGGTAAGTGGGAAACACATGTCTCCTGGCTAGTAAATGGTGACCACACCACGGTTGGTTGGTAAATGGTGACCATACCACTGTTGGTTGGTAAGTGGGAAACACACCACTCCTGACTGGTAAATGGGGGTCACACCACTGTTAGCTAGTAAGTGGGGAAAACACCACTCCCGACTGGTAAGTGGGAACTATACCACTCTTGGTTGGCAAGGGCACAACACACCACTTCTGGCTGGTAAGTAGGAAACACCACTCCTAGTGGGTAAGTGGAAAACACCACTCCTGACTGGTAAGGGGACAACACACCACTCCTAGCTGGTAAGTGGGAAACACACAACTCTTAGCTAGTAAGGGGAAACACACCACCCCTGGTAGGTAAGTGGGAATCACACCACTCCTGGCTGGTAAGTGGAAAACACCACTCCTGGCTAGTAAGTGGGGAAACACCACTCCTGGCTGGTAAGTGGGAAACACCACGCCTGGCTGGTAGTGGGAATCTGGCTTGTAAGTGGGAAACACACCATTCCTGGCTAGTAAGGGGACAACACACCACTCCTGGCTAGTAAGGGGACAACACACCACTCCTGGCTGGTAATTGGGAAACACACCACTCATGGCTGGTAAGTGGGAAACACACTACTCCTGACTGGCAAGTTGGAAACACACCACTCCTGACTGGTAAGTGGGAAACTGGCTTGTAAGTAGGAAATACACCACTCCTGGCTAGTAAGGGGACAATACACCACTCCTGGCTGGTAAGTGGGAAATACCACTCCTGGCTGGTAAGTGGGAAACACACCACTCCCGACTAGTAAGTGGGAAAGTGGCAGGTAAGTGGGAAACACACCACTCCTGGCTGGTAAGTGCACTGTAATGATAATTTCTTTCTCGCAATGTTAGACTGCATTTCGCGTTATTATCTTGTATACTACGTTACTTTTAGTGTTTCAAAGGCTTCAGTTCATCTTACAATATCAATTGTAGTTTGTCGAAGTACTTGATTGTATATAGCAATATTTTGTAAAAAATAAATTTCTTATCTATTACTAAATAAATGGGTGTATGTCTTATTATCTTACTTAGTAGTTAAAATAAAAATGTGGAACCAGCATTTTGTCTCAATTGACTTTCATCAATCATGTTTGCATTTATGTTGCTTTAAGCCGTGTGACTAGGCCATATTGTCTGATGCAGCAACGAAAGCACATTGTCTTGAGTGTGTCCAGGATCTAGTGCAGTACGCTGCTGATGTCAACTGTCAGCAGTACTGTGGTACATCACCCCTCCACCAGGCGGCTTCTGAAGGTCTCGTTGACATAGTACGCCATCTGGTAGAGAATAATGCCAAACTGCGCATCATGGAGGAGTATCACATTAGTCCAGTCTTCTCAGCGGCCCAGTATGGTCAGGCGGCCTGTCTGAAGATCTTACTTGACAGGGACAAAGACACAGCGGCCTGTAAGTGACAAATTATTCCACAAACTCCTGCCCAAGGACAGTTTTCAGCTGACCTGCCAAATTTTTTTTTCTTTAAAACAAAGCTTTGGCTAACAGAGAAATAGCTGGACGTTTGTAGCTAAAATTAAGTTGGTTGGGGACTTAATCAATGGTTATATTTACTGATGGACACTTAAAAGGAATGTTTATAGATCAATGTCCACTATCTCTCTACCACTTTATTTACCCCTGCCTTTTAAATGTAATTTCCTAAAATGTTCTTGTAATGGTAAAAGAAATATGTTTTCTATATTAAACATAATTACCTCTCAAGAAACTTGTTATTCGATCTGAATATTTCGACCGCATCCCACAGTCTTCTTCAGCAGACTGAAGTTATGTTGTTTTCTAAGTCACCTACAGTTACAAATGTTGGCCTGGACAGTGTAGCTCAAACTTTGGCCAAAACCTCATTTCATGCAGTGTAACACTGTTTTTGAAACTGGAAATATTACACATGCTATGTCTGTGACCTTAAGACTTTTTAAAGACCAGTACGTCAAACATTTAAGACCTTTTCCCGTAACAAATTCAACAAAACAAATGTTTAAACCCCCTCTAGAAACTGTTCATTTATTTGGTGATCAAAATGTATCATTTAATTAAAAAAAAAGCATGCAGTCCATTCCACCTTTGTTGAATTATAGCCTAGAGTCTAGTTTCGTGAAATCATATTTAAGATCTTTTTAAGACTTCTAAAATTCCCATTAATATGATCTTTTCAAGGCCTTAAAAATACAAAATCCAATGAAAGACCTTTTAAGACTCTGCACGCACCCTGCATGCACCCTGCATGCACCTCACACACACCCTGCATGCACAGGGAGCATCAGTAGTTATATTTCTTTGCAAATGAAACGTATGAAATGAAATGCTTCAGCCGCCTGTGAGCGCCTGGTGAACTGTGCGGCAGAGGACGGGGCTACACCCCTGTTCCTTGCCTCCCAGGAGGGGCACGTAGACTGTCTGCACCTACTGCTGCAACACGGGGCTGATGCCAACCTGACCACACTCGATCCTGTTGCTCTGCCACTACACGCCGCACTACAGTTTGGCCATGTAGAGTACGTATACATGACACTACATAGGTATACAGGTATGCAGTAATCGTGGTATATAATGCAATCAAGTAAACACCTGATTGTATAATAGCTTGTGCACATAATGCATATAGTATGCACACTTTATGTAGTTACCTCTTTACATATAACCTTTTTCAAAAAGGTTTTTACGTATTTGACTCTGGTTTTATGTAGTCTAGCAAATAGGCATAAATGGTAAGTTTTAGTACTTGGTATGAGCTGGGGCAATAACTATCTGCAAGTTAGTGATTCCATGTCTAGTGTCACTTTGTCAGCCATTCCTATGGTTTGGGCTGCAATTATTAATTTATTTCAGTTCCAACAGGTCCGATGACCCAGTAACAGGACTGACTAAACCTGACTAAACAACAAGCATGATACACTGTACATATAAATATATACAGATATAGGAAATAATAACAAAGGTATAAAACCATCCGCGACTACCATTTACAGCATATACTAGATTAAAACATCTAAAGCAGGCATGTAGATTAAAACACGTAAAGCAGCTATGTAAAACAGGCATGACACATTACACATAGAAATTATAAGCGTTTTGCTTGGTCTTTAGTGACTGGGTGCTACTGTTGAGAGCCATGATTGTGAGATGCGTCATCCCGTGTTATGATGTTATCACTTCAGGTGTACAGAGTTGCTGTTACAACACACAGACCAGTTGTTACTTGACAAGTGCTACACCAGTCTATTCAACTTTGCGTCGATGCACGAGTCGACACAATGCACCGACTGTCTTGTCAAAGCGGGTGTCGATGTCAATGCCAGACACCGACTGCCCAATGATGATGAATTTGTACCAAAGCTGCTGCGATACATTGAGAACAGTGTGACATACAGCAGGGCAATGACCCCGCTTGCTACGATAGCCTTCTATGAGAACCACTTGAGGAGTGCCAAGGTGTTATTGGCAAGTGGTGCCAATGCCAATGCTTGTTTGCCAGACGAAGTGCCACCATTGCTGCCTGCCCTTGACACAGGCAACTTGGACCTGGCACAGTTACTGGTGACGCACGGAGCCAGTGTCAACGTGTATCACCCAAACATCTGTGGCAACCTCACACTGATCGTTTGTTTACATTTCTGGCGTGGATTGACATTCATGTTGAAATGTGGTGCAGAGGCAACATCATTGCTTGTCGACACAACGAGCCCTCAAGGTGAATCTAAAGATCCATGTAATCAAGATGGAACAGTTGTTCCATTTCTACTGACAGTGATGGGTGCTAAACATTTGATGTCTCGGGCTGGGCTCAGCACGGGACAAGTTCTCTATAGACTGCTGCAGTTTGTGGGTCCAATAAGCCTGAATCCCTGCATCGAACAAGTACTGGATTCTGTGAAAGAATGGAACAGTATCGTAAAACTCACAGGTTGGTAGAGTCCAGTTATTTTTTTACCATATTGAGAAGTATGTCATGTACGTTGATTTAATTAATTTGCAAGGATTTTATGTTTTAAAAAATTCATTATGTCTCACAATTGAAACTGCTAAAACTTTATATTTTGAATCAGTGAGCGAGTCCCATGGACCATGCCTCTAGAGCACATTCCGTGGATTACCTCTCTAGAGCACATCCCGTGGACCATGCCTCTAGAGCACATTCCGTGGACTATCTCTCTAGAGCACATCCCGTGGACCATGCCTTTAGAGCACATCCTGTGGACCATGCCTTTAGAGCACATTCCATGAACCATGCCTCTAGAACACATTGGTGGCCATGTTAATGTTTTGTCTGATTATAAGAAAACGTGACCATCAAATATTCTTAAAATCATTCACAGCAACTGCCACAATCTCATTGACATGCTGACCAAGTTTTGTCAAAATCACCTCCAGCTCTTTTAAAATGCCCTGATGTGCAAAATAGCCATGTATTCATGCGCCCACGTGGCCCACAGCAGAAAAAATTCCCATAAATCCCTCCACCTGTTAAACTTTCAAACAAATGCACTATTTCACAGCCAGTAGCTTCTACAAAGAAACCTGTGAATATGCCTGCTCAATTGCACTTATGTCACATCATATGAATTGTTTAAATTCACATATCACAATTTAATACGCCCTACATTCGTGTGAAACAATAAACAGGAAGTTCAACTGTGGTCTTACCCCTAGAGCACATCCCGTGGACCATGGCTTCTAGGGTGCATCCAGTGGAGCATGCCTCTAGAGCATGTCCCATAGATCATGCCTCTAGAGCATGTCCCATAGATCATGCCTCTAGAGCATGTCCCATAGATCATGCCTCTAGAGCATGTCCCATAGATCATGCCTCTAGAGCCTGTCCTGTGGACAAAGCCTCGAGAGCACATCTAGTGGAGCATGCTTCTACAGCATATCCCATGGACCAAGGCTCTAGTCTAGAGCAATGTCTAGCAGAATGTATCTCTACAGCCCAGATTATACCAAGATTATAGTTGTAATATTTTAGTCACTTGTTTAAGTTTGTTGCAGCTTGGTATCCAATAGCTTTCGACCCAAATTCCAAAGCTGAACTTGGTATCCAAACACTTTGGACCGAACCTGTAAAACTTCCTTCAGTGTGAAGTTTTTTAATTGGCCAGATCTATTTGGGAAATCCTAGCAAGTCTTAAATAAATTTCTTTCTTTTAGGAAGTCCCCGTTCACTGATGCACTGCTGCCGCCTGGTGATCAGAGACTGCTTGGGATCTTGCAACCTGGTGAATGATGCGTGCCTAGGAACTCTAGCAATGCCTCCACCTGTGGTTGACTATATACTTTATACAGACCTCCGACATTAGTTTAAAGCTTGGTTTGGTAAACATTGGTAGTCATTACATTTGTATTAGGATAATCATTGTAGATCACTTAATAAATTAAACCTTGTATTTTCTTAATAAAAGAAGCATTTTTGAAACAAACAATAAATGAGTCATTGAAGATTCAGTTGACATTTCAGATTTTAAGTCATGTTGGGGCTGCACACACACCGAGAGTAATTGTTTAATTGCACCATTCTAGTGCATGTTGCCTGAGCATGTTTCTACTGCATGCTGCCAGAACATGCGTCTGTTTCTAGTGCATGTTTCTACTGTGTGTTGCCTGAACATGTGTCTACTGCCTGTTTCTAGTGAATGCTGCCTGAGCATGTTTCTAGTGCATCTTGCCAGAGCATGCGCATATATATATAGTGCATGTTTCTAATGCATGTTTGTTGCCTGAGCATGTTTCTAGTGCATGCTGCCTGAGCATGTTTCTAGTGCATGCTGCCTGAGCATGTTTCTAGTACATGCTGCCTGAGCATGTTTCTAGTGCATGCTGCCTGAGCATGTTTCTAGTGCATGTTGCCTGAGCATATTTCTACTGCATGTTGCCTGAGCATGATGCAGCTGTGAGTTTATGTATAATCAAAAACCTTCATCAGGAGTGAAATAGACAATCTGAATTTAACTATTGTTGGGGATAATAGACAAAACAGACAAGGAAATTTATACAGAATGACTAAATGTATGTTTGTATTATTGACATTTATATATAATGCATATATACATTCATGGTTGCATCTATGCCAGCACACTCCCAAGTGTTTGTTGTAGCCACCGTGCAACCATAGCATCATAGACAGTCATTGAAACCACCTTTACAATAGTGTCAAGTTTGCAGTGTATCATTAGCAATTGGAAGGTGGACTTGCAATAAGCATAAATATAAATAATTTCTGTTTTCATGATCTAATTTGTTATCAAGTAATAAACCTAAACATCCATTGATACTTACACTGCAGTACTTTACTCTTACTCCGGCTGTAACCCCTGTCCATGCATACACTTCAGTACTTTACTCTTACTCTGGCTGTAACCCCTGCCATGCATACACTTCAGTACTTTACTCTTACTCCGGCTGTAACCCCTGTCCATGCATACACTTCAGTACTTTACTCTTACTCCGGCTGTAACCCCTGTCCATGCATACACTTCAGTACTTTACTCTTACTCCGGCTGTAACCACTGTCCATGCATACACTTCAGTATTTTACTCTTACTCCGGCTGTAACCCCTGTCCATGCATACACTTCAGTACTTTACTCTTACTCCGGCTGTAACCCCTGCCATGCATACACTTCAGTACTTTACTCTTACTCCGGCTGTAACCCCTGTCCATGCATACACTTCAGTACTTTACTCTTACTCCGGCTGTAACCCCTGTCCATGCATACACTTCAGTACTTTACTCTTACTCCGGCTGTAACCCCTGTCCATGCATACACTGCAGTACTTTACTCTTACCCCGGTTGTAACCCCTGTCCATGCATACACTTCAGTACTTTACTCTTACTCCGGCTGTAACCCCTGTCCATGCATACACTTCAGTACTTTACTCTTACTCCGGCTGTAACCCCTGTCCATGCATACACTTCAGTGCTTTACTCTTACTCCGGCTGTAACCCCTGTCCATGCATACACTTCAGTGCTTTACTCTTACTCCGGCTGTAACCCCTGCCATGCATACACTTCAGTACTTTACTCTTACTCCAGCTGTAACCCCTGCCCATGCATACACTTCAGTACTTCACTCTTACTCCGGCTGTAACCCCTGTCCATGCATACACTTCAGTACTTTACTCTTACTCCGGCTGTAACCCCTGTCCATGCATACACTTCAGTGCTTTACTCTTACTCCGGCTGTAACCCCTGCCATGCATACACTTCAGTACTTTACTCTTACTCCGGCTGTAACCCCTGTCCATGCATACACTTCAGTACTTTACTCTTACCCCGGCTGTAACCCCTGTCCATGCATACACTTCAGTACTTTACTCTTACCCCGGCTGTAACCCCTGTCCATGCATACACTGCAGTACTTTACTCTTACTCCGGCTGTAACCCCTGTCCATGTATACACTTCAGTACTTTATCCTTACTCCGGCTGTAACCACTGTCCATATTGGGAACATGAGAAAGGTCATTTAATGCCACTGACAGTATATTAAGACACTAGAGTTGACGTTTCAGTCCAACAACATAGTCAAAAAGCTGTGGTTCTTTGAAGGTTCCATTGATCTTGTCGAGGAGATAGTAAAAATTCTTCCCTTTGATCTTCATTGCGAGGTTGGTCGCCTTTGCTTCCCGTGACTGCAGAAAGCTGACATTACCCAGTGGCACTGTGAAGTCTCGCATCCTGCCGAAGTGTGTGTAGGTCGTCACCTTCAGCGACTCGCCTCCCTTCAGCAGGGTCAACTTGGTGATGCTGCGGTGGGGGTAGAACCAAGCAAACGCCATCACCACGTATGCTGAAAACAGAACAGAAACTCATAACATAATTAATTAACATAAGTATCAGATGTCGACCACTTACATTGTTACAACTTACAATCAATTTAAACAAGGTATATATATTTTTACATTGGGGGTTCAGTACACCAAACTTGTAATGTGTATATGTAGAGAATATGAAGGTTTCACCCCGAGGACTCCCTATGTATCTTCTACGTCATGTGCACTTCGATAAGGATAAGGATAAATTTTATTTGTCCCAACAGCAAAAAACATAGATAAATTATATTGAGTGGCAATATAAATTATATAAATACATATGATACATGCACATATAGAACTATACAATATATAATAGCAACTAATAAATCATCAATAAAAGTAATACATTATGCAACAACTAAAAAAAAAAAACGATAATACTGAGCAACAGAAAGAAGACCAGTTAATTAACAACTAGAAGTGCAGAAAATTAGTAAACATTGTTTTTGTGATGTGAATTAAGTATACGAATTATAATTGTTGACATTTAGATAATCTTTCTATTACAATTTAATTATGATACATCGCAAGGAGTTAGATGAATGGATAATGAGAGAAATAAAAATTCGTGGGCGGAGGTGCAGGCGGATGATTTCCATTTCGTGTGTAGGGGGTGTACTACAGTGAAATATCTGCAGGAGCAGGTGATTGAGCTAAGGCGTATGATTTTGATGATGACAGGGCAGGGTGAGACAGAAGTGAGCAGAGGTGGTGAGAATGATGAGAGCAGAGGTGGTGAGACCGAGGAGAGCAGAGGTGGTGAGACCGAGGAGAACAAGGAGAGCAGTGGCAATGTGAGGGAGAAAGCTGGTAAGAAGAAGAAAGATGACAGAAGGCAGAGAATGCAACAAAAGAGAGGTAAGCGGGTGAGTGGAGAGGGATTGCCAGGTGGTAAGACAGTAAAGGTTGATGATATGAGAGAAAGGGGGCATACTAGTAGTGTGCAACAGGAAAGGAGCTTTGCTGATGTAGTATCACAGGGGAAAGCGAGGAAAGCCCGGGTATTTATGGGGGATTCCATCATTAGGAAAGTGGATAAAATTGTAAATAGAGGAGATGACATAACAGTATGCCTACCAGGGACAAAAGTAGAGGATATAGCAGAGAAGGCAGGACAGGTCATGGGTGGTGGCACGGGAGGTGCTGTTCTCGTGCATGTGGGAACGAATAATGCAGATAAGGAGGGAACGTCAGCCATCATTGGTAAGTACAGGAGGTTGATCAAGACACTTAAAGAGGCACGAGTTGGGCAGATCGTATTGTCGGGGATATTACCAATAATGGGAGGCAGGGGTGAGGAATATAGGAACTGTAGAAGGATGGCGATCAACACACAGGTACAGAAGGTATGTATGGAGGAGGGAGTAGGCTTCGTAGACATGTGGTTAAACTTTGTGGGAAGAGGTGACTTTTTCATGAGAGATGGACTTCATCTGACAGGGAAGGGCGCTGCAGTTCTTGCGTGTGAGTTTGTCAGAGTTGTCGACGAGGGCACAGGTACCATAGATTATTTAAACTAGATGCGCAGGGGGAACTGACAGAGAAAACTCAAAGGAGTACTACTACAAATACACATCCAAAGAAATGTTCACCAATAATTTCAGACAATGAACTTAAATGTGTATGCTTAAATGCCAGGAGCATAGTAAATAAAAAAAGTGAGTTAGACATTATGGTAGCAGATATTGATCCTCATGTAATAGGCATCACAGAATCATGGGCAAATGAAGATATAGTAGATGCTGAGTTAGCACTGACAGGCTATGTAATGTTTAGGAAGGATAGACGAGAAAGAAGGGGAGGTGGAGTAATTTTGTATATTAAAGAATATATCCAAGCATATGAAATTACACTGAAAAGTGAAGCAGATAGTGTGGAAGCAATTTGGTGTAACATAGTTACCAGGAACTCAACATTAACAATAGGAGTAGTTTATCGTAGTCCTAACATAGGACAAGAGGAAGATGTAAAATTACAAAAGGCGATAAGGGAGGTGAGCAAGGGAGAATGTGTTATAATGGGTGATTTTAATCATGGCCATATACAATGGGAATCATTAGAGAGTGCTGGAGGTGACGACCATCAGTTTCTACTTCTAACACAGGATTGTTTCCTTACTCAACATGTCTTGGAACCAACCAGAGGTGGGAATGTGTTAGATTTAATTTTGTCTTCTCAAAATGAATTAGTTGACAATGTTAAAGTACACGAACCTTTGGGTTCAAGTGACCATAACCAAATCCATTTTAATATAAAAGTAAAAACAGGGAATACATATAAAAAACAATTGAGGAGGAACTTCAACAAAGGCAAATATAAAGTGATGAGAACATATCTAGCAAATATAGATTGGAATAACTTGCTGAAGAACAAGACAGCAACAGAATGCTGGACTTGTTTAAAATATGAGATTGAGGGCATTATTGAGAAATTTATTCCATTAAGAAAACAAGGGAAAAGATCCAGGATAAAACACCTGTCAAAAGAAGCTATTAGAAAAATTGCTCACAAACAGATGCTGTGGAAAGTCTATAAACACACTGGAAATGTAGAAGACTACACAAACTATAAAGAGGCACTTAACCTAGCTACAACTGAAATTAGAAAATCTAAAAGAACCTTTGAAAAAAAATTGGCAGGTAATATAAAAAATGACAGCAAGAGTTTCTATGCTTATGTAAGGAGTAAACAGAAAGTTCGAGATAAGGTCGGACCACTGGAAAACAACAGTGAAAACATAATTTCAGATGGGTTCCAAATGGCAGAGGTCATGAATGAGTATTTTAGCTCAGTTTTTACCACAGAAGATATCAGCTCACTTCCAGTTCCATTGACTAAATTTGAGGGCAATAAATCAGAACATTTAGGGCAGTTATTTGTAACTCCTGAAATGATAGCAAAGAAAATTAAGAAGATGAAAGATAATAAATCACCTGGAGTTGATGGGATACCACCAAAACTGCTAAAGGAAATTGTTGATCAAATTAGTACACCACTTGCAAACTTATTTAACTTGTCACTAGAAGAAGGAATAGTTCCTTCAGAATGGAAAGAAGCAAACATTACGCCGCTATTTAAGAAGGGATCGAGGAAGAAGCCAGAAAATTACAGACCAGTGAGTTTAACATCAGTTGTATGTAAATTACTCGAAACATTAATTAGAGACCACATGGTGGAATTCCTCATAAAACATAAATTAATAAATACATCTCAACATGGATTCCTAAAAGCAAGGTCATGTCTAACCAATCTCTTATGTTTTTTAGAAGAAATTACAAAGTGGGTAGATGACGGGTCACCAGTGGATGTTGTCTACTTAGATTTTCAGAAAGCTTTCGATAAAGTGCCACATCAAAGATTGTTACTTAAACTAAAAGCCCATGGTATAGGCAATGATGTAATCAACTGGATAGAAAAGTGGCTTACACACAGAAGACAGAGAGTAATAGTAGATGGTAAGATTTCAAACTGGAAATCTGTTTTGAGTGGGGTACCACAGGGATCAGTGTTAGGGCCTATACTGTTTTTAATATATATAAATGATTTGGAGGATGACATATCTAGCAAAGTACTCAAATTTGCAGATGACACAAAAGTATTCAGAAAGGTTACTAATGATACAGATAAACAAAGTTTACAGGATGATCTAGAAAAATTAGTTAAATGGTCAGAAAAATGGCAAATGTTATTCAATTTTGGGAAGTGTAAATGTATACACATAGGACATGGAAATATGGACGAGGAATATAAAATGGGGGATGCTGTACTAGGTAGAACCACACAAGAAAAGGATTTAGGAGTAACATTTAATGCTGACATGAAAGTTTCAGAGCAATGTGGGATTGCTGCTTCGAAAGGAAATCAAATTCTAGGGCTAATTAGGAGAACTATCACGTATAAGGAGAAACATCTAATTGTACCCCTGTACAAAGCAATAGTTAGACTGTAGCGACACAAGAAGTCACGTTAAAACAACTTTATTGATAGAGCGAAATGGCACGTGTGTCGATCGTTTGTAGCCGGAAATGCGAGAGCTACTAAGGGGTGCTATCATAAGTAGCCGACCGCTACACAACCCCCCTTAGCACCCGTCACCCGGGGCATAGCGTTCTGGTCGTCTGATTTGGCGGCCAGATCGTGTGTGCACAGCAGCTGGACGGCCCCGGGGGGCTCGCTTAGCTGCATCGACTGGAATATCCGAGTCGAGATGGGCAGGTTTCAGGCGATCGATGCTGACGCGGTCGTGTCGATTGCCGTAGTCGAGTACGAACGACTTCTCGCCATGCGTCAATACCTTGTAGGGTCCCTCGTACGGCGGTGTGAGGGGTGGACGGTGGCTGTCGCGGCGCACAAAGACGTAGGCGCTGTGTGCCAGAGTGGACGGCACAGACGACGGTCTGGTGCCGTGCGGGATGGAAGGTCTCGGTGCCAGGTCGCGAACCCTTTCGCGTAGTCGCGGAAGGAACCGTGCTGCCTCCTGAGTCTCTTGCCCACGAGGGATGAAATCTCCCGGGACCGTCAGTGGCGCGCCGTAGACCAGCTCCGCTGATGAACACCCGAGATCTTCTTTGGGCGCAGTGCGAATACCGAGCAGGACCCATGGCAGTTCGTCGAGCCAATTAGGTCCATCGAGACGAGCCATCAGTGCGGATTTGAGGTGTCTGTGAAACCTTTCCACCAGTCCGTTCGACTGTGGGTGGTACGCGGAGGTGCGGTGTAAACGTGTACCGTGTAGCTGCGACAGTACCGACCACAATTCAGATGTGAACTGCGATCCTCTGTCAGACGTCATGTCCGCTGGCACACCGAAATGAGCCACCCAGTGAGCAGCAAAGGCTCTCGCGCATGTGGTGGTCTGTGCGTCGACTAGAGGAATTGCCTCCGCCCATCTCGTGAACCTGTCAACGACGGTGAACAGGTAGCGGTGGTTCTGCGAAGGCGGAAGAGGGCCGACTAAGTCCACGTGCACATGGTCGAAACGACGCGTCGTTGGGGCGAAGTCTGCCAAGGGAGACGCTGTATGCCGATGGACTTTAGCTGCCTGACAACGGAGGCATGACTTAGCCCATGCGCCGACTTGCTTGTTGAGACCTCTCCATACGAACTTTTCTGCGATCATCTTCCTCGTGGTTCGGATCGAAGGATGAGAGAGGCCGTGCACTGCGTCGAAAACGGTGCGCTGCCACGTGTCGGGGACGAGAGGTCGAGGTCGGCCAGTGGAGACGTCACAGTAGATCGATGGGCCGTTCGTATTGAGCGGAATTTCTCGTACGACAAGACCCGTCGGAGCTGACCGCATGTTGGCAATGCCGTCATCCGTGAGCTGGGCTGCTGCCATCGCCTCGTAGTCCACACCATGAAGAGGTGCCTTGATTGCTGAGATGCCGTCTCTAGATAAGGTGTCTGCCACGGTGTTATTCTTCCCCTCTATGTGTCGCACATCTGTGGTGAATTCGGAGATGTATGCCAAGTGCCTCTGTTGTCGCGGCGACCACGGATCGCTGATTTTAGAAATCGCGAAGGTCAGAGGCTTGTGGTCCGTGTAAAGCGTGAAGGTGCGGCCTTCGAGGAAATATCGAAAGTGACGAATGGCTAGATACATAGCTAAAAGCTCGCGATCGAAAGCGCTGTACTTTTGTTCTGCAGGTCGAAGTTTGCGACTGAAGAACGCCACTGGCTTCCACGAACCAAGGTCCTGTTCAAGAACGGCGCCAATCGCTGTTCCCGATGCGTCAACTGTCAGTGCGGTGGGTCTATCGGCGCGTGGGTGCACGAGCATCGTTGCCCTTGCTAGAGCTTCTTTGGCGGCGTTGAAAGCGTCTTCGAGGTCGCTCAACCACTCCAAGTTGACAGGATTGCCAGCCAACGCAGCGTAGATGTGACGCATGATGTGAGCAGCGTTCGGTACAAAACGATGGTAGAAGTTGACCATACCGGCGAACTGTTGGAGTCCCTTCACTGTTGTCGGTCTTTCAAACGTTCGAATAGCGTCTACCTTAGCGGGTAGCGGAATTGCTCCTTCACGTGTGATGTGATGACCGAGGTAGTCGATAGTCGGTGTTCCAAACTGGCACTTGCTCTCGTTGATCACCAACCCGTGTGAAGCCAGGCGCTCGAAAACTGTTCGTAGGTGCGACACGTGATCCTCGGCAGTTGCGCTACTAACCAGGATGTCGTCTAGATAGACGAACACGAACGTGAGTCCTTTGCAGACAGTGTCCATGAGGCGTTGGAAGGTTTGTGCTGCATTCTTAAGGCCGAAGGGTGTACGCAGGAACTCGAAAAGGCCGAACGGCGTGATGACGGCCGTCTTGCTGATGTCCGTTGGCGCGACAGGGATCTGGTGATACCCACGTACTAGGTCGATCTTCGAGAAGAGAGTGGCGCCCGCAAGTTGCGAGGAAAAGTCCTGAATATGTGGAACTGGATACTTGTCAGGCACAGTGATATCGTTAAGTCTCCGATAATCGCCGCACGGTCTCCAGCCGCCAGAGTTCTTTGGCACCATGTGCAAAGGTGACGCCCACGGACTGTCAGATCGCCTGATGATGCCCATTTCTTCCATAGTGTTAAACTCTGCTTTGGCCACTGCGAGTTTATCAGGTGGTAATCTGCGGGCCTTGGCGTATACGGGAGGGCCTGTCGTTGTGATGAAGTGTTCAACGCCGTGGCGAACGGAAGGGCTCGCAAACTCAGGGCGTGTAATAGCCGGAAACTCGTCGAGTATACGCATGTAGGGGTCGTCTGAAGTGACGTGGTGCAGATGTAGGGCCGGCTCGTCAGATTGCTGTAGTGCTGATGACGCGAATGAAGTGGCGTTTATCAGACGTCGGCTTTGTAGATCGACGAGTAGTGCGTTGGCCTGTAGGAAATCTGCGCCAAGAAGCGGTGTCCTCACATCAGCGATGATGAAAGGCCACGTGTAGTTGCGCCTGTCTAGACTGAGAGACATCTCTCTGGTTCCGTATGTAGCGATGTTCGTCCCGTTGGCAGCGACAAGGGAAGGCGTGCGTACGCCACCGTGTCTGTCCTTGTGCGAGGCAGGAAACACGCTGACGGATGCTCCCGTGTCAACCAGGAAACGCTTGGCTGAGATGTCGTCCACGATGAACAACAGGCTGTTGCGTTGGCCGGCCGCCGAAGCTACTACTGACGACCGGCTCCGTCGTTTCCCGTGAACGTACACGGTGGTTTGCACTTCCTGGCCGCGTTGCCGAATCGCCGATGGTAGTAGCAGATGTCGGTCGCTATCGGTCGCGCGTTTCGTTGAGTGCGGTTGTTTGAAGTTGGTGGAGAGCGGTTATCTGCAGCAGACACCACGGATGCCTGTCCTCTTGCTTGCCACAGCGCATCGGCGGTCTTCGCGAGGGCTCGTGGGTCGTCGAAGCTGGCTGTTGTTAGTTGCATTCGCACGTCCTCTGGCATCGACTTCAGGAACAGGCTTTCGAAAAGCAGGCACGGTCTATGCCCACCGAGTAAGCCGAGCATCTCGTCCATCAGTTGAGATGGGCGCATGTCACCGAGACTGTGCGCGCCAAATTCGAGCAGACGATCCGCTCGCTGCCTCGGCGACAGGCCGAAAACATCCGTTAGGCGTCGCCTGAGGTTGTCGTATTTGCCATGCTGTGGTGGATCTTCCAGTACATCAATTACGCGCAGTGCAGTGGTTTGATCGAGTGCGGCGACCACGTAGTGATATTTCGTCACGTCCGATGTGATATTTTTCAGCGCGAACTGGGCCTCCGCCTGTTGTAACCACACCCGGGGTTGGTCGATCCAAAAGACCGGCAGTTTCAATGCGACTGCGTTCGAGTCCGGCATTTCCATTGTGCTAGCCGTGCGCTAGCTGTGCAGTAGAGCGTGACCGGCGCGTTAAGCGCTGGTCTTCGGCTATTCAATGAATGTTCGGCAAAATGCGAATAACGTGTCCATTTTCGTATCAAAGTTCGGTTTCTCGGCTTGTGTGCGTGCTGCTTACCAAGAATCCGTCTTGGTACTCAGGGTCACCAATGTAGCGACACAAGAAGTCACGTTAAAACAACTTTATTGATAGAGCGAAATGGCACGTGTGTCGATCGTTTGTAGCCGGAAATGCGAGAGCTACTAAGGGGTGCTATCATAAGTAGCCGACCGCTACAAGACCACATTTGGAATATTGTATTCAAGCATGGAGGCCATATCGTAAAAAAGACATAGATAAGCTAGAAAGAATACAACGAAGAGCAACTAAGATGATTCCAGAATTAAGAGACCTTAGTTACGAAAGTCGCTTATTACAATGTGGTTTGACAACACTAGAGACCAGGAGACTAAGAGGAGACCAAATAGAAGTGTTTAAAATAGTGAACGGTTATGAGGATGTTGATAGGAATATGTTCTTCAAACTTAAAGAAGGCAGTAGAACCAGAGGACACAAAGCAGCATTAGTTAAGGAGCAGTGTAGGTTGGACATGAGAAAGTACTCTTTCTCACAGAGGGTGATAAATGAATGGAACAAACTGCCAAATGATTGTGTTAATGCTAGTAGTGTGAATATGTTTAAAAATAGAATTGACAGATATCTGATAAGGGCGGGCTACACATAGATGAGAAAATTGTTGGACTCTCGATAAGCCAATGGCTTCCTTGTCCACTTGCCATCTGGAACTTGTTGTTCGAGATGGCAATCTTGTTAAATCTTGTTAAATACAAATGTTTGACAGCTTAGTCCAAGTGCAATACTTTTACGTGTTTGTAGCTCCTGTGTTGTTCAGTACACCGGTCAGAAGTGAATTTAAGATAATAAAACATAAAATGTTGGTTACCTAACAGCAGACAGACAACAGCAATGCGGTATCTATACTGCTCCACAGCTCCTATCACATTAGCCCAGCTGTTGTCCTTGCCAAGAAGTTCTTCTGCTTTTTCTGTGGTGCTCCCACTACCGAGGGTACGGTAGCAGAAGCCAGCCAGGTGAATCCAGAAGAAGAACTGTATAATGCCAAAGATTGTAAGCATCTTGTAGAATCTGTCACTCTGGTATGTGTACACAATCACATCACGTGGCAGATTGCTGTCCATATCGAACGGTTTCTTGGCTCGGGCAAAACACCTCACAAAACTACGAAAACAACGTGAGAATTGAGCATTGAGCACTGGTACTGACTGTAAAGACACAGCCAGAGACTTCAGTGATGAGTTCAGACAGACACAGCTGAGGTTAAGTGTAGGTCTACACACAGGACGATTTGCTGATGTGCTAAATGTCTTCAGGAGCATCTGTAGTTGGCAGTGACGACCCAGTCTCCTGTGGACATTGAGTGGCCGGGCCAGCAACGACCCCAGTTGTAGAGCTAATGCCATCCTTTATTGAAACTGCCACTGTCTCAGGAACAACATTTGTCTCAGTCGATCAACAGCTGCAGAGTGAATCATAAGACATTTTATAAAGTTTTGTGACACAACCACATGGAATTCAACATGAGTTAACTACTTCACAATCCACAGCTGCACAACAATCACAAACAAATCTTCAATAGAATATAATATATTCTCTAAACTCAATCCGCTGTTAACTCATATCAACTCATACTGTGACTATCAACTCATGCCAGTGTCACTGGGCCACTGTTACTTTGGCCAACTGTCAACTCATGGCAAGCCACTGTAACTGCCAGGACTAGGGCCAGGCATGTTAGTATTGGTACACGTAGTAACACTACTAAGACTTAAATCCAAGACCTGATCGATTAGACACAACAAGTACTAAGTAAGAGTAAGCCAGATAGAAAATAACATAATGTTATTCGTGTTTTTAGTCAAAATGCGAATCACGGACAATTCTATGTAGTATGTTTTACAGCACTTCTCTTGACGTTCAGTAGCGAAGTTTCTCATTATTGATTAGGTAGGCGCTAATTACCCTACCTATACCATTCTAGGGTTCAGCCTACAGTTGACTTTCTTGTTGCATTGGTGGCTATGTTAACATTTTGCATAATTATACACTTTGACAGCGCCTGTCAAAACGTGGTGTACCCGGTCCTTGGCCGGTTGATTGACATTGGAGAAGTCAAATGCTGATTTTGTATATAAAACGACGAATACATGTTAAGCCATTCTTGTTTGCGTAAAGCGATCTGTTTATTTCCTACATAAAATGTAACACATTTTGTATTAACGAGTTAATGTTTTGTATAAAACTATATTCTTACTCACTCCACGGTCGTACGCTTTTCGCCCGGCCGACTTGAGAACGTCGGCTGTATAACGAAATTGTTGACTACGTAAATTTACAAGACTACAGCTAGTGTATTTTGAATTGAATTGAATTTATTCAACATAATCAATGTACATTTTCAATAAATTGGAAACAGACACAGTTTTAAGCCTAACTACCACTAAAGTGGTACAATGAAAATATAATTAAAGAACGACAATCAGAAAATGTTGAAGGGATTCTATTATGTATTAATTGTTAAAACGTTATTCTGTTTTTAATAACACTTTTATCAATTACATTTTAATCTACAATTGCTGTTTTATATTTATAACGTATTTTTCAACTATATTGATAATTGGATTATATAAAAATCTGGTCGTCGAACATGACCGTGACACAGAATCGTGGCTTTCAGTGCTTTAATTCGGCGCTATACGGTAGTCAATTTGATATCAACACAAAGCGCATGTGCGAGGAAAGGCAATTGACAGGCGGGGAGGGTTTGCAAGGAAGGAAGTGTCATTCTGTTACAGCGAATTACTACCTGCAGCCCATGTAACAGTGATGACGGATTTGCAGGCTAAATATCAGAAATTGGCCACAGAGTATTCTAAGGTGATTTGTTGGATTTTCTTGAATTATCCTTTCTAACTGAACTAATTATTGACACAGATCCCAATTAATGAAAATGATTCATGAATACTTGCCACTTGGTTTTAGCTAGTTAGTCAATTGGCAGCTGTGACTGTTATTGTTTGAAAAGCCTCACTTGACATCAACTGATCATTATCAGTTGATGTTCATGGGCCTTACTTTTACTACGTCGGTTACGTAGGAATTATTATATTACTTCAACAGGCCTATACTGATATAGCCAGTATAGACTATACTCCCCCTGTATAGCCTGGCCCAGGCTATGGCTGTATATGCCATGGGCCTGGCACGATATTGGTCACTGACGTTGCCATTGCGAATGCCGCAGGGGGGGCTTTGGGATCAAATACGTGCAGTGGTTTTGCAGTTAGAGAACCAGACTGTCGATCGAGGGGACCAGATTCGAAGTCCACTTCCTGTTGTTGCGAAACTTGGGTAATTTCATTCGTACCACTTTGCTTGTGTCTTTTGGAAGATACACTAGAAGCTGTTGGTCCCTTCTGTCTGGTGTCTATGCCACCGTGAAAATGGGAAAACTAATAATAATTTTATTCTTATATAGCACTATTTCCTTAGAAAAGCTCAATGCAATTTACATAAAAAGCATTAAATAAATAAATGCATATAGACATATTATACACATAACAAACACATTTAAAACTGTGTGAAAGACTAATAAAATAAATTTATAGGTAGACTAATTATAAGTAATTAAATTAGGAATAAAAGACGCTTCTAAGTAATACAAGTACCACAAGTAATTGCTGCTCTGCTGACCGCAGTGAACATGTGGTGCAGTAACTATTCAACAAGCCAGCTAAATACTGTGGAGCCATGTCATGTACTGTTGTACAACAAATGTTGTACAACAAATGTTGTACAACAAATGTTGTACAACAAATGTTGTACAACAACTGTTGTAAAACAACTGTTGTACAACAAATGGTGTACAACAAATGGTGTACAACAAATGTTGTGCAACAAATGTACAACAAATGTTGTAAAACAACTGTTGTACAACTGTTGTACATCTGTTGACTGGCATAGCTCCTCGCAAGTAGCAGATATAAGTCATCAACTGCACAACCACATACCTGCTGCAAGCCGAATGATGTTGCAGAAAAGCTTCTTCCTGCTAGCAGGGTTTGATCAATCATGCCTATGCTGGCGATCACTTAAAACCATCTGTGCACTGGGGCTGGCCGAGCAAAGACAACCATAAAGAAGTGGCACTACATTGATGAGATTCCAGTCAATGAAATTGTTGTTGTTATTATTATTATAGTCAGTGAATTCCAACACTTACTGTTTCCAGTTGGTTTCAGTACTCACTGCATGTAGCTAGTGGCTTGCACTGTTTTCAGGCAGTGATTGAAGTGTTTCCAGGCAGTGATTGCAGTGGTTTCAGGCTGTGATTCCAGACAGTGGATTGCAGTGAGTGCAGTGGATTGCAGTGGTCCTAGGCAGTGGATTGCAGTGTTTCCCATGCAGTGGATTTTTGGTGGTTCCATGCAGTGGATTGCAATGGTTCCAGGCAGTGGATTGCAGTGGTTCTAGGCAGTGGATTGCATTGGTCACCTGCCAAAGGATTCCAGCACTTCCCTGACCCTAGTTGATTCCAGGATGCACTAGCCAGTGGATGCCATTATTCCATGCTTCCAGTCATTGTGTTTGTAGGCAGACATCAGGTGTTAGTTATGCTTATCAGCCATCATATGGATTGAGTGAGTCAGTGAAATTCTGAATTGATGGTACATTAAGTTCATCAAAGCAAGAATTGTAATTAAAAGTGTTGTCTTAAACATAGATTTTGTCTGACACCAGTACTTGCTTGTATTGTAGTTGAGAGCTCAAGTGCCGGTGCTCAAGAAAGCTGTGCTGGATGAACTAGCTAAGCAAGAAGAGTTGAAGGTGAGATTGTACATTGATGATGGACATGTCCGAGAAGGCTCTCAGTGTCTGGGATCACCAATGTTGCTACAACTTGCATGTATCACAATAGTTCTGTGAGCCCCGACAGCATTATGAGTAATGTCACCTGTCAAGGTGTGAGAGGTGCAAGATGCTGTGCACCATAGGGAGTAGGCGCTGTTTGTCTCTTCTAGTCTCTTCCTACATCATAGGGAGTAGGCACTGTTTGTCTCTTCTAGTCTCTTCCTACATCATGTTTTTTTACTAAACACTGATGACACATCAATCCACCTGTTTTCCACAATGTTTTATGTAAGACTGTGAAACATCCATCATGAACTAGCAATGATCTGAATGAAGTGTTGGTGTTCAGGAGACGATCAAGGAGCGAGACCAAGCCATGCGTCAATATGAGCAGGAGACAGACAGTCTCATGTTCCGCAACCGACAGCTGTCAACCCGCGTCTCCCTGCTCCAGGAAGAACTAGACAGAAGTGACTTCAAACACAGTAAACATAAACATGACAAAGTATGTCTTCTGTATGCCACTACTTTGTGGTTCACTTCACTCTTTCTCCTTTATCATTTGTTGTGTTGTTGTTGTGTATCATAACTAGCATTCCTAGTCTACTACTTACTACTTAGTAGTACATGGTTGCTTGCATATTTGTTTTATTGTTTGATATAGTATAAATATTGTTTGCGTTATATTTGATTTACGTTATTTTAAGGTAGAAGGTTATGTCACAAACAGTGAAACTGTCTTCCTGTGAACTTCTTGACATTCAAGAACTGAAAGTATCAAAACTATTACTTGACATAATGTTGAATTTCTTTTAATCACAACTATACAATTTACTACAGAGTTTCAGCACATTCAGGGTAGATGGCGCCGGTGGTTGCAAAAGTGTCATTGTGAGCAAACTTTATAGCTGTGATTAAAAGAAATTCTACATTATATTATTTTCCCAACTTGATGAACATTTTCACGAATGTAGCTTGACATATGTGCCAATTACAAGACATCACATATTGATACATACCGGTACATGTTTTACACATACACTATGTGAATATCATGCATATTATTTTGGTTTGAGAACTGTCAAGGATAGTATGTGGGAAAATCCAAAATGCTTAAACATTTTTTGATCAAGAAATAATAAAATAGCTTTCCCTGCAGAATTCTAGCACACAAAGACATATCCATGTAAACTATGGTTGTAGGGTTGTCATGGCTTCAGTTGGTAACATCTGTCAATCTTGTCACTTTATGTTCACCTAGAGAAATGCTGTTGTCCACGAGCCAGAGTTGTCTGCTGGAGATAGTGTCTTGGGGGAAGAACTCAAAAGCAAAATAGAAGAAAATGCCAGGTTACACAGACAGGTATTCAGCTGACATCTGAAGTTTCTTGTGTATGGTTTTGTTGCATTTTCATGTTTATTTCTGTTCACTTTGATTATTTATATTGGGTTTGACTTGTCCATGTAAACTAATGTAGTATTTTCTTAGGATTCCTTGACCAGTTAAATGAAAAGAAGATCAGAAGAACTGATCAACATCAAGTGCAATGTTATACATTCTGCTAATAATATGTTCCAAACTTGTTTGTTTACCTAAATTCTTCTATCAAATGTTTGACTATACTGCCTTTTCTGTTCATGTTGGCTAATGTTTAAACCATTGGGAAACACAATTGAACCAACATTCAAGTATATTTATCCCTAGATAAAGGTTAAATTTAATTTCAGCATGTAAGTTGATTCCATATTCTGTTACATTCATGTTGAAAATAAGTTAGATACTGGTAGTGCTCTACGGAGCTCTCGGAACCTATACGGCTCCTTCATCAGTGTTCGAATGAGCTGTTATCCTGTGTCATGTGACCTGGATGTTAATTGTCACATGAGAGCACTTCCATGAAGATCGCTGTGGTGTAGTAGCTGCCATCATGGTTTATATCTTAAGTTTATTTATTAATTATATGTTAAATTATATAGCTTTGTTTTTAATTCATCAACTGCTTGGTATCCATGTCTGTTGTATATCGAAGGACTAAGTTTATTACTCAGCATAAATGTTTTGGAAATACTTAGTTAACACTGTATTTAGGATGTTGTTCAACGTTTTGTAAGTAAATGTTACTAGGGCAGAAATTAGGTTTATAAATGCACCATTCAAATGAGTTAATCTTACCGTTTGCTTAAAAGAAAAATGTCACAGAATGAATCATGCTTGTACTAGCTTGGCCCAAGTGTTGGAGACAGTGGAGAGGGACATGTGCTTGTACTTGGCCCAGCTGTTTGAGTCAGTGGAAAGTGACACATGCTTGTACTTGGCCAAGGTGTTTGAGTCAGTGGAAAGTGACACATGCTTGTACTTGGCCCAGCTGTTTGAGTCAGTGGAAAGTGACACATGCTTGTACTTGGCCCAGCTGTTTGAGTCAGTGGAAAGTGACACATGCTTGTACTTGGCCAAGGTGTTTGAGTCAGTGGAAAGTGACATGTGCTTGTACTTGGCCAAGGTGTTTGAGCCAGTGGATAGTGACATATGCTTGTACTTGGCCCAGGTGTTTGAGTCAGTAGAAAGTGACACATGCTTGTACTTGGCCAAGGTGTTTGAGTCAGTGGAAAGTGACATGTGCTTGTACTTGGCCCAGGTGTTTGGGTCAATGGAAAGTGACACATGCTTGGACTTGGCCCAGGTGTTTGAGTCAGTGGAAAGTGACATGTGCTTGTACTTGGCCAAGGTGTTTGAGTCAGTGGAAAGTGACACATGCTTGTACTTGGCCCAGGTGTTTGAGTCAGTGGAAAGTGACACATGCTTGTACTTGGCCAAGGTGTTTGAGTCAGTGGAAAGTGACACATGCTTGTACTTGGCCCAGGTGTTTGAGTTAGTGGAAAGTGACACATGCTTGTACTTGGCCCAGGTGTTTGAGTTAGTGGAAAGTGACACATGCTTGTACTTGGCCAAGGTGTTTGAGTCAGTGGAAAGTGACACATGCTTGTACTTGGCCAAGGTGTTTGAGTCAGTGGAAAGTGACACATGCTTGTACTTGGCCCAGGTGTTTGAGTCAGTGGAAAGTGACACATGCTTGTACTTGGCCAAGGTGTTTGAGACAGTGGAGAATGACACGTTCTTGCACTTGGCCCAGGTGTTTGAATCAGTGGAAAGTGACACATGCTTGTACTTGGCCAAGGTGTTTGAGTTAGTGGAAAGTGACACGTGCTTGTACTTGGCCAAGGTGTTTGAGTTAGTGGAAAGTGACACGTGCTTGTACTTGGCCAAGGTGTTTGAGTTAGTGGAAAGTGACACATGCTTGTACTTGGCCAAGGTGTTTGAGTTAGTGGAAAGTGACACGTGCTTGTGCTTGGCCCAGGTGTTTGAATCAGTGGAAAGTGACATGTGCTTGTACTTGGCCAAGGTGTTTGAGTTAGTGGAAAGTGACACGTACTTGTACTTGGCCAAGGTGTTTGAGTTAGTGGAAAGTGACACGTGCTTGTACTTGGCCAAGGTGTTTGAGTTAGTGGAAAGTGACACGTGCTTGTACTTGGCCAAGGTGTTTGAGTTAGTGGAAAGTGACACGTGCTTGTACTTGGCCCAGGTGTTTGAGTTAGTGGAAAGTGACACGTGCTTGTACTTGGCCCAGGTGTTTGAATCGGTGGAGAGGCATCAGCAGTCAGAGAATGAACTACAAGAGAGAGTGCGCCGACTCTCAGAAGAAGTGAGCAAACAGAAGCAGCTCCTCAGTGTGAGTGAGCGGGAGCACAAGGAGCATCTTAACAAACTGCAGTCACAAAAAGCTAAGATGGAGGTGAGATGCGCAAAATTATTTTAAAGATGATGTTTAGTAATCAGAATTTTCAGCGTTGGCAGTTCATTTTCTATGTGTGCTGATAAATTGTGCATCACAACTTTTACAATATCATGTGATTTCATAGAAATCATACTGGAAGACATTTTTATTAGCCCAGACAAGTAGACAAATTCATTATAAAATGACAGGCAGTAAGATTTCTACTATGCTTTACAATATATATTATTTACTATTGGCACTACCAGGACATTCTTTATACATTTACAAAATTACAACAATTCTAAGGTTAGAATTATGCAGGAAAAGTGGCTGGGCTTGTGTTTAAATACCTACAGCTTGCATAGACTTGCCTGATTAAATCATTGGTTGGTGTCTTGAATATTGGTTTTAGTCTATGTGAGAAGCATTACGCAAATATGACAAACCTGAGAAATGTAATCATTAATAATTATAGTAATGTAGGTCGACCATTGCAGATAACGTATGGTTTTGTGTTGCATGAACTGCTCGCATGTTTGTCTGTTTGTAGAATGTCATTCATGTGGTGAAGTGTTTTCTAGGTACAACTACAGCAACAAGAAACACATCTGAAGGAGGCTCAACTGAAAGTTAATTCTTTGTAAGTGTCACAAATGTCAGTTTTTAAGATATTGAACGGGGTATGAAAATATTGATAGGAATATGTTTTTCTCACTCAGGAAATATAATAGAACTAGAGGACATGAGGTAACATTAGTAAAGGATCAGTGTAGATTGGATATCAAGAAGTACTTGTTCGTACAGAGGACAATCAACAGATTATGTAACTGCAGATTTACTACAGATTATGTAACTGCTAGCAGCATGCCAGGCCTTTTAAACACCGCAATCAAACATTTTGTTATTTGCTCTGATCAAGCCATCACTGACACAAAAAGCTCAGGACCACCAACAATTTCAAGTTTAGAAACAATTTGGATTGTTCATTTACTTTTTTATTTTTGTGTTGCATATTTGCCATCTTTTTTGCCATCAGTAAAGGAAAATCTCATATTATATCTAACCATATCTAACCATTACATGCTGTTCCAGTGTTGTTAAAGTCCTTTCTTCATTGAAACTTGTGACTTGTTGAATATCTGCAAAAATAACATATCATTTGAATTTTGAAGAAGCTAAGAGCATATTCTATTATTGTTATCTTTGTGACAGAGAGGCACAGCTGAGAAGTCTGCCAAGCTCTGAGCCGTCTCGCCTGCAGACAAACAACAGTATTAGTGTGCAGAAGACAGTGTTCAGTGACATGAGTAAGTGGACCACAGGATGTGCTGTCCCTGTAGCCCTGCTGACTGTGTGGGTGGAAGTAGAAACTTTATTTTGAATAGAATCAAGTCTGAAGTTCAACTCTCATTTGCTTCATGTTTCTGTATATGTGTGATGTAAAACTTTGTTTCTCTTCCTTTAAGGTTTGATAAGTTTTGAAACTGAAAGTAGCTAATAGTCATCAAAACAAATACAATGCACATTAATATAAATTTTTATTTTAGAAAAACAAGGCAATGTTGTCGCCGGTGACGTGTCATGGCAGCAATCAAGGGAGGTGACATCTGAGATGGAGACACTGATCGCAGCTCTCATTCACCAGCTCTCCAACCTGTACACCTACAGCAAGCAGCGGTGCACTGTCCACCCCCCGGAGACTGACTGCCAACCACTTGGTGACGTTACCACTAGGGTGGGTAGTCTGTGATGTTACCACTATGGTGGGTACTCTGGGATCACCGCTAGGGTGGGTACTCTGTGATGTCACTCCTAGGGTGGGTACTCTGTGGTGTCACCACTAGGGTGGGTATTGTCACCACTAGGGTGGGTACTCTGTGATGTCACCACTAGAGTGGGTACTCTAAGATGTCATCACTAGGGTGGATACTCTGTGATGTCACTGCTAGCAGGCCTGGGGTCTATTACATTGCAATATAATAGATTACTATTACTTAGTTTCCTTTCTATGACTATGACATGCTGAAGGCAATGTGATCTATTACTATTACATTTCAAGCTATTACTATTATATTTACCATCGGAACTATTTTTTTTCGACTAACATTATTGATCACTTACATAGATTCAAATTATCTGATGGGTGTATAATTAATTAAATTACAATTAACTCATAAATTTCCCAATTAAATTAACCTCATGCAATTCACATCGGATGTAGAAGTTTCATATATTCATTGGAAAGAAACAGAAAAGCAATGTCACTATCACATAAAACAGTCTGACCCATACTGCTTGGCTGCTGCTTGGTGGACAGTTAATTATTGGCTTAAGGATAGGATGTTTTTTACACGTTTGGTCAATAGTGTGTAAGCTAGCTACCAACTGAGAAAAACTCAGAAAAGTTTGTATAAGCCCCTGGATTTTGTTCAAACATTACCCAACAGGCAGGCTGGCAGCTAAGGTTGGGAGATGGCAACGACTGATTCAGATGTTAAAGACAGTCTGTTTAGTGATGGAAGCCTGGTACCTTTATCCTGTTTCAGTAGATGAATGAATAGGCTGGTGTGAAAAGGATAGATGACTGGTGAACCTGGCTTCAAATGACAAATTAGCCACACAGCAGTCACACTGTCACAATGTCTCCTGCTAATAGTGCTAAAGTTCATTGACTGTCATGATTCGGATACTAAGCAATTTTATCACCACAGTTAGGAAATAAATAAATAAATAAAACTGCATGTGAAAGACTGAACATGATGCTTGTTCAAGTCCCAGTATGTCAAAATACAGAATTTTTTGGTCTGATAATTTTCAATGAAATTGAATATTTGTGTGATTGAAATGTTCAATTGTAATAGCAGAGTAATAGCTCAATTACTATTACTTTGCTTTATATTTGCTTTATATATGTTACTGCTAGGGTGGGTACTCTGTGATGTTACTGCTAGGGTGGGTACTCTGTGATGTTACTGCTAGGGTGGTTACTCTGTGATGTTACTGCTAAGGTGGGTACTCTGTGATGTTACTGCTAAGGTGGGTACTCTGTGATGTTACTGCTAGGGTGGGTACTCTGTGATGTTACTGCTAAGGTGGTTATTCTTTTATGTCACCGCTAGGTTGGGGTACTCCATGGTGTCACTGCTAGGGTGGGTATTCTGTGACGTCACTGACATTTAAAACAATTAACATCATGTGGTGGTCTTCTTCTTTTCTCCAATAGTTTGTAAAGTTTCATTACTATAAATATTTCAGTATACAGTAAAACCTGCCATAAAGGACACCTGTCTATAACGGACACTTTTGAAAGTCCCGAATGACTTCTTATTAGTTAGCACTGTCTGCTAACTGTCCATAGCGGCCACCTGGCCAATGTGGACAATGGACAGGGAATTTGGACCCAACCATTCATTGTCACCCTGTCGCTTGCGAATAGCTCAAAGGGCATTGACAATCCCGCGAGTCTGGCTAGCTGAGCCACCGCTGATATATGCACTATATTCACTATGTGTGTACTCTGTGTAATACCATCTGCATAATGTAGTCAATAAATAAAAGAAATTTGGTCCAAATAATTTATTGTGAGTAACTTTGAAAACCAACTGCCATATTGTATGACTGACGTCACACGATGTTACCGTTTTTATAACAAAAAGGTAATGTTATACATGTGCATGATTACACTATTGTCAAGTAACTTTAATAATATACATGTAAAATGATTGTAAACATGAAACATGTGTTTATTGTATTTTAATATGATTCCGAATATCGTCGGAGACGTTTTCAATGGCATGGTCCCGGAGTTTCCCGAAATGCATCATTCCAGAAATATCATATCTACAAAGTCGAACGTGCTGACTTTGCGATTCAAAGTTGACTTGATAAAAGCAGCAGCATATTTGCCAATAATTCATAGTCAGCCTACTACTTGCGGGTAGTTCAAAATGAGGAAGTGATTTATTTCATCAATTTAATTTATGGCCCACATCCAACTTGCAGCGCCGCATGCTGGCAGTTCAGTGTGCATTGATAATCCCTTGAGTCAATCAGGGTCACTGTGAGCAGTTTCAATATTCATGCCTTGGCTTCTTTTGGCCATCAACACAATTCCAGCTCGCCTTTTCCTTGGGCAGTGATTCATTTCATCAACTTAATTTATGGCCCACATCCAACTGGCAGACACAGTAACATTGAACTGACTGCTATATTATCCAGTTTTATTTGAGTTTACTCCAATCCGCAGTTACCATATTAGTGAAAAGGAACACGCTAACTTTACGACACAAAGTTAACTTGATAAAAGCAGCAGCATATCGGCCAACCATTCATTTTCATTCATTTGTAATCTAGTATTAGTTGAGATTACTCCATTCAAAATTATGGAGAGCTATGGAATTCCATGCAAGATAATCCACATGGTACAGATGTTATACGAAGATAGTGAATGTGCAGTGTTAGACGAAGGTGAGGAATCTGAGTGATTCAAGGTCAAAACTGGAGTTAAACAAGGAGATGTAATGTCTGGATTTATCTTCTTGATAGTAATGGACTGGATAATGAGAAACACAACAGCAGGAAACAAAACAGGGATAAGATGGAACTTCACGTCAAAACTAGAGGACCTGGACTTTGCCAATGACATAGCACTCATGTCATCATTCTACACACACATGGAAACAAAGACAAGACAACTGAATCAATTTGCAGCAAGGACAGGACTAAGAATAAATAAAAAGAAAACTCAAATATTGAGGATAAACAGCAAGTGCGAAAACAGAATATTAATCGATGATCAAGAGCTAAAGGAAGTGGACAAGTATAACTACCTGGGTGCTAACATTAGTAAGCAAGGAGGAGGTGGCGATGACATTCTTAACAGAATTCCTAAAGCTAGGGTATCCTTCATGAAACTTCAGCAAATATGGAGTTCAAATATATACACATTGAGATCTAAATGGAGGCTTTGTAACACACTTGTTAAACCAGTGTTGTATGGAAGTGAAACATGGAAAATTAACGAAAGAAAGTTAGATACATTTTTTTTTCAAGTGCTTAAGACGAATCCTACAAATTCGATGGCCATACGTTGTATCAAATCGAGATATTCTCGCAAAAACAAAATTGAAGACAATCAGCACTGAGGTCAAGTTAAGAAGATGGAAGTGGGTAGGACATATCCTACGAATGGACAAGAACAGTAAATATGAGACGGCATTGACATGGACGCCTGAAGGTAGAAGAAAGGTTGGTCGGCCAAAGACAACGTGGCGATCAACTATTGAAAATGAAAGACTCATACTGGGGTGGAGCAGCTGGAATGAAGCCAGACGTGTAGCAGCTGACAGAGCGAGCTGGAGGAGATGCACTTCGGCCTTATGGGCCACAGGGCCCGAAGAGGATAGGTGAGGTGAGATGAGTGACTCCATTATGAAAAGGAACGCACTGACTTTGCGACACACAGTTGATTTGATCAAGGCAGCAGAATGGGGCAAATCTTTCCGCCACTTAGCCGATGATTTTCATATTGGCCAAACACAGGCTAGTTCGATTGCCTCGACCGCAAACTGCAGAAGACTGGCAATGAAGTCATGAAAGTCATTTGCTGGGAGTGGTTCCAGACGGCACGATCACAGAACATTCCCTCAGTTGCCCTATGGTTTAATGCATTGAGCGGGTGGCTGGAATCATTCCACAAGTGACATAACATCATCTTCCATGTTATCTGCGGGGAAGCTGCCGACATTTCCCTTGTGACTATCAATGATTGGAAGCAGCGAATTACATAGATCATCGGTGGTTACAAGCTCAATGACATATACAACTGCGATGAGACGGGACTGTTCTACCGTGCCTTGCCTGATAAGACATTGGCAATCATGGGTCATGAGTGCAGGGAAGGGAAACAGTCAAAGGAACGTGTCACTGCACTGCTGTGCTGCAATGCAACCAGGACAGATTTATACAGATTTTTTTGTTTTGGGAACATGGTATTTTATTATGAACTGCATGGGTACACCACAGGCAGTATATTGATACATGTGCACAACCATCTGACAAGCTTCTTCCGCACACATGACAAGTTTCTTCCAAAAGTTTAGTGATATTAACACCACACATTGTTCCAGAAAACAAAGAAACACATTGATTAATGATAGCTCCTGTGTTGTTGTATCACCCAGTCGATAAACCACTCACTTTTTACCGCTCACAATGGTACCAACTAGCAAACGTCAACGTAATCATTTATGATATGATTGTGCCACCTACTGAGTATCCACGTCATTAAATTCTCCATAACGGACACCTGTCCATAACGGACATAATGCGCAGTCCCAACGGTGTCCGCTATGGGCAGGTTTCACTGTATATAAATTGTTTCTTTGAAAGGTTGTGAATTGACAGTGGTTACCATTTCAACACCACACGCCACTGCATGTGTAGTGTGTAGTGTGTAGTGTGTAGTTCTCTTATATTACTCACTCGTTACACTAGAAACCACTTGCCAAATAAAGTTGATGTTGTTATAAACCTACATGTAGTGTCAATTGTTTACAGGACACAGCCAACAGTTTAGAAGAGTTTGCACTGACATTGAAGAGTTTTGTTAACCATGTCACTACGTTACTTCCATGTCAGTTATTAAGGTGAGTCAACATTCAGGTTGCTTTGTATGGCATTTAAATTTCACCTTTAACTTTGTTTTACCTTAATTACGTTTTTGTAGAGAGCTCTGTGTAACAGATTGGAGCCACATTTAATATAATTTGACAGTTGTTTGGAGGTTTAGTATTATTTACCAAAAATGTGTCACAATTAAATAAATCAGAGTGCTTTGTATATTTATGTGCA
The DNA here is from genome assembly GCA_963662155.1 of Lamellibrachia columna. Classification (NCBI taxonomy): domain Eukaryota; kingdom Metazoa; phylum Annelida; class Polychaeta; order Sabellida; family Siboglinidae; genus Lamellibrachia; species Lamellibrachia columna. Next base: position 40,095,918 of record OY759262.1, read on the forward strand.
GTAGAGTCATGTTGCCCCTGCACAGAGTCACTTGAAGCTCATGAGAGATTTTTTCATGGTCACTCAGTATAGACAATGAGGATTGGATATTGCCCTGCAGAGAATGAGAGATTTATTCATGTTCATGCAGTATAGATGATGAGTGTCGAATGTCGACTTGCACAGAGTCACTTGAAACAAAGAATCGACAGTTGCAGACATCCCTGAAGAATTTCACCTCCTGTCTCAGTAATCTGGAGACATACATTAGTTTGCTGACTGCAAAAAGTAAGTCCACATATGATGTATTCTGCTGGAAATATAATATCAAATGGGTTTTTAATGCCTATGTACTTAAATGGATACTTCAATTCAGTGTTTACCAGAGAAAATATTAGGTCATTACCAGTACTAGATGCAACATTTGAGGCGGCTAAATCACATTACCTATGGCAGTTAATTGTAACTCCGGAAATTATAACTAGGAAAATAAAGATAACAAATCACCTAGGGTGGACAGCATTTCACCAAAACTACTCAACTAAATTAAATAATAGAACAAATTAGTATACCACTTTTGGTACATGTTGCTTATGTTCATGTATCTTTTCAGCATTGTATTATATAAATACAGCCCTGTCAAAATACTAAATGAAATCTGGTAACTTGATGACATTCTTTGTGCATCCAGGTGGTTCCCATGGCAATCAGACAACACTAAGTGTAGACAAGCTGTTTGAAATGTTTATGCAAGCAGGAGCAGACTTCCATAACGCCACAACTGGTGAGGTTCTACCTAGTCACAACAGCTAATGTTCTACCTGCTCACAACATATACGATTCTACCTGGCCATAAGTCCATAACAGGTAAAATATTCTACATGGCCACCGCAGCACAGATAAGATTTTAAATGGTCATAACAAGTAGGATTCTATGTGGCCACAACAGGTTGGATTCTACATAATGACAAAATATATGGTTGTGTATAGTCACAACAGGTAAGATTCTACACAGACATATGGGTAGAGTGAGTGAGAGAATGTTGAGGTGAAACTTCTGTTTGTAGATTTGTCCAAACAGTTCAGTATCAAAGTGTCGCTGGAGCGTCAGCTGCCAACAGCTACACAGAAGTGGAAGCAGACAGACGACCATATCACGTCTACTTTAGAAGATCTAGCCACATGCTCCAGTCAGGTGGGTCACATTCAAGAGTAAAGATTCAAGAACTTTATTGTCCGTTTAAAAATACATTAAAACCGGAAATGTTTCTTAAGTATACATTGCACTGCCAGTAATAAAATTGACAAAAACACACATCCCGTACACACCACACACACACACACACACACACACACACACACACACACACACACACACACACACACACACACACACACACACACACACACACACACACACACACACACACACAATAGAAACAGTTAACCTAAAACATTTCTAAAAAACAGTTCACACAAAAAAACTAAAAAACATACTCGAAACTGTTCACTTAAAACTATAGAAAGATGACCATATCTTGTTCCTGACAGTCACGTGTTTCACCAGGTTGGGTCACCAAATTTAATATTTATACATATTATGGTCATGAATGCACATTAATTTTTTAATGAGAATATTTTCCACCTGTATAAAATAAGTAGCATATAATAAATACATGCACCAGCCTTGTGACAATGTAATATATAAATACATGCACCAGCTTTGTGACAATGTAACATAAATTCATGCACCAGCCTTGTGACAATGTAACATGTTGTTGTAACATATGTAACATAGGTTCTCAGTTGTAGGATTATTCTCAACTGTACAGATTTATTAACACAAGAAATATCTTTTTTTTAATGTTGAACCTAAACTATGGTATCAATTTACAGTTTTTAAGAATGTTGCACATGTAAGTTATAACTGCTTTTTAATATGTGTTAGTTCCTTTTAATACGTGTTAGATTTGTTATTTTAAAATTGTGTTGCTTAATAGTTTTTCTTTTGTTTATAGTGTTTATAAATATGCTGTATCTGTATTATATACATTTTTGGGTATTTGTTACAGCTGGCAGCATTTTTGAAGGACAACCTTTCATTGCTGTGCAAAGTGCAATCAGAAGTGAACTTCAGTGTGATGAGTAAGGTGAGTATCACGTCATTCTTTTGATCACACACACACTTTTCTAATTATTTTGTTTGTATAAATCTTATGGTGCCACATAGTCGCATGTTTTATGGTGATGTTATGTGGTGTTTGCTGTTTATGGTCTGTGTTTGTTCTGAAGTGTCAGTTGATGTGTTTGCCAGCCTGGAGGGGAGTCGGGTGGAGATGTCATCCAGAATGGCCAGGCGTCTGTCATCTCTACACAGTGTACTGACAGTTTGACTTTACAGGTACAAATCTCTTGTCTTTTTATATGCATAACCTTCATTTTATTTAGAGTATTTAATCATGTAATATCATTATTCCTCTGCAACTCACATGGTAGATGCCAAGACGGTAATTCTTTCCAAATCAGAATTTGTTCCCATATTCCTAGTAGTTAGTTATAATGGGATGCTGAGTGGGCGGGTGGCTGGATGTGAAATGTGAAAACACTTGTCTATGTAAATATACCTATACCCATGGCATTGACGTCATATTATTCTGAATGGCTTTGACCACTCACACTCATGGCCTTCACCCCTCACATACATGGCTTTGACCCTTTTACATCTTGCCTTGATTTGCAACTACAGTGTAAGACAACATTCACTGCTGCAGGTGGCTATCTTGCAAGAACGACTTTGTGAGTTGGAGCAAGACAAAGAGAAGTGGATGCTGGAGATGGAACTACAACAGATGAAGTATGAGAAGCTGCAGCAGGTAGTCTCTACTCACATTATCTCTGTCTGAAGCCTCCAAGTAATCAGCTTAATAGTTTTTAAAGGTTTAAATTTGTAAAATAAAGATGACAGTAATTCCTATGAAACCACTACAAAGTTGTAAATAAAGGCGGCATTGGAATATTTGTTTACATATAATTTGTTTACATATTGGATGCGTGTGTTAGAATTCCATACTTGTTTTAGCTATATACACAAGTTCCCATGTTCAGGGAAACATGATCTGGTTTACTGACATACTATATTATGCTACTACCAGGTAATTTATAATTTGTTGAAATTGATTATTCATTCTTGTTATTTCTCAAGCCAGAAATCATTATATAATTTGGAAATAAAATTATGAAATATATATTAAAATACATGTGTTAGTGTCACATTTGACAGGATGATTGCGGATGTATTTTGGTTTATTCCCTCCAGAAAGCTCTCCAATTAGAAGAGACTTTGAAGAAGATGGACATTCAGTTGTCAGGGGATGCCATGGCAACAACTATGACAACTAGTCAATCACCAATCTCAACCAACGAGGCATCCACCAATAGGTGCCCTGTAAGCACATCATGGGTAGGTGGCATTTGGTTTAGTAATGCTCTACCACTGCTACTGGCCCACTGATGCTCTACCACTGTCCTACTGTCCCACTGATGCTCTACTACTGTGCTACTGTCCCACTGATGCTCTACCACTGTCCTACTGTCCCACTGATGCTCTACCACAGCTACTGGCCCACTGATGCTCTACCACTGTGCTACTGGCCCACTGATGCTCTACCACTGTGCTACTGGCCCACTGATGCTCTACCACAGCTACTGGCCCATTGATGCTCTACCACTGTGCTACTGGCCCACTGATGCTCCACCACTGTGCTACTGGCCCACTGATGCTCCACCACTGTGCTACTGTCCCACTGATGCTCTACCACTGCTACTGTCCCACTGATGCTCTACCACTGCTACTGTCCCACTGATGCTCTACCACAGCTACTGGCCCACTGATGCTCTACCACTGTGCTACTGGCCCACTGATGCTCTACCACTGTGCTACTGTCCCACTGATGCTCTACCACAGCTACTGGCCCACTGATGCTCTACCACTGTGCTACTGGCCCACTGATGCTCTACCACTGTGCTACTGTCCCACTGATGCTCTACCACAGCTACTGGCCCACTGATGCTCTACCACTGTGCTACTGGCCCACTGATGCTCCACCACTGTGCTACTGGCCCACTGATGCTCCACCACTGTGCTACTGTCCCACTGATGCTCTACCACTGCTACTGGCCCACTGATGCTCTTGATGCTTGATGCTGTACCACTGTTACTGGCCTACTGATGTTGTACCTCTGCTACTGGCCCATTGATGCTCTACCACTGCTACTGGCCCATTGATGCTCTACCACTGTTACTGGCCATTGATGCTGTACCACTACTACTGTGCTACTGGCCCATTGATGCTCTACCACTGTTACTGGCCTACTGATGTTGTACCTCTGCTACTGGCCCACTGATGCTCTACCATTGCTACTGGCCCACTGATGTTCTACCACTGTGCTACTGGTCTACTGATGCTACCACTGTGCTACTGGCCCACTGATGCTCTACCACTGTGCTACTGGTCTACGGATGCTACCACTGTGCTACTGTCCCACTGATGCTCTACCACTGCTACTGGCCCACTGATGCTCTACCGCTGCTACTGGCCCACTGATGCTCTACCGCTGCTACTGGCCCACTGATGCTCTACCACTGCTACTGGCCCACTGACGCTCTACCACTGCTACTGGCCCACTGATGCTCTATCACTGCTACTGGCCCACTGATGCTCTACCACAGCTACTGGCCCATTGATGCTCTACCACAGCTACTGGCCCATTGATGCTCTACCACTGTTACTGGCCTACTGATGTTGTACCTCTGCTACTGGCCCACTGATGTTCTACCACTGCTACTGGCCCATTGATGCTGTACCACTGCTGCTGGCCCATTGATGCTCTACCACTGCTACTGGCCCACTGATGTTCTACCACTGCTACTGACCCATTGATGCTGTACCACTACTACTGGCCCATTGATGCTCTACCACAGCTACTGGCCTACTGATGTTGTACCTCTGCTACTGGCCCACTGATGTTCTACCACTGTTACTGGCCCATTGATGCTCTACCACAGCTACTGGCCCATTGATGCTCTACCACTGCTACTGGCCCACTGATGTTCTACCACTGCTACTGGCCCATTGATGCTGTACCACTACTACTGGCCCATTGATGCTCTACCACTGCTACTGGCCCATTGATGCTCTACCACAGCTACTGGCCCATTGATGCTCTACCACTGCTACTGGCCCACTGATGCTCTACCACTGCTACTGTCCCATTGATGCTCTACCACTGTTACTGGCCTACTGATGTTGTACCTCTGCGACTGGCCCACTGATGCTCTACCACTGCTACTGGCCCATTGATACTCTACCACTGCTACTGGCCCATTGATGCTCTACCACAGCTACTGGCCCATTGATGCTCTACCACTGCTACTGGCCCACTGATGCTCTACCACTGCTACTGGCCCACTGATGCTCTACCACTGCTACTGGCCCATTAATGCTCTACCACTGCTACTGGCCCACTGATGCTCTACCACTGCTACTGGCCCATTGATGCCTTACCACAGCTACTGGCCCATTGATGCTCTACCACAGCTACTGGCCCATTGATGCTCTACCACTGCTACTGGCCCACTGATGCTCTACCACTGCTACTGGCCCACTGATGCTCTACCACTGCTACTGGCCCATTAATGCTCTACCACTGCTACTGGCCCACTGATGCTCTACCGCTGCTACTGGCCCGTTGATGCTCTACCACAGCTACTGGCCCACTGATGCTCTACCACTGCTATTAGCCCACTGATGCTCTACCATTGCTACTGGCCCACTGATGCTCTGCCACTGTGCTACTGGTCCTCAACATCTTTAGTTGTGTGGGCTGTGTAATTTAATGTTAAATAACCCTATGTCACAAGTGTCACAGTCTGGCAATATTCGCTCGCTAAATGAAAATATATTTTGTATACGCATATTCCCATACTTGTCAAAAGGATATGGCAATGCTGTTTGGATCCAAACTCAACTTATGTAACATATTTTGGCCTTTGTTTACTAAACTAGTCATCTTTCTGTCAAAACAGAACGTTTATTTGACACTTTGCGTTCGTTCGGTGTATTCTGGCCTCCCTTAATACATCACGTCTAGATTACCCCGATTTCATATAACTGTGCATGCATGGTTAGCACGTCAGCCCTCAGTCAACCAGAGAAATGTTTGGAATTTCTAACTTAGAACACATTCTGAGTAAACCACTGGCGAGATATTCTTGAGTTTTTATGTGCGCATGGTTAGTTTTTATTATCTCATTTAGGTGCATAGCCCAAAAACCATGTCTTTTGTTTTGCTTTAAACGTTTCCTACAAGAATATGCCCAAAATATCAAATTTTTACGAAGGAAACATTATACAATTACTTGCATCTTCATGATCATAATCAATGTTTGATTATTAGCATGACAATGGCAACATTTATTTATTTATTTCTAATTATGCATGTATGCTCACAAATTTATTCCACAAATGGAAACATTGGGCAAAATTAATTAGTAATAATTTAATAACATTTCTTAGTGACTCAACAGCAGAGGATTAGGTTGAAACAACAGTCGCAACTCAGAATAACATCTATTTAATCACCAGATGATGAATATGTCGAATGTCAACAGGATGTTCCATCAAAAGCTTGGGTTTATGTTTCTTTTGATATTTTAGAAGCTATGACAATACAAATTTTCATAATATTGTAGATACAGTTTGTCGGTTAAGATTTCATGTCATGGTATCTAAATCCATGAGTAGCTCACATAATTTTAATAAAATGAACAATTCTCGTAATTATTTTGCCATGCGCTGAAACAATCGCGTATCTATGCCATCACATTCTCAGTCGTGTTGGAAATTATTTAAATGTCAGATCAGCTGATGTTTGTGTTCTGAAGCTAGCATTGTGATTTAGGTTTAATATCAGTAAGTGTTACTGTTGGTGCAATGTATTTTTTGCTGATGAAATTTTTTTTGGCTGACACTACTTCATTAAATATTTGCGTTATTGTCATGGATACGCCATTGTGTCAACTCTCTAATTTAAAGTACAAAATTATGTGTCATATATACATCGGCATTGCCTCTATTATATCTGACATAAAATAAACAACACCATTGTCTGTTTTAAATATTGTTTGCATATAAACATTAAAGGACACTAGATGAATTGAGATAAAATAAATCCATGATTTGTTTGTTTTTCAGTTAGGAAAACTCAAAATAGAAGGTTCAGAAGAGGAAAGTGAAACAAGAGAAGAACTCATAAAACATTACTTTAGTAGACGTATGGCTGAAGTGACGTCAAAGCTACAGACGGCCGATAGCAAGGCCCTGCATTTTCACACAGAGGTCTGTCAGTCATTGTTTCCATTAACAACAGTTACTGTCTTTACCATTTAACAGTAGCATATCACAACTCAATGAATATGTTTATTTTGTGTCAAAGAACATGTTATGTATATATGTTCACACTGTAGCTAATATTGTAATTGTTTTATGTGTTTAACTGGCACCAACAAATCCGTATATAGCATAAATGTGATGTCACTGAGCCATTAATTATGACAGTTTACTGTATATCTGTATAACATTATATTCATGTCAATAAATACTCCCCTCTGTCTAATGAATCCCTCTGTTGATTAGCAGCCTAGCCTGGCCTAACCCTTGTTGCACACTCAGCTAACCCTGTGAACTCATGTCTCCAGCTGTCCTCTCTTGACACAAGTCAGTCTTGTCACTAATTACATCCTCATTACCCAGGTGTTCGACATCCTCATTGTCTCCTCCCACTCTTTGCTCCCAATGGCTGCACAAGTTCATGTTGTTGTCTGCCAGCCAGGGCAGGGTCAGCAGAATCTGGGCCACAACTCTGAGAAGTGGGTCTGTGGCCGAGGATTCACCTCAGTGTGACCCACTTAGCTATGTTCTGCTCTAGATCCGAGGCTGACTGACCCTCCACTGACTTCAGCACCTTTGTGTTTGTGTGTTTACTCGAGTCATTCCAGGAAATCAGACTGCGTTATGTGGGATAATTATATGCATGATGATTAGTTTAATGAGCTCATAACAACATCATCATTAAGACTCTGCAGTATTGATTTGTTGATTGTTTGTTGTATAACCTGGGTGGACCCTCCCTTCTACAGTATGGGAGGGAGGGATGAGGAAAGGGGAGGGGTGAGGGAAGGGGAGGGACAAGGAAAGGGATGAGGGAAGGGCAGGGGATACAGACAGGAGTCTGTAGTGACATTGGGTGTGGCTGCATCTAGTGACACTGGGTGGCAGGTGTGTATAGTGACACCAGGTGTGGGTGTGTCTAGTGACACTGGGTGTGGGTATGTCTAGTGACACTGGGTGTGGGTGTGTCTAGTGACACATGGTGTGGGTGTGTCTAGTGACACAGGGTGTTGGTGTATCTATTGACACAGGGTGTGCATGTATCTGGTGACACTGGGTGTGGGTGTTTAGTGACACTGCTTGTGGGCGTGCTAGTGACACTCTGTGTTTAGTGACACTAGGTGTGTCTACAGTAGGTATTGTGTTTCAGTGTGGTGCTCTACATAACCGCCTGCGACTCACATTAAAGGACAGAGAGAAACTACAGGAAGAATTGTCTATGGCCAAGGCATTAGTCATTCAAGTCAAGGTATGCAGTTGACATAATTTTGAGTTGTGCTGAAAAACCATTTACTACACACCTGCACTGTATGCACCAGGGCTGGTTTGGTTTACCTGTGTATGCACCAGGGCTGGTTTGGTGTACCTGTGTATGCACCAGGGCTGGCTTGGTGTACCTGTGTATGCATCAGGACTGGCTTTGTGCACCTGTGTGTGCACCAGGGCTGGCTTGGTGTGCCTGTGTATGCACCACGGCTGGTTTGGTGTACCTGTGTATGCACCAAGACTGGCTTGGTGCACCTGTGTATGCATCACGGCTGGCTTGGTGTACCTGTGTATTCACCAGGGCTAGCTTGGTGTAACCTGTGTGTGCACCATGGCTGGCTTGGTGCACCTGTGTATGCACCAAGACTGGTGTGGTGTATCTGTGTATGCACCAGGGCTAGCTTGGTGTACCTGTGTATGCACCAGGGCTGGTTTGGTGTACCTGTGTATGCACCAGGGCTGGCTTGGTGTACCTGTGTATGCACCAGGGCTGGTTTGGTGTACCTGTGTATGAACCAGGGCTGGCTTGGTGTACCTGTGTATGCACCAGGGCTGGTTTGGTGTACCTGTGTATGCACCAGGATTGGCTTGGTGCACCTGTGTATGCGCCAGGGCTGGCTTGGTGTACCTGTGTATGCACCAAGGCTAGCTTGGTGTAACCTGTGTATGCACCATGGCTGGCTTGGTGCACCTGTGTATGCACCAGGGCTGGTTTGGTGTACCTGTGTATGCACCATGGCTGGTGTGGTGTACATGTGTATGCACCAGGGCTAGCTTGGTGTACCTGTGTATGAACCAGGGGCTGGCTTTGTGTACATGTGTATGCACCAGGAATGGCTTGATGTACTTGTCTATGCACCAGGAATGGCTTGATGTACCTGTGTATGCTCCAGGGCTGGCTTGGTGTACCTGTGTATGCACCAGGGCTGGGTTGGTGTACCTGTGTATGCTACAGGGCTGGCTTGGTGTACCTGTGTATGCACCAGGACTGGCTTGGTATACCTGTGTATGCATCAGGAATGGCTTGGTGAATTTTTTTGTATGCCAGGACTGGCTTGGTGAACCTATGTGTGCACCAGGACTGGCTTGGTATACCTGTGTATGCATCAGGAATGGCTTGGTGAATTTTTTTGTATGCCAGGACTGGCTAGGTGAACCTATGTGTGCACCAGGACTGGCTTGGTGAACCTGTGTGTGCACCAGGACTGGCTTAGTGAACCTGTGTGTGCACCAGGACTGGCTTGGTATACCTGTGTGTGCACCAAAACTGGCTTGGTGAACCTGTGTGTGCACCAGGACTGGCTTGGTGAACCTGTGTGTGCACCAGGACTGGCTTGGTGAACCTGTGTGTGCACCAGGACTGGCTTAGTGAACCTGTGTGTGCACCAGGACTGGCTTGGTATACCTGTGTGTGCACCAGGACTGGCTTGGTGAACCTGTGTGTGCACCAGGACTGGCTTGGTGAACCTGTGTGTGCACCAGGACTGGCTTGGTGAACCTGTGTGTGCACCAGGACTGGCTTGGTGTATCTTTGTATTAACTTACTTGTCTTTGTGCTGTACAGACTCTGACACATCTGCTCGCATATCTGTGCGTGCGTGCGTGTGTGCGTGCGTGCGTGCGTGAGTGCGTGCATGCGTGAGTGAGTGGGTGTGTGTGTTTGTGTGTGTGTGTGTGTGTATTATACCTATTTTAGCTTCTGTTTTCTCTTCTGCTTACCAAGCATAAGGATGGGAAACAAAGACAATGCCTAAATTGTCATTTAGTTAACAATTTTGTATTGTGGTTTGTTTAATGCAGGATCATGAAATGAACATATCAGTGTCCCAACTGGGAAATTGTATCATGTATTGACCATGAAGAGGCTATTTGGAGACAATGGCTATATATCACCTCCTAGTAGCCAGTGGAAGCCAAGTAAGAAAAGCTTGAGGAGCCTTTCAGAAAAAGATATCAATCCTCACCAGTCACCAGTAGATGCAATTCCATGGCAAGCATACTTTGACTGAGACCATCATATGGAAACAACCTTTCTGGAAAAAGATGGAGGTTTTCCGAAATGATATTATAAGATGACAAACCACAGACTACGTGATAAAACACCCATCAAAGAACTGTGTCGAATCACTGGCCTAAAACCACAGACTACGCGATAAAACACCCATCAAAGAACTGTGTCGAATCACTGGCCTAAAACCAATTATGGATGAAGGCCATAAGCACAAACTGTAATGGTTCAAAATCATGAAAAGAAGTAGCCTTCCGGTCAACATTATCTTCGAAGGCATGATGGAAGGTAAACGAAGAAGGAGTTAACAAAGAAGATGGTGGGATGATGTAAAAGAGTGGATGAAGCTGGGGTGGAAAGTGAAAGTGTAGAGTGGAACTAGTTTGAGAACTAATTTTAACACATTTTACAGGCAGGCATAATGCACGCAACCTGAGTGTTTGAAAATCCAACGTGGTTTCTGTTTCCCATAGGATGAGCTTCAGACAATGACAGATGGCTACAAAAGTCAACTTAGCACAATGAGTGAGCATCTAGCTGGAATGAATGAAAAACTAACTGCACAGAAAGATGAGATAGACATGTTGAAATACCAGCTGCACAATGTGATGGTATGTTGGCAGTATAGACACCATTTAATTAATTAAACCTGAAACTTACTTTTTATTTTGGTTTATGGCAATACCACAACTCTACAAGTGAGATGGCTCAGTGTAAAAAGTTTTACAGCTACCTTGATACCAGTAAAAAAATTGAGATGATCAACAAACTATTTAGGAAATATAAGTCATAGTTCAGAATGTAATTAATGTATCATAAACAGTTTACTTTGTAATTTTTTTTCTGCAGACTGGCAAAAAGGGACGAGGGAAATGAAATATGTTCTGGAATCACACGAAGGACTCCAGATTGTGGCTTACACAAGGACCTTGGTCTGAGTGACAGACCATGGCTTACACACGGACCTCCCTCTGAGTGGCAGACCATGGCTTACACATGGACCTCCCTCTGAGTGACAGAGCATGGCTTACACAAGGACCTCCTTCTGGGTGGCAGACCATGGCTTACATGTGGACCTCCCTCTGAGTGACAGACCATGGCTTACACAAGGACCTCCTGGGTGGCAGACCATGGCTTACATATGGACCTCCCTCTGAGTGACAGACCATGGCTTACACAAGAACCTCCTTCTGGGTGGCAGACCATGGCTTACATATGGACCTCCCTCTGAGTGACAGACCATGGCTTACACAAGGACCTCCTTCTGGGTGGCAGACCATGGCTTACATATGGACCTCCCTCTGGACTTACAATGTGGTTCAGTGTTACAATCATAATGCCAGGTGTTATTAAGAATCAGTCATCCTAACTTGCAAACTTATACAGTTGATTGTATTCAGCAAGACAATTGGCTCATGATTTATACTTCATTTGTTTAATGCAATAGCAGAAATGTTGCTGGAGTAGGCTCTAGAATTATAAATTTGTATTGATCAAAGGTATCTCTAATTAGATATTTTTGCTGAAACCACACTTGGCAGCTACGTTGAAAGAAAAAATGTGTTAGTCCCTAAGCCCTGTAAATATCATAGTGCAACTAAAACCTTTAGGTAAATAAAACGTAAATGCACAGTCTAGTGTTATGAAATTTCTGTGACGTTGTTCCACCGATCTCCCCTAAATATTGCAGTACATGTTTGAGTATCCTTGGACATTTGAAATTACAGTAAATTTCTTAATTTAGAAAACACTAAATCTTGAACATATTATTGGATGAACATTATAATAAATTATAGTGATTTCAAAACAGAACAACATACTGATATACCTGTTATCCTGTTGATGTTGTATGTATGGATGTTGTGTATTTGTCGATAATTTCATCCAGTGTTACAAATGTTATGCACAGAATGTATAAAAATGTGTGCAGTTAATAATTAACTTGATTTTTTTTAAAGTATTTGTAGCCCTTAATAGTGCTGCACGTGATCAACAAAAAATTTTAATTATGTAATGACTACAGTTTGTAGAGGTATTCAATATGAATGAATAGTATTATAACTTATGAGAGGAATGAACAGCCAAGAGTGCGAGAGAATGGTTGAAGATCGCAGTAGATGCAGATGACTCGTCGAGAGGAAAAAGCAAATTAAATAATGTTGCCTCCACCCTACAAGGGACATGGGGGGGAAGAACATTGAATGTGAATGAAAAGGGTGACACACTGTAATGCTATGACTAAATGAATGAAAGTTTGGTCTACACACGCAATGTATGATCAATATATAATGTCCAATATTGCCACCACCTGCAGGCGATAGGGGACAGATAATTATTTTACTTCTGGGTTGATGAAAAGTGTTAGCGCACCACAATTTGTCTAGTTTAGCTTTGAATGCATTTAGTGTTTGTGTGTGCTGAAACCACATCCTCTGTGAGAGAGTTCCACCTGTTCACTACTCTGTGTCTAAAGTAGCTCCTCCGTTGTCTAGCTGTCACACGTTCCTTCTTGAGCTTCAGGCTGTGTCCCCTTGTCACTGTGTTGTGGTCCATGTGAAGCAGGCTTGTCAACAAATGAATGTCAATGCAAATGTTTCACTTGATTCAAATGCGAATGCAAATGCCATTTTTCAGGAACACATGCAAATGCAAAAGTTTTGTGGTTGCATGCAAATCCAAATGTTTTGGTTACACATTTGCAAATGTATTTGAATTAATTTCAAATGTTTTGGCTTTATATTAACGATTTGTTTTATTTGGAGAAATAAAAAAACTAATGTATACAAACACAGCTGATTGTATGTATATTTCTTATGCAACACTTATTTTGTTTCTTGCTTGTTATGTAGTAATGCATACAAACACATTAATGTATTTAATAAATACAGTAGTACATTATTGTAACCACTAAGTACCAGTCCCACTACATGAACATGTCTGTACAGTCATACACTGAATGACACAGTTCCAGGCCTGCAGAGGTGGTGGAAATGGGATGGAGGAATAGACAATTGACAGTTTACTGGGAACCATGGCAGGGAATGAAAGGCTAATCCTTCAGGTAGGCCAGAATGAAAGGGGAACCCAAGACAATAGACTGTCCACTGGTGGGTCACTGGGAAGATAACCTGGTAAATATTCAGTGCTGGCATTGTTAATATTTACTCCCCCACTAATAAGCTGCCACCGGCAACCCACTTCAACAGTAAATCAAATCAAATCAAGTTTATTTAGACACCGCATATCTCTAAAAATAGAATCGGGGGTGTTTACAATAAATTAATTAATAAAATATATTACATTAGTGAATATAATTATTACAGTACAGGCATTACATGAGATAACACATATATACATATGCATACAGTACCAACATAACACAAGGGAGTCATTTGTCTGAACAGGTAATCTCTGAAGCTATCATGCAACCTATAAACCAGTGGTCTTTTCATGTATGAAAAATAGCTCAGGCATTGACCAGTTGACCTACAGAGCACTTTTTCAAAGAGCTCGATGTGAAAGTGGATGCCCAGGTCAGACAATGATTTCATAATCTGCTGAGTCTACTGCTCACCACAGAGCACTTTTTCCATTGGCGTGTTGTGAACTTGTGAAAGCAAATCTAACAATAATAATTATTCAAACAATTGCACATTCAAATGCATTTGCATTTGTTAACAAGCCTGATCTGAAGTGGCATTTTGTCGACTTTGTAGATGCCATGCGGATATTTGTACACTTCGATCATGTCTCCTCATACTCTTCTATAGTACAGGCTTGGTAGCTTCATGTTGATTTTCTCAAAAACAAAATTGTAGAATGCTAAGTATTGCAGGTCGGTCTGATCATCAAGCATGAAATCGGTCGGTAATTTTTTTGCACAGTGTTTAAAGAATATTTACGGTAATACGCCCTTTTATTGACGTCATCAGTTCATGAGAAGAATGACGTTTTCATCAGGCGGGTAATCGAACATCCATTGAAATGGGAGAATCAGTCGATATTTGTTGTTTAAAAAGGCTCAGCGATGGTACAAAGAGACATCAACTCATCGAGCTTGAGCATTCCAGTGAAGTATGTTTCTATTGAATTAGTTATGCCGTATATGCAAAGAATACTGCCGTAAAATCAGTCAGTGACGTCGTCGTCGGTTCTTGAAAACGAACCATAACATTCATAGTCATAAAGTATTTTTTAAAGTTTTTGTCGATCTTACACTAAAAGTTGCAAAACATTTATTTTAATCCAGCGAATTCTGTTTGACACGGTTTCACTATCAATGGATCGTTCAGTTTTGCAAGTCATTGCTGGATGAAGGCCTGTGACTGTTGGGGAATAGGCAAAGTCAATCGCCCTACAATGTTTTTCTATCTGGCTGTTGCTACTAGTAGGGGCGAAGGTCTCGTGCATCAAAAGCTTAAGTATTTTCATGAAACGTGAAACCTTACAAAAACGCCATAAACAGAGCAATAAACACGTCTTTCGTGTCTGTATGCATTCTTATATGTATATCACTAAAGTTACCTGACAATAACCATGAAAAAGTGTGAAATTATTACCTTTTTGTCAGAACGCATGTGCTTGTCAAGGTTTGTATATAACCGGATGTTGTTGTGAGCGAGAACAGCACGCGGGATTTCCATAGATCTATATAAGGTCACGCTAAGAATTGCCGTCTGCTAGCCATAGAGTTACATCATTAATAATGCCCCTATAAACTACTAACTTACTAACGGGTGTTTTATTTATGTCTGTGCTGCTGGCCCATTCTGGCCTCATTCTACACGAAATCACGTTTGATCATGTGACACAAAGGCAACATCACGTGCACAGTATGGCGGCTAATTGTGAAATGTTTTCTATGTCACCGATAAAAGTACTCATAAGTAATTATTTGGAGCACATTTCTTCAGTTTCTTGACGCCCAATCGTCGGTTGTATGTCACGGAATACACATGTGAAACGGTTAGTGCGTATCGGTGTTAAAACTTAAGTTATTAGTTCCGTAGCCAAATGGCTACGGAACTGCCAAAACCATGCTTTAGCAAATGCCGTACGGGATTTTCGCCCCAGAGACGAAGAGCGGGGCGAACATTTTTGCCTAGTTGGGGAAATGCATTTTGCCTGGTGAGTCATGAGTGGTAGCTAGACCAGTTTCATGTCGCCAACTTAGCGGCTAAGAAAGTTTACTTAGCACTAATTAAGATGACTGTCTTATGAAATTACACGTTTCATGTAATCTACTTAGACTACGCAGTTGTCGCAACACCCTACTTAGCCTGCGCCTCCCCCGTGAGACCATGGTGTAACACCCGTAACTCCACTAAGTCTAAGTAGTTCTTAGCGGCTTTCAAAATGGTGGTTCTCTGACAAGTACATCAACTAAATGACGCAGCAAGATGAGGATTACCCAGGAAGAGAGTGTTTAGAGACAGAAGACACACTTTCGAAATGTACGGTGATGTCAAGTGTTTAATAGGTACTGTTTTCGTCATAATGACATCATAGACTTAGTTGATTTGATCGGTGACAGCGTTTTTATTTCTACACAAAACGGCTCGCTCACAGCAACGCTCCAAATTCTTGTCGCCTTGCGCTTATCTGCATGAACAATAGTATCTTTCAAGTGGTTGTGGCAATTTATTTGGCATAAATTAGCAACTAGCAAGGCAACAGTGTCTAAAACAGTCAGTCCACAGAGTGGCTGCTGCATTCACCCAACTCATACCACTAAGAACACTTGACACATCAGCAGGAATCCTCATTAAGGATTGTAAAACCGCATCAGAGACTGGAACTGATGTGACACAGACTGGAACTGAAGATTTTGGATAAGAACATGGATTGTATACTAAATTACTAATGGAAAACTGTATTTTAGCTGCATACAGCATTGACGACTGTGAATTTATAATGCATTAATAATTAATGTTTTGAACATTCATTTAAAAAAACGATATGTACATTAATAAAATAAGTTGTGTTAATCAGAATGTGTTTTTCTTTTTGATAACTTTAATACAATAATAAACACTGAAAGTCCGATAATTATTTAGACACTGACGCTGTTGAATAAGCATAGCCATAGCCCTATTTGCTGATCTCCTAAAACTGTCTATCGCCAGCACAGTAAATAATAAGCAGTCACTTCCTGCTTCTTTCGCAGATTGGTCACATTGTTCTTCAATTTACACTGTAAAATTGTGGCATGATGCGAGAATTGCTCGAGCAGACATCTCAACACGGTGTCAGTTAAACTGCTTTTCCCTTCCCATTTAACAGTGTTGACTGTGTCGTGCTTTCGCCATATCAATAACAGGATTATGGGAAGGGGAATCCAAGGGTTTGCCCTTTGATAACAACTCATCTAACCACGTGATAGCCTTCTTAGCTAAAAGAAATAGGTCAGGTGTACTACATAAAACACAAATTGCTTAGTTTTACGCAACTACTTAGCTAAGCAACATTTTTTATTTTAATCACATGCATAGCGCTAAGTAACTGCTTGGTTTAAGTAAGCACTTTGGCGGCGTTACCGCTTCGGCAACAACATTCTTGGGCGCTTCGGCAAATTAGTTGCTTGCTTCAGCATCAGATTTTGGTCACTTCGGTGGCATAACATTGGTTGCTTCACCAGCGGTCCCGCTTCAGCGGTGACATTCACTTAGTCAGCGGTGCAATATGTAATGTGGCATGGTCTGTGCATGTCACCATAGTCTGCCATAAATAATTATAAATTACGGCGCTATGTTTTACCATTATTATAATCGATTATGCGAATCAGTGCATTTAAATGCAATGCAAATGTCTGAAATGATACAAAATGCATTTGTTGCCTTTTTTTCAAAAAGTCAACAAAGCACACATCAATTCACGCCAACTTAATAAGTATAGTAATGTAAAACAGATGCTTTATTGCTAAATAGAAACGTTTGTAAACCATATGCATGGACTTTTAATATTATTCGCATTTGAAATAGGCCTAGTCATTTGAAAATAGTATTTTTTCAAAATAGTATTTGCTTTTGACCATAATTTTTTTATTGGAATAGCCGTATTCGCAGTCTGATACTTTAAAAGTATTTAATTTTTCAAAATTTTTTTACCAATTAATCCACAGGTTAATATAACCACACATGTCAAACCATAGGGCATAACTCAAATAGTTTCTGAGTTATGACCATTTCAAATTTGGTGGACCCTGTCGTTTCTGTCAATTTTCAGAAATCATGAAGATTTCTTGTTCTATTTCAAATACCAATAACTGAAAAACTATTTGTGCTAGAACTCTTGAGATTTGGCATGCTTATTCTCCATCACATGTAGATAATAACAGACATACTATTATAGTTCCACTTCTTTATATTAGTTCTTCCACAATCTGCCATTGAAGTTGTGTGTTCATCTACAAAATTGAGCCAACAAATGATTTTAGACCAATGTTTAAACACTGAGACATGTTAGAACATAATTTTTTTTATTTGGATCAATAATACACCTACATATGTAGGTATATGAGAAGTTCAGAGTTTCTGTCATGATTATTTTATGGGATACTGGTCTCCAAAGTTGGTACATAATGAAAAGTGACCTATATTTAGCAGCCGAAAATGCTAGGTAGCCATGGAGGTAAAATTCCAATTTATTTTTGTATGAAAGGCAGGTACAATGCCTGTGCAATGCACCATGTTTAGATTCCCTATTCAAATGATTTCATGTTGAAAAAATTATGTGAAATATACAGATTTTGTGTTTTTATCTAATCAATAGATTATAACATAATATCAAATCCTATAACTGATTGTACTACCTATTCAATCTCTAGTAAGAAAATTATATAAATATTGTTGTCAAATGCCAAAAAACTTCTGATTACATAGTTCTAGATTATATGTGTAATCAACCAAATTGTCAAAATGTTGATGTTTCAGACTTTACTTAAATTTTAACTAATTACTAGGTGACTGACTATACATGAACCCTTGTGCAAAAGAAGTAAGCATTTACATACAAATGGTCTCTGTAATGCCCTAGTATAATGTGAACAAGAGGTAAGCACCCAAAATCGTACCCATTATTTTTTATGTTTTCATGTGTCTCTAACTTGAGAAGTTTTCTAGCTATGTATCTGAAATTTGCTGAAAATATAGATATATTGGTACAGATTGTGAGTTGTTGCTTGCAAACTTTGAGAATGAGAGCGGGAAATACAATAGGTATGCCAGGTGCAAACAAAATGGCAGAAAATTATTTTAGCAGCCTGTATTTCATTGTTGCAACATCCAAATTGCAACCCTCTATTGATTGAGATACTGGCAATAATCTTGGTTTAGTAGGTATCTACTTATACTATATTTTCAGAATAATTCAATCTTAAACTTTATAACTTTTTATATATTTTACGACTTTCAGCACCCAAAATTAGAATGTGGGACAAGTCCTATGACCACCATTTTTAACTGTGCATAGTTCTTTATTAGGTAAACAACATATTTAAATTTCAAGATTTTGATCTGCCACATATATTTTGGATATTTTTGGCGAATTTTGGAGAAAATGCATTAGGCAGAACAGGATCTGCCAAATTTGAAATGGCCATAACATAATTAATTGGTAAAATTGTTGTTGAATTAAAACATGAGTGCAGCATGTATTTCTTGATTTGAAATGGAATGCCCCAAATACTTGAACAATTAATTACTTTAAAGTATTAGACTGAATACGGTTATTCCAATATGGTCAAATGAACACTATTTTTTTTATTAATTAAAACATTTTTTTCAAATGCCTAGGCCTATTTCAAATGGGAATAGTATTAAAAGTCCATGCATATGGTTTGCAAACGTTTTTTTATCATCATATATCTTTAATAATTATCTTCTATATATAACTTGTTCTTTTAATTTAATATATTCTTGTCTATCTGAATTAATTTATCATCATCATTTATCTAGATTTTCGGCGCTATACAAATGTCCTTCTTTTCTTATCTTATCTTATTATTTAGTAATAAAGCATCTTTTTTTTACATTACTGTACTTATTAAATTGGCATAAATTGATGTGGGCTTTGTTGCCTTTTTGAAAAAATGCATTTTGTATCATTTTAGACATTTGAATTGCATTTAAATGCACTGACTCACATTTGAACTCAAGCAAGCATGCAATCTATAATGATAATCAATTACAATAATGGTAAAACATAGCACCATAATTTATAATAATTTTGGTTGAATTCAAAAATATGAGTGCAACAAGATTTTCTTATTTTGGTTGATTTGAGACAGAATGCCCAATTTTGAAATTCACTTCAGTAGCGATATCACTTCGACGAAATTCCTTTCATGAAATGGCACCGAAGCAACCAAATTGTCCTGCCAACAAGACCAAGAAAGTTTGGTCACGTCGGCTAGCCGACGCAATATTGCTGCCGAAAGCATCCCTGGAACTACACTAAGCACATTCTGTAGCAACAACAACTATGGCCGAGTTTGACGTACCAACCAACACGAACCAGTGGTCGGTAAACAAAACCAGCATATGATGTGAGATGCATGCGTACATGCCTACCTGACTGGTTGTTTCACAGTAGCGGCCAGTACAGACCCATCGGCATACAGCTTCTAACATCCCTAAATGTAATATCAATAGCACTGTTATTGATCACTATACTAGCACTAGCATAACAATAATTGTATATTTTGAAACAAAAACGATTCGAACAAGATGAAAACAGTATGGCCAAATGCTCTAGTTATTGTCTACTTGTTTCCTATAATGCTGTGTCAGTTACCGTATTGACCACTTGTTGACCAGAGCTTTCATCGCCTGCAGGCGACAGTAATGTTGGACATTGTTGGTTAGTCGGTGTGACGTCATTTTGACCAAACCAGATCAGGCAGAATGTGTTCAACTTACGTTGGTCACAACTAGAGCAACCACTGGTCGGTGTTAGTCGCTAAGTCGAACTCAACCTAGTTGGATGCAAAAGACGTTGATAGTAGCAACTGTCCTGTATTGTTTTAAGGTTCAACTCATGTGCGCAGTCCATAATCTTGTTTTTTTTACATTTTTTTACAACTGGTTTACTTTATGTATGGTTGTATGCTATTGATATTATTCTGTGATGGCAGCGTGCTGGTTCAACAAGTTGCCTGACTGTTGCTGCATCATACGTATTAAAACTTAAAAAATCCCATATTAAAGCTCAACTGTTTAAGGATGCATTCGCCGATATATAATATAGAATTACATATGAACATTTTTATAATTATAATCTTGTACCTAGTGTATGTTTTTGTGCGTTTTTCATTATTACTTTATTCTACAGCGGTGTCTGTTTTATGCATGAAAACTTATGTCGTTTTGTTTTAGTACATTTTTATTGTCTACGATGTAGCAGGGCAAGTTCAAAATAGAACTGGGCCAGTTAAAAAAAAATCTGGGCCAGTTCATTTTTGTTGCTAATTTCAGACACTGGCAGATTTTATACATTGTTGCCACCATAGGTTCTATATTAAATAATAATCTACCAGTGCATGACAGTAAATTTAATTAGCTTGGGACCAAGCTTAGCTTGACATGATTATTGGGAACCAATTTGCAAGTAGGACCCCACTCTTTCTAGGGTAACATACAATTTTGAAGGCTAGCAGATGTCGTATGACAGTACAACATTCAGGAGTTGGAAATGGTGCAGGATCCACGATAGTTGAATGAAACATGGTTCATTCAACCATACTGGGGCTATCATAGTTGATGAGACATTCATTACATCACCTCTTTGTTAGCAAATATACAGTTTAAAAATGAATTATTCTGTTTAGGTGACAATTGGTCGAGACATGCATGTGACAGTGTTCATTCCGTCTCCAGTCATCTCTCGCAGGCATGCTGTCCTTCAGAAGCAGTCGGATGACACCTGGACTATTATTGACAACAAGGTGAAGATAACACAGTCTAATCAACCACTGTATCATTACAGCATAGATATATAGTACTAATAAATGTTGGAGCCAAACCCTGTTTGTGTGTTGCTTAACTTGAATCTCAAATAGTGATTGCTGGAGCTAAACCAGTCCCATAACATCCAGATACAAAGTGTCTTAAGTAAGTGTGAGTAGTTTGTATTTAGTATTTAACTGTTGGTTGTAAAAAAAAGTGCCTGTGAAATTATGCTAATTTCATCACTGCAGTGATAGTTTCAGTCCACTTTTATGTCAACTGATTTGAAATAGATTGATTACAGTACAAATTTACCAGGAAAGTAAAAATACTGTTATTCATGTTGGTTACGTATGTTTAATGGGTTGTGACGTGCCACTACTTATGGGAGCAAATTGTTAAATTCCCATTCTTTAAAATAATTTGTACATAATTAAACCACATAGTGTAGGTAATGTGTATTTCCCACCCAGTTAATGAAACATATTTTAATCATGCTACAGAATCTTTGGAGAACAAATAAGAATGTTTATATTTTCAGTTTCTTTGTTTGTGACCCATTTCTTACAGAGCATGAACGGCGTGAAGGTGAATGGTGTGAAGTTACTGCCCCAGCAGCCGTGCACTCTACGTGATGGGGACCACGTTCAGCTGGGTGTTCCCCAGAACCCCAGTCTGCCCGCGGAGTACATATGGACGTTCTACACGAAACTGCGGGTGAAGCGGAAGAAGACAGTGAAGGGGAAGACAGGTAGGGACAGGAAGCGACCTCCGAGTGTCGGTGACAGTCAGCAGACATCATCGCAGTCTGACTTGGCCATGGAGATACCCATACATAAGAAGCAATGTCCGAGTGTGTGGTCCCCATCGCAGGACCTGCACCGGAAGCTGGAGGAGGAGGAGGAGCGGATGAGGGAGATAATGAGGGAGCAGGAGCAGAGGCTGGAGGAGATGAGGCAGCAGCTGGAGGAGAAGGACATGGTGCAGGTGGCCATGGAGACGGAGATCAGGGCCAAGGAGGAAGAGCTGAGGGAGCAGATGAGGAAACAGAAGGTAAGGGAGTGGCTCACAGGGAATATGTGTGGAATGGCAAACTTAGTGGCTGGACTCGACAGTGTCACTGTACCTTGTCCGTTTACATTCTATAATGTACCCTGACACAGTGAGTGAATACGTATGTGCCGTAAGGTCTATGTTACCTCGCTGAGGTCACTGAGCTTGATACCCCTAAGACTGCATTTAATGTATTCATTAAAACTAAACCAAAAACTGTATAATTCTACCATGATATATAATATCCATACAATCCCTGAGCTTGAAACTCCTGAGCCTAAAGTCCCTGAGCATTAAATCCATGCAAATGAAGTCACCAATTTTGAATTTGTTATCACCAGTCTTTGCATCTGTTCAGCACCATCTGAGCCAGTAGAGTCTTATTATTTATGCTACATTGCCTCTTTCAGGAGCAGTTGGAAGCTGAACGACGAGAGTTTGAGGCGGAAGTGAAGCGGACATACGAGGCTGAGATTGAGACGAAGGAGCGTTCCCTGCTGGAGAGACTGGACCGGGAACAGGAGCAGCTGAGGTCAGAGAAAGCGACTGTGGAGCACACGCTGCAGCAAGAGATGGAGAGGCAGCTGCATGAGAAAGACCACCATCTGCAGGTGGAGCTGGAGCAGCAGAAAGCTCAACTCGAGAACATCATTGCTCAGCGAGAGCTCGAGCAGAAGATGCTGGCGAGTGAGCTGACCAAGACAAAGACTGAGAATGAGGTACAGAGGGACGCAGCCCTGCAGGCGCGCGAAAGTCTGCTTGCTAACTTTGCTACACTCATGGAGACAGAACTACAGTGCAGCATCTGTAACGAGCTGTTTGTACAGGTGGGTGGATGTACACAGTCCTAGACCAAGTGAGTGGGGGGGCATCCTTTTCTGTTCTGCATTGTTACGCAGAATTTCTTTGTAGTTGCACATAATCTTGTTAATGCTGCGTCGTGATTGGTGCAACATCACAAGCACTGTTTAGCAACTAACTGGGTACCCAGTTCCATGTCTCATCACGTTATACCTCGTTTAATGCTGCGTCGTGATTGGTGCAACATCACAAGCACTGTTTAGCAACTAACTGGGTACCCAGTTCCATGTCTCATCACGTTATACCTCGTTTAATGCTGCGTCGTGATTGGTGCAACATCACAAGCACTGTTTAGCAACTAACTGGGTACCCAGTTCCATGTCTCATCACTTTATACCTCGTTTAATGCTGCGTCGTGATTGGTGCAACATCACAAGCACTGTTTAGCAACTAACTGGGTACCCAGTTCCATGTCTCATCACTTTATACCTCGTTTAATGCTGCGTCGTGATTGGTGCAACATCACAAGCACTGTTTAGCAACTAACTGGGTACCCAGTTCCATGTCTCATCACTTTATACCTCGTTTAATGCTGCGTCGTGATTGGTGCAACATCACAAGCACTGTTTAGCAACTAACTGGGTACCCAGTTCCATGTCTCATCACTTTATACCTCGTTTAATGCTGCGTCGTGATTGGTGCAACATCACAAGCACTGTTTAGCAACTAACTGGGTACCCAGTTCCATGTCTCATCACTTTATACCTCGTTTAATGCTGCGTCGTGATTGGTGCAACATCACAAGCACTGTTTAGCAACTAACTGGGTACCCAGTTCCATGTCTCATCACTTTATACCTCGTTTAATGCTGCGTCGTGATTGGTGCAACATCACAAGCACTGTTTAGCAACTAACTGGGTACCCAGTTCCATGTCTCATCACTTTATACCTCGTTTAATGCTGCGTCGTGATTGGTGCAACATCACAAGCACTGTTTAGCAACTAACTGGGTACCCAGTTCCATGTCTCATCACGTTATACCTCGTTTAATGCTGCGTCGTGATTGGTGCAACATCACAAGCACTGTTTAGCAACTAACTGGGTACCCAGTTCCATGTCTCATCACGTTATACCTCGTTTAATGCTGCGTCGTGATTGGTGCAACATCACAAGCACTGTTTAGCAACTAACTGGGTACCCAGTTCCATGTCTCATCACGTTATACCTCGTTTAATGCTGCGTCGTGATTGGTGCAACATCACAAGCACTGTTTAGCAACTAACTGGGTACCCAGTTCCATGTCTCATCACGTTATACCTCGTTTAATGCTGCGTCGTGATTGGTGCAACATCACAAGCACTGTTTAGCAACTAACTGGGTACCCAGTTCCATGTCTCATCACGTTATACCTCGTTTAATGCTGCGTCGTGATTGGTGCAACATCACAAGCACTGTTTAGCAACTAACTGGGTACCCAGTTCCATGTCTCATCACGTTATACCTCGTTTAATGCTGCGTCGTGATTGGTGCAACATCACAAGCACTGTTTAGCAACTAACTGGGTACCCAGTTCCATGTCTCATCACGTTATACCTCGTTTAATGCTGCGTCGTGATTGGTGCAACATCACAAGCACTGTTTAGCAACTAACTGGGTACCCAGTTCCATGTCTCATCACGTTATACCTCGTTTAATGCTGCGTCGTGATTGGTGCAACATCACAAGCACTGTTTAGCAACTAACTGGGTACCCAGTTCCATGTCTCATCACGTTATACCTCGTTTAATGCTGCGTCGTGATTGGTGCAACATCACAAGCACTGTTTAGCAACTAACTGGGTACCCAGTTCCATGTCTCATCACTTTATACCTCGTTTAAGGTAACTGGGGTGGTTATTATATGCTTGTCTTGAATTGATTAGTTTCAGTAGAAGTTTTAAGATAAATTAACCATTTCTTCACAGATTGTAGTTAAAATACTAAATAATATACCAGGAGTTTTTCATTTATTTGGTTATGTTACAAAGTTTAAAAAAAAAATTGTAAATGTGGAAAAATAGCTACTAAAAATTAAGTTTAATCGTATTGAGAAAATCCCCAAAGAAATAAATGACATACATATAAGTATGACAGTGTTAACTGATAACTTTATGGCAGATTTTGGTTAAACCGATTATATCTGCTACACCACCGTGAATGAATTAAGCAAAAGTTGAATGACAGCCTAAAGTGGCAGTGTATTTTTGACACAAACTCTTCACCAATCATAATTTACTACTGTATTATGTTGCGCACACAAGACACGTTCATATGCAAAATTGCAATGTCGTGAGTGTTGTAGTTTTTCTCAAACAATATTGGAAACATAATTTCCTGGTTATTAAAACACAATCTCAACAAATGCTTGTTTTTGTGTTGAAATTTACTGTTTTTCACTGGCGTTTTATGTATTGTTGACAATATATAATGGCCATTTGTAATATTGACATATCCCCTTAATTTGCCGCCACAATAGCCCTTGGATCTGTACTTGAGACGTGTTGTAGTCTACGGTATCAGGTTACGCCAGCCATCTAACAAACACGTGGCAGGGCGTGTTTACGGTCATTTTAATTGGCCCGTTATCCCGCAGGTCACATATGTGTTGGCATTTCTGTTAGTGTCAAAGGCACGATAAATTATGTTAACGTTGATATTTGCTGGTTTAAGTACATGATTTAGTTTGGTAGATATAATACTGATGTGTACTATCATTACAGTAACCAGACGATGTGTTCCGTTTTCATGGCGAATTAATATAGCTGGTTCAAACATAGTAGCGCATGTGGACATTACTATGGAAACATTGTCGCTTTTCCGGGAACTCAAGGGGATTTCCAAAAGGACTGCATTTTTAAAGGATGGATTGTAAAAATATGACGTTAGTGCCAGGTGATTTTTTGTGGTGTCGACGTTTAGTTCAGTATATCCTAGCATGTTATGAAGAAAAAAATCAACTGACATGCTAGCCGCCATTGTCCACACTGTGTGAACTGGTGGCTTACTATATGTGTACGGTGGTGTTTCAGGCGACATCACTCAACTGTTCACACAGTTTTTGTGCAACGTGTATTGAGCAGTGGAAAAAGGTGAAGAAGCAGTGTCCTGTGTGTCGCAGTCCAATCACCTCGCAGCTACGCTCTTTAGTCCTCGACAGTTACATCGACCGCATGGTGGAACATCTGAGTGACGACATGAAGAAGAGCCGAGAGAACCTCATTGAAGAACGCAAAGGTAGTCATCTTTTATTCATCCACATTCAATGTTCTCTGAGTGAGGTCACATTCTGCCCGCCAGCAGTAAAACTAGTTCATCCACATTTCTTGAAGCACTGCTTCAAATGATAACAGTCTCGGGTGTGACAGTTTCAGCTGTGTTTCACCTTCAAGCTCCTCCTAAATTGATTTAGCCCATTGTGAATCAGATTCGTTGATGTTCAAATTTGTGTGAATAGTTTAAGTATTATGTAGCGTGTGAATAGTTTAAGTATTATGTAGCGTGTGAATGGTTTAAGTATTATGTAGCGTGTGAATAGTTTAAGTCGGTTTAATAAAAGAGTGCGCACTTTTGTTACAATCATCAAAAGAATTGACTTGATGATTAGATCAGGAAACTTGCAAATTCCCTCCTATTGTTCCATTTTTTTTTTTAATAAGGTCAAAATAATGTTGTAGTTTGTCCGATGATTTTACTGAAACTAAATAAAAAATTTACACGAACAAGCTAGTATGTTGTAGTTAATACTAGATGGGTTAGAGTTTTCTGAAAGGAGATGGGTCTTTGAGGAAGGACCTTTCAGTTATGACTACAAATTCTACAATACTGTTTACTGACAGCCGAGAAACTTGCAAAAGAGGCAGCAGCAACTACAGCAGCGACATCGAGAGGTCGGGGTAGAAGACGAGGTCGTGGCCATGGTCGACCTCGGGGTGGGAGGTCAACGAGAGGTCGTGGCAGCATAACGACGGCCCTACCCGTAGTAGCCGACCCAGTAGTGGCACAACCAATTGTTATAGAAAGTGATGCAAGTGACACAGACTCTGCCTCAGGCATCAGCGAGGAACATGAGGAACATTATTATGGCTACAGCAGCAGCTCCGAGAGCGATTCAGCGGAGTCAGTGGAGGGAGTGCCAGGCACGTACTATGGAGGCTGGGGACACTGCTTCCACTGTGGTATGTAGCAGTAACTATTCTTACTTTCACACATTTGTCCTGCTCACTTCCGGCAGAAAGGTTTTCACTGCATGAAACAACATGGGCTGAATTTACCTGAAGATTTAACTCGTACAAAATTCTTACCAACTGTAAGAACTTAAAACTTCCTCCGTTGATTTAACCAGTCAACTCCCTCCTCCGTTGATTTAACCCATCAACTCCCTCCTCCATTGATTTAACCCATCAACTCCCTCCTCCATTGATTTAACCCATCAACTCCCTCCTCCATTGATTTAACCCATCAACTCCCTCCTCCGTTGATTTAACCCATCAACTCCCTCCTCCGTTGATTTAGCCCATCAACTCCCTCCTCCGTTGATTTAGCCCATCAACTCCCTCCTCAGTTGATTTAACCCATCAACTCCCTCCTCCATTGATTTAACCCATCAACTCCCTCCTCCATTGATTTAACCCATCAACTCCCTCCGTTGATTTAGCCCATCAACTCCCTCCTCAGTTGATTTAACCCATCAACTCCCTCCTCCGTTGATTTACCCCATCAACTCCCTCCTCCATTGATTTAACCCATCAACTCCCTCCTCCATTGATTTAACCCATCAACTCCCTCCTCCATTGATTTAACCCATCAACTCCCTCCTCCGTTGATTTAGCCCATCAACTCCCTCCTCAGTTGATTTAACCCATCAACTCCCTCCTCCATTAATTTAACCCATCAACTCCCTCCTCCATTGATTTAGCCCATCAACTCCCTCCTCCCTTGATTTAGCCCATCAACTCCCTCCTCCATTGATTTAGCCCGTCAACTCCCTCCTCCGTTGATTTAACCTATCACAAATCAGGTTCATGGATGGAGTGTGTGGATAGTTAAATGGTTTGTTTGATTTCAGCAAAACCAATTAAAACAAATTACAAATGAGCTAGCATGTTATAATGGATCCTAGATATGTTCAAGTTATCACAAAATGAGTCAAACAGGTCCTGAGACAAGCAAAAAATGCCAAAAAGTGAGAGAAAAAATGTAAGATGGATCTTTGTGTTGATGGTAAAGCACAACTAAATATGTTGCACTGCACGGTTGTTTTAATAAACATTCACATTACATGAATGACAGCTTTACCTGCCAAGTTTTACAATCTGAGACTGTCATACCAGCCATGTAATGATCCTCTGCCCAGTGTTACAGACCCAGACTGTCCTACTAGCCTTGTGACGATCCTCTCTAGTGTTACAGACCCAGACTATCCTGCCATGTAATGATCCTCTGCTTATAGTTACAGATTCAGACTGTCCTACCAGCCATGTAATGATCCTCTGTCTAGTGTTACAGACCCAGACTGTCCTACCAGACATGTAATGATCCTCTGCCTAGAGTTACAGACTCAGACTATCCTACCAGCTATGCAGTGATCCTCTGCCGAGTGTTGCAGACCCAGACTGCCCTACCAGACATATTGATCCTATGTCTAGTGTTATAGGCTGAGACTGTCCTACTAGCCGTGTAATGATCTTCTGCCCAGTATTACAGACCCAGACTGTTCTACCAGCCATGTAATGATCCTCTGTCTAATGTTACAGACACAGACTGTCCTTCCAGCCATGTAATGATCCTCTACCCAGTTTTACAGAACCAGACTATCCTAAAAGCTAAACAATGATCTTCTGCTGAGTGTTACAGACCCAGACTGTCCTACTAGCCATGTAATGATCCTCTGCCGAGTGTTACAGACCCAGACTGTCCTACCAGCCACTTAATGATCTTTTGATGACATGTACCACACCAGCTTGCCCTAAAGCTGTTTTTAAAGGAAATTGGTCTATTTAATTGCCATCATCGATATTACACAAATGTAGATAATGTTTGGTTTAGTTCAACATCGATATCCTCAACATGTCCACCCTGTTGATGTCACATGACGTAAAGTTGCCTCCACAATTCATATAGACCACAGTGAATCAGGTTCTTTGATGTGCAAATCTGTAGTGTATGAATAGTTTTTAATAATTATGCACTGTTGGTATAATGAAAGCGTGTATGTTTGTAGAAATCATAGAAAGAACTTACTTTGATCATTGGCTCAGGTAACTTGCCAAAGTGATTAGCCTCCATGACATCGCAATAAAGCAATAAGTGTGCTGTCGCATTTTTCTGCAGTATGTTGACTTTGCTCAATTTAAATTATGATTTCATCAAAACTTAGAAAGTTTCATAAATGGGTTAAGCATATATAACATAGTCGATAACTATAGAGGTGATAACTATAGAGGTGATAACTATACAGGTGATAACTATACAGGTGATAACTATACAGGTGATAACTATACAGGTGTAACTACTATAGAGGTGATAACTATAGAGGTGTAACTATAGAGGTGATAACTATAGAGGTGTAACTATAGAGGTGATAACTATAGAGATGATAACTATAGAGGTGAGAATTTTTGCGAAACAAGACAGGCGAAAAATCAAATTGCATAGATACCTTTATGTTGGTGGTCATGTGACGGCATATTTATGTATTATTAATTTTAAAAAACCCATGTTCACGTCATGCAATGCATTACATTGGCATAATAAACAGTTTGCTGTAAATTGCTGTAAGCAAATGGGATATATCAAGAAGTTATTGAATTATGTCATGAAGTCAGCCGTTCGTAGGAAACATGGCAGGCTAATGTACATTTTTTTTCTTTCAGGGTCAAGAGGTCACTGGGCAAATGGATGTCCTTATCATTGAAGTCGCCTCGTCTCTGTTGCTTTGTCAAACCAATCATTCCATGTTAGAGTGTCTTCCGCATGTAGTTACTCCTACCAAACTATACACCAGCAATTTATTTGAACTCACCTACAGAAAGACATTTTAGTGTATGCAACCATTCTGTTTCATTGTTACATCATATGATCAAGGGGGCAGCAGTGTTATCTCTTCCAATATCTTGGTATTGACAACATGAGCAGTCCAGGTAATGTTCATTATTTTTATACCTAGCATTAAAGTGTCATTGTCCGATGCCTGTGTTGTGTTGTGTGCCAGTTGTGACACCCAGGTGTCACCACAGTCAGTTATCTTTTTTCAGGCCACATATAATAATAATAATAGATTTCTTATATAGCACCCCATCCAAATAATTGTTCTGGCACACTTTACAGTGTTTCATAAAGTCTAATAAATCATGTAAAGTATATGAAAAATATTTGTAAAATCACAAATCTCCTATCTAAAATGTATAATTGCATAGATAAATAAATAGATAAATAAAACATAATAATTAACTAAGATCAGATAAGTAGATTGCTAAATAATTAAATTAGAACAATGTAGAAATAGCACAGAATCTGAACAGTACAGTAGCTGTGTACAAACCAAACACCACTTTACAATTAGAAGCATTAATGCCATCTATTGTTTATCCATATGACAGATGACATTGTGGTAAACATAATTATTTCAGAGTTGTGCTTATTCACTGTGTGTCTAGTAGTAGAGAATGAAATTATTTTAATTAGTTGTTATTAATAAAGAGCACAGTATTTTTTTCTCAGCACATCATCGTCAAATAAATAATGGATTACTAATAACTACAAATTACTAATAATATTATTAAAATTACTCCAAACACTGGAAGTACATTGTAATTACAACCAGCCTCTGGGTGGGTGCACAGTGGTACACTATTTAGTACAACCAGCCTCTGGGTGGGTGCACAGTGGTACACTACTTAGTACAACCAGCCTCTGGGTGGGTGCACAGTGGTACACTACTTAGTACAACCAGCCTCTGGGTGGGTGCACAGTGGTACACTACTTAGTACAACCAGCCTCTGGGTGGGTGCACAGTGGTACACTACTTAGTACAACCAGGCTCTGGGTGGGTGCACAGTGGCACGCTACTTAGTACTACCAGCCTATGGGTGGGTGCACAGTGGCACACTACTTAGTACAACCAGCCTCTGGGTGGGTGCACAGTGGCACGCTACTTAGTACAACCAGCCTCTGTGGTAAACATAATTATTTCAGAGTTGTGCTTATTCACTGTGTGTCTAGTAGTAGAGAATGAAATTATTTTAATTAGTTGTTATTAATAAAGAGCACAGTATTTTTTTCTCAGCACATCATCGTCAAATAAATAATGGATTACTAATAACTACAAATTACTAATAATATTATTAAAATTACTCCAAACACTGGAAGTACATTGTAATTACAACCAGCCTCTGGGTGAGTTCACAGTGGCACGCTACTTAGTACAACCAGCCTCGGGTGGGTGCACAGTGGCACACTACTTAGTACAACCAGCCTTTGGGTGGGTGCACAGTGGCCCACTACTTAGTACAACCAGCTTCTGGGTGGGTGCACAGTGGCACGCTACTTTGTACTACCAGCCTCTGGGTGGGTGCACAGTAGCACGCTACTTAGTACAACCAGCCTCTGGGTGGGTGCACAGTGGCACACTACTTAGTACAACCAGCCTCTGGGTGGGTGCACAGTGGCACACTACTTTGTACTACCAGCCTCTGGGTGGGTGCACAGTGGCACGCTACTTAGTACAACCAGCCTCTGGGTGGGTGCACAGTGGCACGCTACTTACTACAACCAGCCTCTGGGTGGGTGCACAGTGGCACGCTACTTAGTACAACCAGCCTATGGGTGGGTGCACAGTGGCACGCTACTTAGTACAACCAGCCTATGGGTGGGTGCACAGTGGCACACTACTTAGTACAACCAGCCTATGGGTGGGTGCACAGTGGCACACTACTTAGTACAACCAGCCTCTGGGTGGGTGCACAGTGGCACGCTACTTAGTACAACCAGCCTCTGGGTGGGTGCACAGTGGCACGCTACTTAGTACAACCAGCCTCTGGATGGGTGCACAGTGGCACGCTACTTAGTACAACCAGCCTATGGGTGGGTGCACAGTGGCACGCTACTTAGTACAACCAGCCTATGGGTGGGTGCACAGTGGCACGCTACTTAGTACAACCAGCCTCTGGGTGAGTGCACAGTGGCACGCTACTTAGTACAACCAGCCTCTGGGTGGGTGCACAGTGGCACGCTACTTAGTACAACCAGCCTCCGGGTGGGTGCACAGTGGCACGCTACTTAGTACAACCAGCCTATGGGTGGGTGCACAGTGGCACGCTACTTAGTACAACCAGCCTCTGGGTGGGTGCACAGTGGCACGCTACTTAGTACAACCAGCCTATGGGTGGGTGCACAGTGGCACGCTACTTAGTACAACCAGCCTATGGGTGGGTGCACAGTGGCACGCTACTTAGTACAACCAGCCTCTGGGTGGGTGCACAGTGGCACGCTACTTACTACAACCAGCCTCTGGGTTGGTGCACAGTGGCACGCTACTTAGTACAACCAGCCTATGGGTGGGTGCACAGTGGCACGCTACTTAGTACAACCAGCCTATGGGTGGGTGCACAGTGGCACGCTACTTAGTACAACCAGCCTATGGGTGGGTGCACAGTGGCACGCTACTTAGTACAACCAGCCTCTGGGTGGGTGCACAGTGGCACGCTACTTAGTACAACCAGCCTATGGGTGGATGCACAGTGGCACGCTACTTAGTACAACCAGCCTATGGGTGGGTGCACAGTGGCACGCTACTTAGTATAAACATTCATCTGTGGACAAAATGATATACAAAACTGGGGGCCACCAAAATGGCTAGGATGCTGTTGCATCTATCCAGTACAATTTGATGACCCCCAGTTTCTGATGTAACGGATGGTGAAAGGTAAAGCGCAGATGAAGAACACAAGAAGGATGTTGAGAACATCACCAGACGATTTACCAGGGAACAAAAGAGAGTCAGTGACGGTAGAGAATAAGTCTGCAATAACAGTGCATGCAGACTGGAACAGTTGCACCACTGACTGGGAGGGAGCAAAGGTGATAGACAGAGAGAGCAACAGAAACGCAAGATGGATTAGAGGCCATATGGATCAGAAAGATGACTCCAATCATGAATCAAGACGAGAGGGATACTGACTGAGCCTGCTTGTCAAGTCAACTGGTGAGCAGAAAAAGAACTAGTCGTCCCAGAATCCCTGATGAATGCTGCCAATGGCAGCCGAAACGTTGAGAGTAGGTAATCTTAATAGTTGTGGTTGAAGAAAATCGTTACTCATATATAACTATATCAACTTTAACACTTTCACGCATATGTCGAGAAGGGGAAGGCAGTGTTAGTTGAGCCATTTTTCATTCTTTTTGATATGTAGGGCACAATCATATTCATAAGTAAAAATTTGTTTTATTCACATAAACTATGATTATTAGTAGATCATTTTATACCAAGATATTAAATATATTTAGTATGCATAGATAATTATATGTAGCTGATTCAAATAGGGTTGATAAGCTGGCGCAACTAACACTTGGTGTGGGTTAGGTTGAGCCAGTGTAGAATAAGTTGGGTAAATTTTTATTTGTATAATTTACATAGGCCTTGTACTAAAATTTCATAATAATTCGGTCAACACATTTATCCAATGGGTAAATGGATTTCTGAGAAGTCTACATGTTTAATTAATAAGTCAGCACCCTTGATTAATATAGACTTATATGCCAATTGCATCCAGTGTAACTAACTGCTAATGTGTTGTCTTGTCAATGTCCCAATTTGCTCGGAAAAATTAATTCCTCGATGTATTTTAGGGTAAAGATCACTTGTCTTCGTTCTTTAACCGCTGCTCATCTAACCCTCCCTTGGCCGTTGGGTGGCTCAACTAGCCCCATTTCAACAATTAAGCTTTTTTAATTAATTTCTCATTAATGTGTGAAGTGATGTAAATAATCTTCTTCCCTGTGCGTAATTAAACCATTTGTAAGTGCACAAACAATAGTGTAGTCACATGCTTTGCTAGTTTACTCACCAGCAGACATTAATCATGATCACCAAGTTTTAAAAAACATACTTTTAACTCACATTTTCTAACAGTTGTGACAAATGGCACTTATTATACGTCAATCGTGGTCTAATAACACGTTCAATCATTGGGTGGTACCATGTAACTGTCGCTGCTGTAGTTTCCTGGAAAACATTGGTGGCTCAACTAACTTAGTGGCTCAACTAATACTGCCTTCCCCTATTTTTATTTTAATCAAGACTAAATCAATAAAATGATACACATATAAATAGTGTAGTTGTAGTAAATCATCAAATTGAGATATATGCCACTATTATAAGATTTTATATCAATTAATATGGGGATGTGACCAAAGTATCTTCAGCATTTCAGACACTGAATATATCTTTCAGACATTGAACATATGAAGGTATGCAGTAACACCATTACATATATAACACATTAATTTATTATGCTATTAGCAAGAACATACATTTACAAATACAGTTGCATTATATAAAATGGTACCCCTGAAATGTCAATATAATCTAACTCAGTGTTTAGCCAAGAACTTCAGACATTCAGCAAGAATAAAGAACATGATATGTTATAAATGATTATATAAATCATATTAAGTATTTTAATCAAGACTAAATCAATTAAATGATACACATAAATAGTGTAGTTATAAATTATGATATAATATAAATTATATGAATCATGTTAAGTATTCTTATTTTATTCAAGACTAAATCAATAAAATAATGCACATATAAATAGTGTAGTACTAAATCATCAAAGTGTCTTCAGCATTTCAGACATTGAATTTATCAGTTCAAAACGTTGTCTTTCCAACTTCCCAGTCACATCGATCCTGGGTGTCCCAAATGGGTTTGCACCCCAGCATGTCATCTACTGTGAAGTCAGATTGCCACAAGTCTAGTTCATTCTCTCTTGTTTTCAGTCTGCAACAAAAAACAAGTCAGTTGTGAAATTCTGGCCCATAGGAATGTCAGGTTCATTAGTTTGAGCACAAAATATGGTTTATTATTTGTTTAGTTTCATTATGGTTTTGTTACCAGAAACGTGTTTACATTCATTCAAAGTTCTGTCACGCTAGAAAAGCAAGAAAGTAAAACATCAAAGTGAACTGATAATGAAACTGCAAGAAAGTGTCTTCATAAACAAGTACTTGAAAAAATAATACAACAAGTGATGTTTTATCACACCAGGTTGAGTTACTTGAACAAATAATAGAACTGAACATTGTCCCAGTTGATGCATCAATCAATGAAATATTGTGCTAGAAAATAAGTCAAAGCTATGTGGCATGGAGTAATTGTTGCTAATGTAATAAGGCTGCGAGAAAGTGACATGTCCAAGTAAAACAATAATAAGACTGAAAGAAGGTGACTAGAATTATATGGCAGAAGAAACTGCATGTGGCAATGAGTGCATTCACTTACAGAACTTCAGAAATCAACATTACAAGACCAGTAACATCTCAATAACAAGAAATGCTTACAGTATATGACACAAAATATTTATGTATATTTAGAACTACACTGGTAGCAGGGTATATAAAACAAAACCTAGTTAACATGAATATTATAAATATGTAACAACCCATAAATAATAAGATTT
Source organism: Lamellibrachia columna (assembly GCA_963662155.1). Classification (NCBI taxonomy): domain Eukaryota; kingdom Metazoa; phylum Annelida; class Polychaeta; order Sabellida; family Siboglinidae; genus Lamellibrachia; species Lamellibrachia columna. The sequence continues at coordinate 40,132,134 of OY759262.1, forward strand.
TTTAATCTGACATTAGTTAGTCATTATCATGACTGCATATATTTCTGGCATACTTATTTGGTTTGTTTATATATTAGAAATAAGTCTGCCAGAAAGAGTCCTTCCATATTTACAAATGTTGTAGTCTTTCATCGTGATTAATCTAATATAACGACTATAAGTGTTTGGTCAACTGTGCTATCAATATATCTAAGTATGTAAGGTGATTAAGAGATGTCCACTGAATGCTACTGACCCGCATGATGTCCAGTAAGATGTCCACATCGGGTCTGTCTGGTGGTTGCTGACTGCAGTAGATGTAAACTATTTGACCAGCGCTGTCCAACACCAAGTCTCCACCAAGCTACCAATCAACTAACACATGTCATAAATAACTTCAAATATATGCAATGTAAAATACAGTGACATAACAAACACATACACGCACAAAACATGTTATAAAATATGTACGATACAGTGATACAGCGCATTCTGAATAAGCCTGTACTGTTTTTGGCATCACATGTGTCCCATTAACAGTTATTTATTGCTAAATGGTATCAACTCACCTTGTGGGGGGTTATTGTTGCAGACTAAAAACAAGAAGGCAACGAGAGAATGATCTAGATTGTTGCAATCTGACTTCACAGTAGATGACATGCTGGGGTGCAAACCCACTTTGGACACCCAGGATTGATGTGACTTGGAAGTTGGAAAGACAACAAAGTTTTGAACAAATCATCAACTCATCTGGTGGGGTCATGAACTCACCCTGTGGGGGTCATCAACCCACCTGGTGGGGTCATCAACTCACCCGGTGGGGTCATCAACTCAACTGGTGGGGGTCATCAACTTAGCCGGTGAAGTCATCAACTCACCCGGTGGGGGTCATCAACCCACCTGGTGGGGTCATCAACTCACCCGGTGGGGTCATCAACTCACCTGGTGGGGGTCATCTGCCAAGTCTTTGTAAGTTGCTGGTAGTTTCTCTTTGGCTGCTACTTTCTCAGCGTAGTAGTTGATAGTTGCCATGTTCCAAACCTGTACAGTATCGGTGTTAGTCACCCTGCCATGTAACTACAGTAACATTGACACATCTCACTTTACAATAGAAGCACTACCCCTAGTCCTCTGATATGCCCATTCTTATCTGCCTAATGCCCTTTGCGTTGATTGTTCCTGTGAAGGTGCAGCACCCTGCGTGTCATGGCTCATCTGTCCATTTGATGTTGTTAGATGCAATATTTTAGCCACTGGTGAGATTCACAAATTCGTGTTTGTTTAGGCCTGCGAACCCAACACCATCATTTCTGTAGTTGAATCCATTTTTTAAACTCCCAAGTTCAAGGGGCAAGGGCATTTACTACCCTCCTCCACGGTGCACAAGGGCAAGAGCATCTACTACCCTCCTCCACAGTGCACAAGGGCAAGGGCGTCTACTACCCTCCTCCACGGCGCACAAGGGCAAGGGCATCTACTACCCTCCTCCACGGCGCACAAGGGCAAGGACGTCTACTACCCTCCTCCACGGTGCACAAGGGCAGGGGCGTCTACTACCCTCCTCCACGGCGCACAAGGGCAAGGGCATCTACTACCCTCCTCCATGGCGCACAAGGGCAAGGGCATCTACTACCCTCCTCCGCGGCGCACAAGGGCAAGGGTGTCTACTACCCTCCTCCACGGTGCACAAGGGCAAGGGCGTCTACTACCCTCCTCCACAGTGCACAAGGGCATCTACTACCCTTCTTCATGGCACGCAAGGGCATCTACTACCCTCCTCCACGGTGCACAAGGGCAAGGGCATCTACTACCCTCCTCCACGGTGCACAAGGGCAAGGGCATCTACTACTCTCCTCCACTGTGCACAAGGGCAAGGACGTCTACTACCCTCCTCCATGGTGCACAAGGGCAAGGGCATCTACTACCCTCCTCCACGGTGCACAAGGGCAAGGGCGTCTACTACCCTCCTTCATGGTGCACAAGGGCAAGGGCATCTACTACCCTCCTCCATGGTGCACAAGGGCAAGGGCATCTACTACCCTCCTCCATGGTGCATAAGGGCAAGGGTATCTACTACCCTCCTCCACGGTGCACAAGGGCAAGGGCGTCTACTACCCTCCTTCATGGTGCACAAGGGCAAGGGCATCTACTAACCCTCCTCCATGGTGCACAAGGGCAAGGGCATCTACTACCCTCCTCCACGGTGCACAAGGGCAAGGGCGTCTACTACCCTCCTCCATGGTGCACAAGGGCAAGGGCATCTACTACCCTCCTCCATGGCGCACAAGGGCAAGGACGTCTACTACCCTCCTCCACGGTGCACAAGGGCAGGGGCGTCTACTACCCTCCTCCATGGCGCACAAGGGCAAGGGCATCTACTACCCTCCTCCATGGCGCACAAGGGCAAGGGCATCTACTACCCTCCTCCACGGTGCACAAGGGCAAGGGCGTCTACTACCCTCCTCCACTGTGCACAAGGGCAAGGACGTCTACTACCCTCCTCCATGGTGCATAAGGGCAAGGGCATCTACTACCCTCCTCCACGGTGCACAAGGGCAAGGGCGTCTACTACCCTCCTCCATGGTGCACAAGGGCAAGGGCATCTACTACCCTCCTCCATGGTGCATAAGGGCAAGGGTATCTACTACCCTCCTCCACGGTGCACAAGGGCAAGGGCGTCTACTACCCTCCTTCATGGTGCACAAGGGCAAGGGCATCTACTAACCCTCCTCCATGGTGCACAAGGGCAAGGGCATCTACTACCCTCCTCCACGGTGCACAAGGGCAAGGGCGTCTACTACCCTCCTCCATGGTGCACAAGGGCAAGGGCATCTACTACCCTCCTCCATGGCGCACAAGGGCAAGGACGTCTACTACCCTCCTCCACGGTGCACAAGGGCAGGGGCGTCTACTACCCTCCTCCATGGCGCACAAGGGCATCTACTACCCTCCTCCATGGCGCACAAGGGCAAGGGCATCTACTACCCTCCTCCACGGTGCACAAGGGCAAGGGCGTCTACTACCCTCCTCCACTGTGCACAAGGGCAAGGACGTCTACTACCCTCCTCCATGGTGCACAAGGGCAAGGGCATCTACTACCCTCCTCCACGGTGCACAAGGGCAAGGGCGTCTACTACCCTCCTCCATGGTGCACAAGGGCAAGGGCATCTACTACCCTCCTCCATGGTGCATAAGGGCAAGGGTATCTACTACCCTCCTCCACGGTGCACAAGGGCAAGGGCGTCTACTACCCTCCTTCATGGTGCACAAGGGCAAGGGCATCTACTAACCCTCCTCCATGGTGCACAAGGGTAAGGGCATCTACTACCCTCCTCCACGGTGCACAAGGGCAAGGGCGTCTACTACCCTCCTCCACGGTGCACAAGTGCAAGTTTCGCCTGTTTTACAAACAGTGCACCATTTCACATCTATATTATGAAAAATTCCCCCCCCCCCGCGCAACACATGTTAGATTATGCACATTTTCTCAGTACCAATTGAACACATCCCACACCAACTGGGCAGCCATAGGTCTACCATCTCCCACCTAACGCACTGAAGTACATCCTACAATTATAAAATAAGTATTGTAAAATACGTTTCAATAGCCATGGTTGCACAAACACAATGGCTGTTACACATAAGCCAGTTTTTGTGTATGCCAAAGCCGTTTAAATTGTGTTTGCCACAATTATAGCAAAGTGCATATCGATGATTATTGTGACAAAGGTGTTAAATAATTAGTGTGACTTTATAACACTGTGTCAAATAAATATCAAAGCTTATTACTGCCCAATGTATTACTGCCAAAAACACACCCTAAGACAGAATCCCACATTCAAATGTGACAATTACCTTGGCTAGTGAACACTGTAGTCCTATAGCATGATAAATCTGAAAATCAAAACAAGACAAAGACAACAATAAACACTATTGAAGTGTTGCTAAATGTACTTAGGGAATAATGCACTGTTTGTTGATGTCACAAGTCACTGAGCGTTACCAGCCAGATAACATTATATGACGTTATATGGCTGGTGACACTAAAGTGATATCAACAAACCATATGTTATTCCCATTATATAATGCCAAATTAACATCTGAACATACTTTTTCACTTCCTACATTTGTAAATATGATGCTGGGCCGGTTTCATGAAGCATTTGTACCGTACAAAGGAACTGATGCGGACATTTGACGCAGATTACATAAATCAGAACAATCACAGAAAACATGCAAAGCGTTCGAACAATCGCGTGTCTCTGCCAACGCACCTACTCTAAATGATTCAAATGTCAGCTGGATTCTCAGAACAAGGCAGCCATGTGTTATCGGAGTTGATATATCACGGTAAAATGCTCTAGGCAAACAGGTAGTCTTATTACCATGATATATATATCCATCCAGTTAATGCACGGCTGCCTTGTTCTGAGAATCCTATTTTAAACATGTTTGTGAACATCGAGTGGATATCAGCATGGCTAGCTGTTGTATAATGCACAATATGACATATTACAGAAATGTTAACATTTCATTCCTAAGTTCTATGTAAAATCATTTTACTGTTAATATTTCTGATAAAATTCACTTTTAGCCATTTAAATTACTTCATGCATGCTACCTATCATTAATAACAAACTATACATTAATAACTTTTAGAAGCAATATAATTATTATGATCCTGTTATTGTATCCTGTTGGTTTTGACATAACATGTTAAAAGCATAATATAATTATGCTCAGTTTCTTATATCCTCTTCTGCAGCTGCACCATTTGCAACTTCAATTATTATATTGATGAAGCAAAGAAAATAATAATTTCCTCCACAAATAAGTCCTGTGATCTTGATCCATTACCGACAGCTACATTGCTGAAAGCATGTTTTGATACATTACTTTACGCAATAACAAATATTGTAAATGCATCACTGTGCTCGGGCTTGTTTCCTGACAACTTCAAACAAGCGCAAGTCAACCCACTTCTTAACTTTGCTTTAAGAAAACCTAAATAGTTATAGACCTATTTCTATTTTAAGCTTCATTTCCAGTGTACTGGAAACAGTTGTAGCTAGCCTTCTAAGGTCTCACATTGAGTCAAATTGTATGTCTAATGTATTACAATCAGCTTACAAACAGTTTCATTCTACAGAGACTGCTTTTAAAAGCACACAATAATGTTACTCTAAATATAGACAAAGGTAACAGTGCTTACCTTGGTTGTCTGCTGCTTTTGATACTATTGACCATAACATACTCATTAAATGCTTGTCAATGTGGTATGGCATATCTGGCACAGCTCTGAGCTGGTTTTCATCATTCTTAACTGACAGATACCAAAGAGTGAAGACAGCTAATTGCTTTTCAGCAGCACTACCCAGGATTGTTTGATTTAAATCATTTGATTTAAATAATTGATTTAAATCATGATTTAAATCGCTCAAAAAAAAATCATTGATTTATGATTTTTTTGTTTGACTTCCGTTTTTTTTAATCGCTGATTTATATGAATTTAACACAAATAATTGTTTACAAGCATCGAGATCAACAAAGTTTTGTATGTTTTTAATACAAAACACAAAGTGCGCACACTTGTGTAGCTGTATTGTCACCAGATAGCCTGATAGTCAAATATTTTATGATATTGTGTATGTTTGAGCTATTCCCTTTCTGAATGTAGTGAAGCCACACAAACTTGTCTTCCGGAGGAAGAATCTTTTCAACACAGAAGCCCTGAGTTAAAGTCCACTTACAGCTTGTGCTAGTTGTTACCAATTCAGTATGTTGACTCAGTTGTTTAATACTGTACCAGTTTGTATTCTGGTTAGAGACCCGAGTACACAGAGCCCTGGACAGGGGCTAATCCACCATAAACAATAATTACCACTGCTACAGCCACAGACACACATCATGCTTTCCTTTCCAAGACAGATTATGCAACTACAGGGGGTGAGGCCTTGTGGACATTGACTAATGTCTTTATATAAGCAAAAATCATGTACCCTCTGTTAAGACAAGAACCCAAATCGATTTGAATATAACATGTTTGAAAGAGTTTACAAATTTAAACATCTATATAAATATCTATATACCAGATTTTAAAAAAAATAAATAAATAAAAAAATTCAAATAAATCCGATTTAAATGTAAAAAAAATCCGATTTAAAAAAAATAAAAATCATGATTTTTTTCAACCCTGGCACTACCCATTTCGTGTAACGGATGTAAAATTGCTTGGCCAGGGTAGTTACCCGGTCTCCTCATTTCTCTCACTCAGCACCACTTCTTAAAACATTGCATTGGCTCCCTGTCTGATATTGCATTATTTTTAAGATCTGCACAATTACCTATCAATCACTTTCATCCAAGCAACCAGCATATTTACATTCACTGCTCACTCCTGCAAGACAGCCCAGACAGCTTCGATCACCTAATCCTAATCTACTTTTTGTTCCCAGTTTTAAGGCAAATGCCGGAACTAGAGCTTGTTCAGTTGCTGCACCGACTCTGTGGAACTCACTCCCTGTTAGTGTTAAGTCTGTAGGAAATATAACAACATTTGGCAGTAAAGTCAACACATCTGTTTAAGCTTGCTTATCTTCCATTGCTCCCTTGTGTACCAATCCAACTGTTTACAACTGGAAGACTGCTTGTTGATTATGAACTGCTGAATCCCTTTTGTTTTGGTGTACTGCCAAGCTTGGGTCTCCCGAGGATTTTAGCGCAATAGAAGTATTTTATACATATTATTATATTAGGAAGTTAAAAATAATACACTGTTGGGACATCGATCATTGTCCGTAATCTTGGTGTTGTCATTGACACTGATCTGCCAATGGCGTTGCAAGTGGCGAATGCATGTCATAGTGCGAACTACCATCTCTCTAGAATTGCTCGCATATGAGAGTCAGTGACAATCAGTGTGTGTAAATGTGTTGTACATGCACTTGTGACCTCCAGAATTGATTATGGCAATGCAATCCTTTTTGGTACAACTGTCCATGTGCTGCACCGTTCCTATGAATGACCACTGACCTGTCTGTCTGCGTCAACGGCCATGTCAAAGACACACTGCGTGTCAGCGAGCCACCTCCTGGCGCCCTCTAGCACCCCAAAGCTGACCACAAGCACATGGCCACCAAACTCAGCGATTTTCTCCTACAAACATCAAATAGGTATTAAATTCTCTCCTGCGAACACATGACAGATTTTAGAGTGTTTCCTACAAACATCAGACAGATCTTAGATTGTCTGTTGCAAACACAAGACAGGTCTTAGATTGTCTCCTGCAAACACCAGATAGGTCTTATATTGTCTCCTGTAAACACAAGATAGGTCTTAGGTTGTCTCCTGCAAACACAAGACAGGGCTTGAGTGTCTCCTGCAAACACCAGACAGGACTTACATTGTCTCCTGTAGACACAAGACAGGTCAAGTAGTCAACAGTCATGACTCATGTCTCCAACAACAAATTGTCACAATATAAGCTACAAGGGTCCTGCTGACGCAGGCTGCCACAAGAGTGTCACAAATAGTTGCTGAAACTGACTGAAGCTGATGAGGCTAAATATTTTATTTGTAATAATACAGGCATTAGTAATAGATGAAACAAGGGTAAACCATGCACACATGCATGCACGTTTATGTTTCTGAACTGTGGGCTGTGGCTCTTGGTTACATTGTCAGATAAAGCACTTGTCAACCGACTGAAGTAGACCACACAAACTCATGTGATGGAATGATGCTCCAGTATCTTACATCATTCCATGAATTATTCATGAATTAAGATACACACCAAGTATGCAGTCAGCCCAATGGGAGTTACTGTGATACGGATGTCCTGGTCTCACTCCTAACCTACCTGATTTTGCTGAAGCTCACTAATGTGGTCACGTCATGGAAGTCATGCAAAGTGGCGCATGAGCACCACTAGGAGTGGACCAGCACCACTGTAATGCCGCAGCGTCACTGGTGTGTCACTTCTGATGTCAACTAGTGGCGTGTCAATAGGTCCATCATCTCCAACATGCAGCACTGTTTCTGTTATGCTGGCTGTGAATGAACGGTCCACAACCTTGAGAAACTGCTGCCACTCTCTCTGTAAAACATGTTGTTGTGAGCACATCAATGGTTTGTGCCTATTGACCAATGGTAGTTACTTTACTGTCTGCTGTCTACTTTAACAACACAGTAAAAGGTAAAGGTACGTTCTTATATAATGCAGTATCCAGTCCTTGGGACTGCTCAAAGTACTTTACACTTCACCCCTGTTGGCCATCTCAACTTCTCTGGGAAGCATTCAGTCATGCTACAATTACTGCACGAAGACTATTCATTCAGATATTCACCTCTGTCTGTGGCCAGGTACTAATTTATACAGCTGAGTGAATTGTGGCAATGTGGGATGAATGAAATTGCTAAAGCTTTGAAATGGCAGCAAGAGGATTCGAACCTGGGTTCTCTCGATTGAGAGCCTGACGTTCTAACCACTATGCTACGGTGCCCCCAGTTCACTCTGTTATACTCTAAATACAGTTAATTCACTCCATGTTATATTATAAGCATAGTAAATTCACTCTATGTTATATTATAAGCATAAGTTAATTCACTCTATGTTATATTATAAGCAAAGTTAATTCATTCTCTGTTATGTTATAAGAATAGTTAATTCACTCTAGATATTATATTCTAAGCACAGTTAATTCATTCTGTTTTACTGTGATATTGTTTACCCTTTATCACCAAAACACAGTTGGTTACACTTTACACCCAAATATAGTTGATTAGTATTTACTTAAAAATGGCTACCTTTTATCCTAAAACTGGCTACTGTACTATTGATCTTCCAAATGCAATTAATTACCTATGATCATCCAATTCATCCTTTATTTTGTAGTTTCCATTAAAAAACACATTAATTATCTAACAGTTGTGAAACCAACAATCTCAAGAACAGTGACCCAGGCACTGCTAAAATAACGATGTGGAAATACAAATGCTACTGCAAGTATTTTGTCAGAATAAGTATGATATGTACGTTGGTAAAAACTTTACCACAATATGTAAGCTATATGCAGGTTTAGTTCTCAGGGCCATGTAGGTTTAGTTCTCAGGGCCATGTATAAAGACAGTAAATAGATGGCGAGGTATGCAGTAACAAATATAGCCTACATATATACTATATGTGAAAGCCAAGAATGTCAAATGTAGAAGAGACGACAGGTGAAACCGCTAATTACTAGGTGGTACATGGTACACTGTTGCAACTAGGCCTTTCATATGTTTTATAACTGGCCTAAATGATACACACCTCCATTTCCATCAGGTCTTCAAATGCATGCTGTATGGCCAACCTCCTGCAAATAAATCAGTACTATATACTGCCACTCATGTTGCACTAAATAAATAGTAGGACAACATATTTAAATAAACATACACAAAATCCAATGTATGGTGACAATATAAACCCTTGAAGGTTTGGACATAGTAAATAAAATAAACCAGACAATGCAGAGGTACTAACATGGAGTATTGGTAAGTTTTGTTTCAACACTGTTACAACCATAACTAGTTTTTAATTGACATAAATTTTTTTTTCTGTTGCGTTTTCAGTTCCAGACCTACAGTAGTGACGCCTGTACATACCAACATTGAGATTAACCACATTCACACCATTATTGTCAACTAAATTATGGCAACAATAATTAATAGCATATTTAAACAATGTTTCAGCAAAGAGACTTACTGTATATTAACCACTCATGTAATTCAAACTACAGTCGAGCCTCGTTATAACGTGGTGGTTGAGGTCCACAATTTTGGACCACACTGTACGCGAGGCGTGTTAGGTTTACGAAGCAATGGAAGCATACCATTTCACCCCGGTGTTATATTGGCATTGCATACTAAATTGATCACGAAGTCTTTCGACCATATGTTACTAAATTGCATTTAAGACTGTTTATCTATTCTTATGCCAGGCATATTTATGAATCTCAATTGCAATTTACAAACCACCGAAGTGAAGCTAGCGATAGCGATTGATGTCGGGGCAGCAGCGCAAAACAAACAACACGTTGACACTCGTTCATGGACATTGTTCACCTAATGTTTCTTGAGAATTGTCAAAGCAATTCTAAGTAGGTTTAAGCAGGCCCATTTCGCACTTCCCCCTGGCTGCAGAAGATCCGCCTTATATCCGAATCCGCTAAATAAGGGGCATAATGGGGCACGCAATAACGAGGCGCGACTGTACCATGTTTAAGTAGCACATTGTTCCAGACCTTGCTTATATTCTTGCGTTGGGTAGAATACCAAATCACATATCTGTATCAACAAACTTCTTCCTATGTCAACCAATAAACAAAATGTTTCTCACCTGTAATTCTGACTAATCAGCTTCTCAAAGTCATCTTTTGTTGTGACATTCAGTCTGAAAATATATGTACTGTAAAGCATCAGATGTTAATTAGCTTTCTCATATCTGAAAATCAAAATCACAGTCATATCCCCAAGAAAGCATTACAAGTAACTACAAAGGTGAATTATAAAATTGTAGTGAATTATTTTAATAAGTTAAGTATGTTTAAAAGGTATTTCTGACACAGCATCACCATTGTTGACAAAATAATGTAACTTTTTTCAGCTAGGTTGACTGGCACCACAGAAAAGACCAATAGGCTGATCATTTTATAGAGTTTTTCCAACACAAATGCATGGGATAACAGTAATGTAATGTAACTGTAATATACGTTTTTTTTCTATAATAGTAATAGAGGAACTTTTTTCAAAAGTAATACATCGTAAAGTAATGGATAATAGTGTACTACTTTTCTATTACATCTATTGCTGCAAACTTACAAAATATCAGGTTTGTTTGCATGTTTTTCCAACTGCTAGTAATTGTAAACAATGTACAGACAACAACAACATGAAAAGACCAATAGGCTGATCATTTTATAGTTTTTCAAACACAAATGCATGGGATAACAGTAATATAATGTAACTGTAATATACGTTTTTTTTCTATAATAGTAATAGAGGAACTTTTTTCAAAAGTAATACATCGTGAAGTAATGGATAATAGTGTACTACTTTTCTATTACATCTATTGCTGCAAACTTACAAAATATCAGGTTTGTTTGCATGTTTTTCCAACTGCTAGTAATTGTAAACAATGTACAGACAACAACAACATGAAAAGACCAATAGGCTGATCATTTTATAGTTTCAGAAATACCTGCTCAACGAAACAATGCAGGAGTAGCAAGCCAATTACTAATTGTTGGGATGCCCCATTGGCTTCACACATTCCTAGCACACACAAATTGCACGGTTTTAAATATGTGCAGGCAGACAACACATGTTATCTTAGAGCAGGAGCCGCAACCTGTACGGAATTCAAAGTAAGCTCATCACACCGCACCATAGTTTGATTTGAGCAGAACTTCCGAGTTCTTTTTTTTTTAAATTGCCAATTACCACATGGTAACATTGCCACATTCAAATTTTGACAAAATTAATGTTCTCACTTCAGATCTTCAAATGGTGTACAAATGTATTTTTAGCTGCTACAAAAACTTTGAGTTCATATCAATCCTAGGGTTGGATTGAGGACCACATGTAAATAAAACCAGATCACACCAGTACAAGAAAATGAGGTTCAACTCATTTTCTTTCAATTTCAATTCCGTTTGGTGAAAATCTTTCAATTTAAATTCAGGAATTGAATTGAATTCCAATTCATTTTTTAATTCACCCCAGCCCTGGTGACTAGGGTTGGACCCCCATTGGCCTCCCCCTTTGCAAGATCCCAGATACGCCACTGATTTTGGAGACGTGCTAAAAAAAACCATTGGTGAAACTGCACTAACATTTAAAATCATTATATTGGCATGTTTTCATCTTTTTTTAAGATTTCTTGTTTATATACTGGACGTAGTGCAGATTATTTTCTTTGTGGAATATGTTTCTCCACATCAACAAGGTAAGACATTGGTTTACCTCTGGTAGCACTTGCTGTAGAGTCCTATGGCCCCTGCCAGTACACCCACCCTCTCATGCACAAACACCTCCACAGAGTCTGGCAACAAACAACGCAATTATCTTCATAAGTACATCTTGTCTCAAGTAAGACATATCAAAATGTATCGCTGATTAGAAAGAAGTTAAAAAATCATGTGAAAATAGTGAAATACTTTATATACCAGAAACCAAAACATGCAGGTTTTAATTGTAATTTATTGCAAAATATCCAAATGATTGTTATTTTCTTAGGGTACACCAGAGAGCAGCCATTTAAAAACAGTTTTTCTCTGTTGTTTTCTCTATCTCTCCTCCCTCCTCCCCCCTCTCTCCCCCCTCCCTCCCTCCCTCTCTATTTTTAACCTAGCTGCAGCACTGTGACAGCAGTCAAACCTAGTACCTACTAACATTGTAAATCTCAAACTTTTCTTGTTGCATCGAGTTCAAAATTAAATTACATATAATGAACACTTACTAAACATGTGAATATGAGGCTCACCACTGATGTGTTCCTTGGCAGTTGTCAAGATGTTCTCTATTCCTCCTACGAGCTCGGACAGAGCCTGCAAAATCTCATCAACAACATCCATTGCATTGTCTCTTGACATTTCCTCGTGTTACACTCAAAATGCCAGCATCCATCAGCAGGACATCCTAAGACAAAACTATGACCATCATCTTTCATAGTTCACTGTTCAAGAAAAAGGAATGACCCCATCTTTTAGTTCCAAAACAAGGCACGATGCATACCATGTCATCTTTCATATCATATAGTGCCAGAATAAAGTATTGACCTTTAATTAAAGTTGAGATATATGCCAATGGTAAGATGTGTCAGATTTTTGTGGCAGCCATTTTAATATGCAACTTACCTTTTATGAATGAAGATCAATGTCAGATTACAATTGATGTTGTCTAAAACATTGTATTCTACAATCGACATCACAATAAAAGATTGTTAACAAATGCAGATTTATAGTTCACTGCTAATTGTGCTACTTAAATTTTCATAAAAAATGGGCATTATTTTGCATATATGCAAATGAGGCAATAATACATCTGATCACATTTATTAAATCTTAATCGAATCCTCATGTCCCAAAACCATAGTCTAGCATTTAAAACCATTCAAAATTTTTAATAGAGAACATTAGTGGGTCATGATAGATCATGAGGTTCCATGCTAGTGGCAACCTCTTGGACGCCGCACCTTATCGCACACCTCATTACCTTATTGTTTACAACTAGTTTATCATAGCTTTATTGATTACATTATGGCATTATCGCTTCAGTTCTATATCAATTACATATCAAACTAAGCTACATTACAAAAAGGAGCCAGGTGGCTTTTGACAGCAGACACATTTTAAACTTTATCTTTCATCTGGAATGTTATTGTTGAAACAGCAGTCCATTGGCACTGTTCAACTTTATATGTTAACAAGGGGCACCTTGTACAAAGTAACTGTAAACTGTTAATCGAATATATTTAATAACATGATAAGCGTTAATGGAAACATTTATATACCTACATTAAAACATGCCTAAAACATAATCTGCCAAATAGCAGTGCAGCCATCACTTAACTAGGTAAACCTTAATAAAATAATACTAAGAAAACGTGTTGATAGTTGCTGTACTAGATAGGATGAGTCATACTGTTACAGCGTTATTTATTTGGATAGTTTATGGTGATAAAACATTAACTTAATGCTATTTTTATTAGCTCTATTTTATTTCAGTAGTAGATGCTATCTTCGTTGTGCGTCAGATTATGGAAAAGGCCAATGAGCAAGAGGTCCCGCTGCATTTTGATTTTGCGGACTTCAAGACAGCATTTGATACTACTGTACCTGGAGACGAGCATTGTGGAAGATGTTGAGGTCTATTGGGGTGGATCCCAAGATTACATCACTGATTAAAGCAATGTATGATAATGTTGAGAATGTGCAGTCATCATCAATGGTCAGCTGACAGAATGGTTCAGAGTGGAAATAGGAGTGAGACAGGGTTGTTTGTTATCACCTATCTTGTTCAGTTTGTTCCTGGAGTTCATCATGGCAAACCTGAAGAGCTTATGCAAGTTAGGAGTTCAAGCCAGATACAGACCTCAGCTTTGACATCAGATATGCAGATGAGACAACAATTATGTTTATGTTAGAGAAGCTACAACTCTCAACTGAAGAACTTCAAGCTGTCTGTAGGAAACACGGTATGAAAATCAACTTCTCCAAATGCAAGTTCTGTTTCTTGGGTAGCATAATACTGTTAGTTAGTAGCCTTAGCATCAGCAGCCTTTGGTAGACTCAGAAATGGCATATTTTCCAACAGAAGCATCTCAACAAGACTGACTTGTTTCATATTGATCTTGATAATGCACATGACCTTGCTGCATCGACATTCGAGTGTCTTAAATTATACATGCCACGTGAGCATGTACTGAAGACATGCACCTTGTATGCAGGACCTTTTTGTAACATAGCATTTATGTGTGTATGAAAGGTCATTAATAAGTTACATTCACACAGGGTGAAACATCTTAATATTATAAATATTGAGTATGAAGTATCATGTAAGACACAGTGACATTGGCAGACCTGTAGTATATCAATGTTGTCAATTATTATATAATAAAATGTAGCTTCTCTAACATAAATCATTTATGGTCATACAGCAGGAAGACATTGTATCTAGAGAAAGTATCAGTACTTGACATTCTGGAAATATTTAAGATGTTATTCTGTATGTTGAGCCATTTGTTTAAATTTGTATATCTGGAAAATACTTTAGATGCATTTTGATTGCATAGTATAACAGTCTGTTATTTCTTACAAGTAGTGTAAGATTTGTAACCATTCATTTGCTCCTTCAACATGTACTCAAACTCTGGCAATCTTTAAGCACATTTATTCAACAAGTAATCAGCATTTGTATTACAGTACTGTCACTTGGATATTTTTTATTTAACAATGAATTTATTGTGTACCCAATCAATGGGAATGACATATAATGATATAATTTCATTGTTATTACCTTTTGAAACAATATATTTAATTATTTTTTAATCACTGTCTTTTATATTTTATATATATAACGATAACCCACCAGAGTCAGTCACAGCAGAAGCTTCGTAATTCATGTAATACAAATGTTTCAGCATAAGTTTTAATATTATTATAAATAATTATACAGTAAAATACTTAAAAGTTTCTACAATTATAATAATTTATAAATATATAAAAAAAATACTACGGATTATCGCTAGAATGCTAGCCTCGAAAACTACTAATTTAGACGTGTGGAATCAGTCGAAATTCTTTAGTAAATAGCTATGCCTAACAAGCCTGGTGCTTAAATGCACGTAAACCCCACAAAGTCAAAGCTCATGCCCCCAAACCGCAAACGGACTGTTTTGAGTAGAGTAAACATATTTGTTATGTATGGAACTACGACTTCCTTGCTAGGAAAAGGTAGAACATTCGAAGGGAAAGTTGAAGATCTGACCACCGAGGCCACCGCCTACGGTCAGGAAGAACCTAACTAAACCTAAGTAAATGTAAATTTGGCTATGCCATCAGTGCGCGAGCGATAATACATGCCTCGGTCTCCAGTTGTTACCAACGCTCAAACGATTACTATAATTTATAACTCCTCACACACCTTTAACATCGGTCTGTAACCAGAAAAGTTTATACCATTTGGTGACAGTACTGCGAGTACACCCAAAAACAAAGCACAATCATATTCTTTACTGTTTACACAGCCACAGGCATTGAATGATTGATTAAAACAACCGCGGTCGCCAGTTCTGTTAACGTGTAACTTTCCTAGTAGTTGACTCCGGAGATATCCTGAGTGCCGCTGGGTATTGCTGTCAGCGGCTGGGAGGGACTGGTGGCGCGAATAAACGGGGTAATGGGGACAAACGGTCCAAAACATTTGGGCTCTCGATAAGCCAATGTCATGGCTTCCTTGTCTACTTACCACCAGGGCCTTTGGCTTGGATGGGAAACCCTGTTAAATCTTGTAAACAAACGCACGTTTGTTTACATCACCGCGTCCCAGCTGCACTACATTCGAATAGTCAGGGGTTATTCGAGACAGTTCATTAATACTGTAAAACTGTTTGAAATGACGCGAATGCGCCCATAGTAGAAATGCAAACGATAAGCCTAACATTGATGCAAATGAATTTTAATAATTTTCAAATGAAATGGAATACTGTGATTTTTTTCTTTATAATACTATAGATACCCCGAGTATCGAGGAATAAACTGTACATACTTAATACTGTCAATGTGTAAACATAAATTATTTTTACACAACGTTTTGCTTTAAAAAATACTTACATTCTAGGTTTGTCTTTAATTAATAAAAGTGGAAAGATAAAGATTAGTGAAACGTTTACGTCAACATATGAAGACGTTTCTTTAATTTGTTACCCCCAACATTTCATTAATGAATAATTAATTATAAATATATAATATATAAAATACTTCTATTGCACTAAAATCCTCGGGAGACCCAAGGCCAAGACCGGCAGCACACCAAAACAAAAGGGGTTAAGAAGAAGGCGTTTGAGTGTATCTGGCATAAAGGCTTATGGCAAGAAGTCATGAGAAACTTCAACGAACATCTGATACAAATCATACAAACACTATATGCCAAATCAAACAGTGCTGTCCTGAAAAGTTCTCCAAGTTGATTGTTTAGAAAAAAACAACTTGGAGAACTTTTCAGGACAACTGTAGGAGTTCTTCAGGGGTGCCCACTCTCGTCTGTTCTCTTCAACATATTCCTCGAGAACATCATGCGGGAGACTCTCCAAGACTTCAAACACCACCATATCTATTGGTGGAAGGCCAATTTGAAATCTTAATTTTGCGGACAATATTGACCTGATGTGAGGCAATGAGAATGAACTTCAAGACCTCACTACCAGACTGGAAGAAAAGGCAAGAGCTTATGGGATGGAAGTCATGTCATAGAAAAGCGAAGTACTTGTCAACAGAGCCAACCAGAACACCCCCATTAACATCATGATGAACGGGCAGAAAATTTAAAAATAAGGATTGCAGTGGCCGTGTCTGCTATGTCAAGACTTAACAACATCTGAAAGAGCAGAGACATCAGCTTCAAAACCACTCTACAGAGCACTTGCTGTATCCATCCTCCTCTATGGATGCGAGAACTGGACAGTGAGACACGTACAAACATTTCAAATGAAATGCTTCAGGAGACTCCTCCACATTTCGTACATTGAACACAAGACAAACGAATATGTGAGACAATTGGATTCCCTTGCTGGAAAGCAAGAGCCCTTGTTGGCAACAATAAACAGGGGTTCCACACAGGACCTGTCTGGTTATGTTTGTGCTTGGCTTTCTCGAGGTGTGGCCAAGCCACCCCCATCTCTTCTTAACGATCTCTATTTGGGCTTGGTGTGTTCTATCCCAGAGGTCTTTGTTGCTCACCCTGTCCATCCAGTGTATTCGCAGAATTCTTTGCAGCCAATGGTTGACAAATGTCTGGATCCTTATCAACGTGGTATTGTTTATTCGCCACGTTTCTGTTCCGTACCGCAACACAGACGTTACATTTGTGTTAAACAAGCGTATTTTGGTGGTTTCTCCAATTACCTTTGACTTCCACACATTTCTCAACAGGTAGAAGGCTACCCTTGCTTTGCTGATCCTTTTCTTTACGTCAGCCTCTGTCCCTCCATGCGTATCCAGTGCTGCCTAGATATCTCAAATCTTTAACCTCTTCCAGTGTCTCTCCCTCAAGCATGATTGGTGTTTTGCAAGTAGCATTTGTTCTCAGGATCTTTGTTTTCCTTTTGTGGATTTTCAACCCAACCTGCAGTGAAATCAATGCCAGTTCTGTTGTTTTGTCCTGCATCTGCCTATGGCTGTGAGACAGGAGTGCATCCACAAAGTCCAGGTCATCAAGTTGGGTCAGCATCGTCCACTGGATTCCATTTCATTTCTCCTTCGTTGCTGTTTTCATGACACAGTCTATGACTAGAATGAAGAGGGATGGTGACAGTAAGCATCCCTGTCTCACCCCCGTCCAAACCTCAAAGTTCTTTGTAAGTTGACCTTCATGAATGACTCTGCATGACATTCCCTCGTAGGAGTTTTTGATCATGCTGACTAGTTTCTTGGGCACCCCATAGTTTCTTAGCACTTTCCAGAGTGTCTCCCTGTTCACACTGTTAAAGGCTTTCTTATAATCAACAAAGTTGATGTATAGGGATGAGTTCCATTCGATGGATTGTTCCACTATGATCCGCAGTGTTGCAATCAGTAAATGATCTGTCCTGCCTGAAGCCTGCTTGCTCTTCACGCATAGTTTGGTCCACTTTGCCTTTCATCCTCTCTAGGATAATTCTGTCAAGAACCTTCCCAGGTACTGACAAGAATGTGATTCCTCTGTAGTTATCGCAGCGACTCAGGTCTCCTTTCTTGGGGATCTTGATAAGGTAACCTTCTTTCCATTCTGCTGGAATTTCTTCTTTTTCCCAGATCTCCTCAAAAAGACTGTACAGCATTTCTACTGAAGTTTTACATCTGCCTTTAGTGTTTCTGCAGGGTTACTGTTAGGGCTTGCTATTTTCCCATTTTTCATATGTGCAATTGCCTTTTTTATCTCTTCTCTAGTAGGTTTATTTACAGTCTACTGGGAGATCGGTCTCAGCTGGTTGGATATCTGGTTGATTCTGCGGTGCTGGTCTGTTGAGCAGCTCTTCAAAATGCTCTGCCCATCTGTTAAGCTGTTTGTCTGCCCCCTTCAGGACGCTCCCATTTTTGTCTCTGATTGGCCGCTCTGATTTCTTAAACTTTCCAGCTTCCAACTTCCTTGTTGTATCATAGAGTTGCTTCATGTTCCTGCTAGCTGCTGCCTTTTCTGCCTCTTGTGCAAGTCCCTCCATGAAGTTCCTTCTGTCTGTTTTGACACTTTTCTTCACCTCTCTATTTGCTGCTGTGTGCTCTTTCTGAGCTATTACCTTTACCGCTGTTGAATGCCTCCTTCTAGTCTCTTCTGGTCTGTATTTTCCTAATTGTTTCTACTGAAATCCAGTCTTTCTATTGGGGTTTCCTTCTGCCAGTTATCTCTTCGCATGTGGTGTTTACTGCATTCTTGATGTGACTCCATTGGCTGTTGATGTCTATTCCTTTATCTTCATCACACAGCTCTTGCAGGACTTTGAATCTATTAGCTAATGCGACTTTATATTCTTCTGCTGTTCTTGGATCCTTCAGGAAATCCACATTATATCTTTCTTGTTCTATTCCATTTCTTTTTAGCTTGAGTTTTAGCCTGGCTGTTACAAGGTGGTGATCAGAAGCAACGTCAGTGCCTCTCTTCACACGCACGTCTTATAGCGATCTTCTGAACATTTTGTTTATGCCGATGTGGTCTATCTGATTTTCAGTGACTTGGTCAGGAGATAGCCATGTCGCCTTATGTATTTTGTGTGTGAACACACTTCCCCCAATCACAACATTGTTTATTGCACAGACATTCACAAGCCTCTCCCCATTGTCATTCATCATACCCAGCCCATGCACCCCCATCACCTTTTCGTATCCTTGGTTGTCCAATCCAATATTTGCATTGAAATCCCCCATAATCAGGTTGATGTTTTTATCCCCTAAATTACTCATGATATCAAGGAGTTGGTTGTAGAATTCATCTTTGGTTTCATCAGTCTTGTCGTTGGTTGGGGCGTAGCACTGCACTATGTTCATTTTAATCCTTTTGTTCTAAAGAATGCTGTTATGTCCTCTGGCTTCCCAGCCAGAGGACATAGTTGTCCTGACTGGGTCCATCGGGTTTCGCAGAGCGAGGTTGAATCTCAGCATTTCTGCTGCCACTTGGGCAGTTTTCCCTGCTACGTACATTGTTCACACATTCCAAGTGCCGATGTTAAAATTTTTCCTGGTCGAAAGAAGGGTGGTTGGCATTGTGGCTTCCTTTCGGCTTTGACCGCAACACTTCATGCGCCCTGGTAAACCAGACCCTACCTCTTCCAGGACAGACATCTCAGAACACAGATCAGATTAATGAACTATCAGTAAAATAATAAAGATCACTCAGATGTTGTGCAGATTATCACTACTGAAGACAAGTTCTGTCCTGTGTGTTCATGATCACATGGTGATGCATGCTCCTGTGTAGACTCAACTCAAACAGTTGTAACTCAACCAGCAGGTTACGCTCTTTGTGCCTGTAGTGAAGGGTATGTCTCACAGCCGTGTGATGAGTCCATCCTAACTAGTCAGTCATAGGGTGCATGTCTCCAGTCACTGTAATGCACTGAACGAACATCACAAGAACACTAGGTCAAGATTTAACAAGATTTGCCATCCAAGCCAAAGGCCCAGATGGCAAGTGGACAAGGAAGCCATTGACTTATCGAGAGTCCAACAATGTTCATCTACTTATAGCCTGCCCTCCTGAGATATGTGTCAACCTTGTTTTTAAACATATTCACGCTGCTAGCAGTTACACAATCTGTAGACAATTTGTTCCATTCATTTATTGTCCTCTGTGAGAACGAGTGCTTCCTGATGTCCAATCTACATTGATCCTTTTCTAATTTTACCTCATGTCCTCTAGTTCTGCTATCCTTCTTGAGTGAGAAAAACATATTTCTATCAATATTTTCATACCCATTCAATATCTTAAAAACTTCAATCTGATCTCCTCTTAACCTCCTTGTCTCTAGAGTTGTTAAACCACATTCTTTCAGGCGTTCTTCATAACTAAGGTCTCAGTTCTGGAATCATTTTAGTTGCTCTCCTTTGTATGCGTTCAAGCGTATCTATATCCTTCTTACGATATGGTCTCCATGCTTGTATACAGTATTCTAAATGAGGTCTAACTATTGCTTTATAAAGAGGTATAATTAACTTTTTTCCCTTGTATGTTATGTTTCTTCTAATCAATCCAAGAATTTGATTACCCTTTGAAGCTGCAATACCACACTGCTCTGAAACTTTCATATCAGCGCTTATTGTAACTCCTAAGTCCTTTTCTTTTACAGTAGTACCCAGAACAGTATCTCCCATTTTATAGTTTACATTCAAGTTCCTATGTCCTGTATGTAGGCATTTACATTTCCCTCTTGTGAGGTCAAGAGAAGAGACAGAATGACAG
The DNA here is from genome assembly GCA_963662155.1 of Lamellibrachia columna. Lineage (NCBI taxonomy): Eukaryota > Metazoa > Annelida > Polychaeta > Sabellida > Siboglinidae > Lamellibrachia > Lamellibrachia columna. The sequence goes on from OY759262.1 coordinate 40,153,299, forward strand.
ATGTGATGGAAGAAGTTCTTGTCTGTCACATCCGTAATGTTGATCAGATGACATACAGTGCTGAATCCATGAAAACCCTTTGAAAACTGTACAATATGGGTACGTTATTTAGGAACTGATCAACACTGCAGGAACCTTCCACAAGTTCTTCCATGTTTGCTCTTCAACTACATCTGTCAGAATGGCAAATTACAGTTGCGTGAAGTAATATCTTAGCAGTGCATGTGTGAATTCTCATTTTCACGGTCTAATTCGATTGTCACATTCAATTTGCATCAGAATGCCCTCAAATTGTTAACTTAGAGGCACAATTCACTGGTCCAAAATGTGTACTGTGAAACGAAAAATGTGTACCATTTGCGAATTAAAAAATGGGAAATGTTCTATGTTGTTCTGCAGGCTACCAGATTTTGTTCAGCCTGGGAACTCGGCTGGGTCCCGAGAATTTTAAGGTTATTTCTAGCCTATATATATATAAATATTTATATATATACTGACACACACACACACACACCACACACACCACACACACAACACACCCACCCAAATGTAATTTCCCAATTATCGATCTCGCTTCAGATATTAAAAACGAATTTTTTTTTATATTTATGCCTAACATAACTCTAAATGCACATAAGCCCACAAAGCTCATGCCCCCAAAGTAAACAGATTTGCTATGCATATAGATTTTGCTATGCTGTCAGTGCACGATTGATAATACATGGTATCCAGTTGTAAATAACTCTCAAATGGTTACCGTGAACAGTATTATATATAAAGCTTCTCACACACCTTTAACATCTTTTCATCGATCTGAAACCAGACAAATTTACAGTTTGTTGTCAGTTTTGTGAGTGCACCCAAAAACAAAATATAATCCTAGTCTTTACACAGGCATCAAAACAGCCGAGGTCGCCAGTGGACTCCAGAGCTAAAACTAGGTCACGACACTTACGTTCCCTATAGCAAACTTCGTGATTTGTTTCAGCAAATGTTAGTCTAGTAGGGATTGACATACGACACCTAGAGGCTTAGCCCTGTAAATATGTAATTTTTGTAATGTACCTCTCTGAATTTCTTGCTAATCACATTCTCCATACATTTGGTATGTACTGCAGAATGTTTGCTCTTGTGAACTTTAACCCTCAGCAATGTCAACCACATAAAGTTTTATGAATGTCATCTGGTGGAGGAACAGATCATTTTCTCCATTTCTCCAACTTTCCAAACTTTTTGTCTCAGTAAAATATCTTCTGGCTTGCCATAACGCATGTGCATTTCCATTTTTATTTTTTTAAATGCTAACCTACCAACATCAGCTATTCCATAGTCCTGTGAATAAAATAGAAAGCAGTTTCGTTCTGTTAAATTTATTGTATTCAAAATTGTAAATCCTGGAACATTACATTTTTGGACATTCATGATTATATGTGCACTTCCAGAGCTACAGAAGAACTGAACAATTTATTAATTGTTCATACTATAATAGTTCCATAGAAGGAAACATTATATAAAATGGACGGTTAGCAAAATAAACCCATACAGTGTTCCACTCTGACAGTGCAATATCTTATAGCAGTTGCATCAAAGTGCTCCTAGTGTGAGACAGCAACACTACAAGCCAGTCTTTTTTGTCTGCTGTAGGATCTTGAAAGTATCTTTTGCAAAGATGTAACCAACTCCTGAGGCTATGGTTGTGCCCGCTGTGAGGAACCTGTGTGGGGAAATACACCACAGCACATTAGAATTATCATCATTCAGTTCTATCAAAAAGGCATTATGTTATGCTAAACAATGAATGCAGTAATAAATTAAATTAATAAGATGATACAAATATAAACATTATAATGTGCACAATTGGTTACATGTACACTACGATTATTTTCGGCTATGTATAGTCAAGTTTGATTATTAAACTGATTATTAAATTGTAATCATATTCATGTCCTGTAATCATTATAATTGATTTTTAACTTGACCTGTACGTCTAGTACACATTCTACCCACTCCTGTCCACACATCCCTTGTCGCTCCACCACAGATACACATCGTTTCATTTATAATGGAACAGTATGTTGGACACGCTTAATTTATGAAGGAATCAAGAAAACTACCCACCAGAGGGCATGCATAGCTGGGTGGTCAATAAACGAGAAGACGGGCGCACACAGGCTGAACGTAACTAGTGACAACTGAACAGCCGTGTTTAACTGAAACACACAAAACGATGACAGTAACTTTCAAACTAGTGCCAGCTTCATACAATTATTAGACAAAATATATACAGCTAGAAAAGAAACAAGAAAACAGAGTGGTAAATTGTTCAGGTAAAACCAGAGTTATGCATGATGTATAGTAAGACACCATAATCATGTTAGAAATATCAGTAATCACTATAACCCAATAGCACATTATATTCCAATCAATAGGTATTATGTTACTATGATATCATTTGTATCCTTACACTTGAGATGACAGCACGCTTCACAAGTTTCATCTCTTCTGAATATTGTTTATATGAATACAATAAAACAGAATAGCTTGCAAATTGTCTTCCTGTGTCATCCATTACTATAAATATAATAAGTGTAATAAATTAATAAAACAACATTATATTGATTTATGGGCGATGTGGAAGGGTCAGTGTGGTTGTCTAGAATTCATAGGAACAAATAACTGTCAGAAACAAATGATTAATCCTGAAAAATTTAACGTTGTGCAAAAAATAATGACTGACTCGGTGAAATTGATCCTGATTCAGTTAAATAAGAGGCTATAGCAGAAATTAATTATTGGTCCTGGGAATGTTTAGCAATGCTGAGCCATTAAGAAATGGCTGAACCAGAGAACTTAAGGAACTATGCACATCAAATAAAATATGCCAAATCAAATAACTTTTCTTTTAAAAATATTATACAAATGATCTCACTTTGCTGATGATAGTAGGCTGCAGCTGAGCGGTGGCTATCTGAACATCAAAGTACCTCTTCAGCGTTTTCTACAACAAAGTCAATGTGAACCAAGTTTCTCCTTGTGGTTTTATGCTTACCGCATCTATAAATGAAACAATACATTCGATCACATGTGCAAATGTTAAGGAACAGGTCACCATTTACCACAGTGAATTTTTTTATTTATATCTGATTGCTTTAAAATAATACATACAAAGCATGATAAGAGAAATATTTCTTGTATTTTGTTTGTGCAAATCAATGTAAAACTCAAGTGTGGCCAGGGTGATATTGCTTGCAACTGTCATGATGTAGTTATGCTACCTTCATCAAGTTATGTGCTCATAACAAAAGTACAATTGGTTTAACAAGATTGCCATCAAAAGCAAATAGTGCCATATAGCATGTGGATATGGAAGACATTTGCTTCTTGTATTTCCACAGTATGTGGCCTGCCAGTACCCCTCTGACAGATAATACATTCACACTACAGCAGATAATCTGTTCCATCCTCTGTGACAACTACTTTCTTATATCCAATCAACATTGTCGTTTTAGTAATGTTACTTTGTGTCTTTTACTTCCTCTCTCTTCCAGAAGAAGTAAATATTTACGCCAAAGAAGGGCCTTGGCACAATGGTCCTCTAAAGTTGTCCGTGCTCCTTATTCTGGCTGATAGATATAAGCATTTTATTTCAGATACCTTAAGAAGAACTGCCATTGAAGCATTTGTACCTTTACAGTGTCACCTGTGTACTTACTGGAGGCACAATAGAGATGTATCGCACATAGAAAGCACCAGTTATCAGGCAAACATCTCTTGCTATTACAAGCGCTGTCAGTGGCACTGCAACAAACAAATCTGGAAATGAACTGCTATGAAAGAATAACTACAGTGTACCAGGAATGACTGTGATCAGTGATGAAAACAGTACACTACTAATACATATTCCAGTAAATCAGCTGCTTTCAAAAAAGTTCAGTCTTGTAATAAGTGACTAAACGCTGTGTGTGATGATCACCTGAAAAAATAGCTTCGGATTTGATGACACCGGAATATTCAGATAAACTCAAAATATGTGAATGTTATTCCAATATTTTAGAAAGATGGTAGAAACTAACTTAATGGGTTCCCATATACCACCAACTTCTAAACATATCTTTAACATAAAGTAGTCTGTGACTCTGTCTGTTTGTCTGTTCCCTTGTATCCCCGTCAGTTTTGTATGATGGGGCTGACATTTTTTAGGTGCCTTAAAAATATTAGAAATTCCCCTGGGGGTGGGGTATAACGTAGAAGGATCCAATGTAGACGTTTGACGTAACTGACATAACTCAGAACAATAGTTACATACATTTGTTAGTACCGCTATGTGTGTTTCTGCCATTGTTATGTGATCGACATCAAACCTCCATGGAACACTTCGTGAAACCAGCAGTTGTACATGATTTTTAGAGCGTGAAGTTGTAATTGTCATTGTCCTACCAAAACTTGACTGGGTAGTGCAAGGAGTCACAAGTTGTAATTGTCATTGCCCTACCAAAACTTGACTGGGTAGTGCAAGGAGTCACAAGTTGTAATTGTCATTGCCCTACCAAAACTTGACTGGGTAGTGCAAGGAGTCACAAGTTGTAATTGTCATTGCCCTACCAAAACTTGACTGGGCAGTGCAAGGAGTCACAAGTTGTAATTGTCATTGCCCTACCAAAACTTGACTGGGCAGTGCAAGGAGTCACAAGTTGTAATTGTCATTGTCCTACCAAAACTTGACTGGGTAGTGCAAGGAGTCACAAGTTGTAATTGTCATTGCCCTACCAAAACTTGACTGGGTAGTGCAAGGAGTCACAAGTTGTAATTGTCATTGCCCTACCAAAACTTGACTGGGTAGTGCAAGGAGTCACAAGTTGTAATTGTCATTGTCCTACCAAAACTTGACTGGGTAGTGCAAGGAGTCACAAGTTGTAATTGTCATTGTCCTACCAAAACTTGACTGGGTAGTGCAAGGAGTCACAAGTTGTAATTGTCATTGCCCTACCAAAACTTGACTGGGTAGTGCAAGGAGTCACAAGTTGTAATTGTCATTGCCCTACCAAAACTTGACCGGGTAGTGCAAGGAGTCACAAGTTGTAATTGTCATTGCCCTACCAAAACTTGACAAGGTAAGAGGTTGAGCACTGTGAGTGTGTAATGTGTGTATACATACAAGGTAAGAGGTTGAGCACTGTGAGTGTGTAATGTGTGTATACATACAAGGTAAGAGGTTGAGCACTGTGAGTGTGTAATGTGTGTATACATACAAGGTAAGAGGTTGAGCACCGTGAGGGTATGTGTGTATGAGGCTGACCATTGTGAGGGTACAATGTGTGTATACATACCAGGCATGAGGTTGATCATTGTGAGGGTGTAATGTGTGTATACATACAAGGCGTGAGAATGTAATGTGTGTATACATATAAGGCATGAGGTTGACCATTGTGAGGGTGTAATGTGTGTATACATACAAGGCATGAGGTTGACCACTGTAATGGGTGTATACTAGTGCCCTGCACAGGCCTGGCTTAATTTGGGCCCAGGCCTGGCCTGGTGCCCACGGGCCAGGCCTCTACTAAATTTTGCTGAATTGATTACAGCAAAATTGTGTAATTGTAATTGATTATGGTTTCGAAATTTTGCTGTAATTGTAATTGTTATATTTTGTATAATTGAAAATTTATTTAAATTACAGTACATTTCATATTACAAACTACCTGAACGAATTGTCAATAAAAATATAATTTAAGTCTCACATAAGTTGAAAATCAAGACTAATAATAACACCTGCTTATATATGTATATTTAAGTTACAGTATTCACTGTCTGGTGGGTACTGGTCCATGGTGCTAGTGGTGGGTAGCCTTAGTGATTAGCCTTTTTAATAAGTTGGTAACAGCCAGGAAGCAATAAACAATGCACAGACATTGTCAGACAAAGGCTAAGCTGGTATTCAAATAACATGGAAAGACCTGTAGCCTGATATTGCTTCAGAAAATATCAGTTCTGTGAAACATTGCAGAGTTAGCAAGCCAATTACACCCCTTGTGTTGTGGTGGATTGGAGACAGGTCAGGTGGCAAAGACCATTTATATAGCCTCTCTCCCCATTCCCAACTCACACAAAGCAAAGGGCAGACCAATTAAGAATGTTAGCTCAGAGCAGGAGCTACAACCTCAAAGTTAACACATCATACCCTATTATTAGTATTTTCGGAAGAAAAATGTAAGAAATGCACACAGATAAATGTCTGCAAAACTAGAAAGGATGCTTAGAGAAGAACCACAAATAAATATTGTATTATGGCGTGTGGGATTTTGTCCAATTTTCACATTTTTGTATTTTGTCCTGTGGGATATTGTTCAATTTTGTGATTTTGTCTGTAAGGAATGTCTTGTAGGATTATGTCCGGATACTACATAGTATTTTGATATAACGAAAATATGTTTTAAACTGCTATCTTTTTATTTAGTATAATTCAAAGTCAAAGTTCAACAAAATGTACAAACATTACCGTTATATTTGTTTATCAATTGTGTGCAAAATATTTAAGTTCAGCAAAACGTGCAAAAATACATAATTAACAAATGCTGAATATATTTGGTTCCGCATAATGTAATTGTAATTGAAATTGAAACAGTGTAATTGTAATTGATTTGGATAATTATGACTGTAATTGAAATAAAAAAATTAATGTAATTGTAATTGATATAATTTTGTGTAATTGGACCCAGCCCTGAACACATTGGGCTTGGGCCAGGCCTGGGCCTAGTGTAAGCTGGCCGGGCCGGGCTGGGCCTGGACCTAATAACAATATTAATACAAACCCCAGATTAGTAATTTTTATATTAATTAAAACTTATTATAAAATGTATTTCTTGTCAATGAATGTTTAAAATTATTTCTTTAGTATTACATAGTTGCAAATCGAGACCTTGCATGGAATTATGAATGACACCAGTGCTTTATATATTCAAGACCTTGCATGGAATTATGAATGACAACAGTGCTTTATATATTGTACTGGAATGTAGTTTAACCTCTTTTCAACAATGGGACTTCCAATGGTATAATTGTAATAATGTGCATTATTTTAATAGAGACATTTCATATAATAGCAATGCATAGTATTGCATACACAGTACACACATTACACAGTACATACAGAATACAGATGTTACAGGTGTATATTTTTGGCATGAATGTAGCCTTTTGCATAGATCTAATGGCCCCCATACCAGGCCACTTAAGTTCACTTGGCTGGAAGCAGCCAGCCCCAAATGTTTACTTTAGACATATTTGCACAGGCAACCAAGCCATGATTAACCAGTGGACATTCTATTGTCTAGGTCTTCCCTCCAAATTTTGCATGTCTGAATGACCTGCCCACTGACCACTACCCACCCTAGTTGGTAGTGGGTATTTTTCAATTGTGTTAACTAGTGTCTACTGCTTAGTGTGTACATTTTCCCCAGTATTGATTCATTCACACTTGTACTAATTCACACATGTCTGAACCTGATCTATCTCAGGCTAGTGACTGCAGGCCTGCTGGAAATGCCACTGGGTGTCAGTGCCAGTGGGTGACATTTAATTGAAATATCAATTAATACCAAATTAACTGCCCTTACTGGTAACATTAATTAATTATATTAAGTTAGCTTAGTTGAGCTAATTCAATTAACAACTTAAATTAGGGTTATGATTTGCATTACGGTTAACTTAGGGTTAGATAAATAAATCTCCTACCCTAACCATAAGCCAATAAATTAAAGCCATATATAAAAATATTTTATAATACTTAACAGTAATGACAATAAAAAGTTGATTATTTTTCTTTAGGATATTCGTCCGTTTGAAGCAGTTGGTGGTGATGCAGAGCACTAGTGTATACAAACAAGGCATGAGGTTGCCCATTGTGAGGGTGTAATGGGTGTATACATACAAGGTATAAGGTTGACCATTGTGAGGGTGTAATGGGTGTATACATACAAGGTATAAGGTTGACCATTGTGAGGGTGTAATGGGTGTATACATACACCTGTATAAGGTGGACCATTGTGAGGGTGTAATGGGCGTATACATACAAGGTATAAAATGGACCATTGTGAGGGTGTAATACAAGGTATGAGGTGGACCATTGTGAGGGTGTAATGGGTGTATACATACAAGGTATAAGATGGACCATTGTGAGGGTGTAATGGGTGTATACATACAAGGTATAATATGGACCATTGTGAGGGTGTAATGGGTGTATACATACAAGGTATAAGGTGGACCATTGTGAGGGTGACAAACAGGACACTGATGAGCAACTTGTCGGCAAGAGGATCAAGGAAACTCCCAAAGGCTGATGTTTGATTCTCAAAGGTCCGAGCCACCCATCCATCCAGCTGCAAACACAAACATCCCTTACAAAACACATCAAAAACACTTTAATTGTTGCACATGGGTTTATTGTGAAAGTGTGAATGGGTTCTGTGTGCAAGAATAACTCTTGTCATCACATTGACACAGCTCACAACTTGGCCGCCTTGACATTTGAAGTGTAGTTGTACATATTACACAACTGCTATGTTTATATCAAATTACACATGATTCATATGAGTTTTATTTATGGTGTTTAGTGTGGATGGCCTTACTAATGTCATCCAAATCCAGAATACAACAGAAATGTGATGTAGCCAACATTTATTTTCCATATAAAAATGCACACGTAGGCCATCAGTTACACCAAGTGATCCACAACGTGATTATGTCTTTGGGGCATTCCATAATAAAAAACATCTTTAGTTTACTGAAAATTTATTCTGCAAATACAGTTACATACCATACATACATTCAGGTATTAAAACAAATTACTTCTTTTAAAAACTTGCAATTACTAAATTATGTTATCCTCTATCCTAAGTCTATTTGTAGCTTAGTATAAACGTAGGCTAAACAAAACTTTGGTATTAAAAATATAATGTGCATTCTATACATGCATGGTGTGGGCTGGTCAGATTTAAGACCTTTTCAAGATCAATACTTCAACAATGTCCTTTTTCTATGACAAATTCAATACAAATAATTTATTCAAACACCCTCTAAGAACAATTTAATTATTTGGTAATTAAATTGTATTATTTGATTAAATAAATATATAATTCAGTGATAAGCAGCCCATTCTACTTTTGTCAGGCCTAGTTTGGTGAAAACAAATTTAATACCTTTGTCAGATCTGTCTTTAAAAATTCCTATTTTAAGACCTTTTCAATGCCTTAATTAAAAACCTAGATCAAATATAAGACATTGGCCGATTACCCTTAAAGATTGCCTGAAATCCATTAGATCCCAAAAGGCAAAAGGTTGGGGGTCCAGTGCAAATTTTTTTTATTTGACATAGTAACAACTATGTCACTACAAAATTAACAAAATACTGTACTCTGATCATAATCAGTCATAACACGAGATTGATTTACTCACATAACAAAAATGGTAAAATTTATTATTTTATGCAATTTATTAAGTCACAGAAAAAATTCTCAATTTCAACAATATCTATTCAACATCAAAAGTTGGCCAAAATGTTAATTTATTATTTTTCTCTATAAACAAAGAAAAAACTTTTCAAGTCCCAAGCCAAAATTTAGGTTTTGCTATTTTGAAAGCATCACCTTAATCAAATGTTCTTGTAAAATGCCATATTATGGTAACATTGTTATCAAAACCAAAATTTTACCACAAGGAGTAATGTTGTTTCAGTAAAAGTTGGCTAAAATGTTTAATTTATAAAGGTTTGGGTTTATATAAACATTCTTTTACTAATAAATGTATCATTTGTGTTTACTGTTGGCATTATAAACATAGTTTCAAACAACAATATAACTTTTGTATTAATTTACTTGTTGTCGTAATATTGATGCGCAGATAGCTTGATTTCAGGGTATTCAGCCACCTCAAGACTCTGCACACACACACACACCTTGTACATACAACATTTACCCCAATACAATGGTGACATACCACATCTGTAATTCCTGTGATGATAAAGATGATACAGGCCATGGGGTAGCACTGCTGCAGCACGAGATAGCCCAGAAATGGTGTCATTGCAATGCGTAAGCCAGTCAGCATGTTGGGAATTGTTACAATGTTTTCTTTCTGAAACATGACCCGGAACTCAGACACAAACGTAGTTACAGATGAGATAATACCAAATAAAATTCTACCACAGCACAGAATATGTACAGCAATGGGCAGTTGATAAATTGGTAATATTTTATTGTGCACATATAGAAGGCAATGTTATTATAATGAAGGTCAAATAAGTATACAGACTAGTTAGTTAACAGAATGTTGACGAGTGCTGGAAACAACTAGATAGAACTAGAATAGAATACTATAACATATTCATAGAGCTAGCTCATACTATCACAAATTACCCAATCTAATTTTCAAACTGTTAATTCTTTCGAAGATTTCATCAAAAGTATGCAATCTTTTATTAAATCTACTGCGCATATTACACTATTCTATTAAACTATTCATACACTACAGATATGAATACCAATTAACCTGATTCGCGATGGGCTAAATCCTAAATGAAGTGCGGAGGCGGCTTTACTTGGATTCTATACTACAATTTAGATAGATACTCAGTAACCTTGACAAATCCCAGCACTCTCTCTTCCACGGTTTCTTTAACTCTGTCTTTCGTTCTCTGAATATGCTCAGTTGTTCTGCGAACATCAGGAAAACTTGTGGCTGTGCGTGTTTTGAATTTGGCATGTTTGTTGACATTGTCATTGTCTCTGTGGAAATGTCTGTTAGTTTGAAAGTGTACAGCGCGTGTGACATTTCCACAACCACAGCATGAACCAAGGCGCAACGTTTGTCTAGAATGGCAACTGTCACACCACTCGGAAAGATGACAGCATGCACCCGGCGTTAATGCGCGCGCTCGGAGATGCCGCGACCATTGGCCGGGTACGGTCACCGATACTGGCGCATAGCCAAGGCTATGGTTATGGTAAGGCGAGGCACATTCTTTGTAGAAACGTGGATACAAAATGCGTACAACTTTGGCATTATGTGAGAGAAATGCATATGGTACACTTCGAATGGTACACTGTTTTGCGATACCGAAGAACATGGCGGCTACATCTGGAGTAAGGAGACAACATCAATAAAACACTACGGCTAGCGGTCGCCTAAGGAGCCGTTCATGGGCGCAGACATATTTAATCATAGACTCTCAGTAACGAAATCGGTATATTTTAAATGTGTTCATATATAAACATTTTACCAATTGAGGGCAATGAAATTATAATTAATTGTAACTATAGTAATATCTTTTAAAAATATGCACTACATATTTTGTTATTACACATTCCATTTAGATCGAGACTATACATACTTTTAGTGTGACAACAACTTCCGTTTACCTACGGCACAGGCACGCTTACACACCTTTAAGATGGAGGTAGGAATTATAAATTTGAATAACAAACAACGCCTTACGTCAAGACAACTCGTAATATTCAGTAATAATGGAATGGTATGAAACTAAATTCACAGATATGACGCCAAAACCAATTTAAACCAACTTGTAAAAACTTTATGACAATTAAGTTTAAGGAAATTAAAATCGATGACAGCTCAGCCCCACCCCAGCCCTGGCAAACTTGGTGTCAGCGACATTATCATTGCCACTGCGATCATTGCAGTGGTAGGGTAATGTCAGTTCTTCTTCTTCATGTCATCTATCCAGTCGTGTTTATTTTCTATTTATTTTCCAAACAGCTTCAGCATATACTAAAAACTGAAAATTAATCTGTATAGCAGGCTGGGCTTAGCATGATTTTTTATTGGAGGTTGCCATCCGAGCGAGGTATGGTGGGGTGGGAAATGGTTTGAATACACCAGTCAAAATGCCCCAAACGCTTAGTCGAAATGCACCAACCACTTGTTCGGAATGCTCCAATTGCTTGGTCGGAATGCTCCAATCGCTTGGTCGGAATGCTCCAATCGCTTGGTCGGAATGCCCCACTGGTGGTCGGAATGCCCCACTGGTGGTCGGAATGCCCCACTGATTTTAATACAGTCAAACATATGTATACAAACAACTAAACTATGTATATCAGTATATTACACCAAAACAATACTTCTATTACTTAAAAAAAAAATGTCACACATAATGCAGATGTCGGTATGAGACATTGCATTGCACAACTGTACAACTTCATTAACAATACAGTAAGCAAAAAATTAACTAGCAACGATACCTAATAAAACCATGTGTTAAATAGCAAGCATCAGGTACAGTGTGTAGAGAGAAGCAGAATGACTGGATGTGCAGAGAGCATCTGCTTTATACTCCAAATTCTTATGTTCAGCTGAATGGAAGTCACAGTCAAAGCAGTCATAATAGATCATTGGCAATGAACGGCCCAATAGAGTTCCTGCTATTGTCTGGCAGACACGTGAACATAGATGTAGGAATTCAAGATGAAAGCACGGAAATTCGAAAGCACATGTAGCAGTAGACCTAATCCCCTACTCAGAGTTAAGCATTAGCTTGAACAAATCTACACATCACAAAGGGGTCTCAAACAGGTGTGATATTAATAATGCACACAAACCTTAATTCTCCGCAACATGGGCAGATCTTAGTGAAGAAGCTGTTGAGATAAAGCTCTTGACATGTACTGAGTAAGAAATATGGTACATAAATACAACTAAATAAAAAACAAATCAACTGGTTATTGTTGTGAAGCAGTTGTGTTGTGTGTACATTTTCTTTGCACTTTTACGACGTATGCGATGTGGTGGGACCTTTGCGAACTCGTGACTTGGATTGAACTGACACACAAGATCTACTCGTCCTAATTTCCGCTCAATGCATTCATGGGCGATGAGACAGCTAGAAGTGTCTAACAGATTATAGTACCTATTTTGAGCGATTGTTATTCATGCACTAGTCAACAAAGGGAGGCCATGTTTATTTTAGATACCTAATGTCCAAAGCTTTGTCTCGTAATATGAGCAGGTGTTAATATTTCCACTGAAAACTCTAATAACACTAGTAAGTATTAACTGCTTCACATTCACAACCGCGGAACTCTTAAAACTCATGCTTTGCACTGAAAACTAGAACTATTTATATTTCTATTTTATGTATTTTGCGATAAGACAAAAACAATTAGCAACATCTTAAACTACTATTAATAAAATGAAACTGTTGTTGAATAAAGGCGATGTTCATCATCATCAGTTGGTCGTCCAGAGGGCGGGTCCCATAACAGTTGTTCATGATACGTCTCCATTGATGTCTGTCCTCATGGGTGATGTTAGTGAGTCTGATTTTAATCAGACATTTTTTAACTCGTGCTCAATACTAAAGACTACCTTTGAAGTAATTTCCATTTAAAGCATTCAAGGGCGATGAGAGGGCTAGTAGGAATTTCCGCTAGTTGGTGTTTAACGGATTAGCACTTATTTTGATCGATTGCTATTCGTGCACTAGTCATGCAAAGGGAAGCCATGTCTGTTTTACATTGTCTCATAAAATAGCCAGGTGTTATCAAAACACTCACTTCACATTCGCAAGCACAGTCACCAGGACCCAAACTTTAGTCTGATGGGAAACATTGTATAGATCAAAGACAATTGGCTTTGTTGCATTAACAAACAGTCCTGACAAACAGCCTGAGCATAAAAATGGTGCAATATAATGCTGTTGTTTATAGAAAACGGACACTAAAATGGCTGAAGGAAGCCTATAAAATGGTTCAAAACTTTCAATTTTGAAGTAATAGAAGTATTGTTTTGGTGTAATGTACTGATATACATCGTTTAGTTGTTTGCATACATATGTTTGACTGTACTAATCAGTGGAGCATTCCGATCAAGCAGTTGACGCATTCTAACTAAGCGGTTGGGGCATTGTGACGGTGCATTCAAGCAGAGGGGCATTCGGACCATGATTCGTGAGGGTCTGGGAGCAAAGCCCCTGCATGGAGGGGGGTTAGTTCCAAAGTTCTCCGAACAAGTTTAAGTTATGTTTTCAGCCTGAATTTGTTTATTTAAACCTAACAAAAAGAGAAAATGCTTATTAAAAAAACAACAACAAAGCTAAACCAGTGAGCCAAAGAGTGAGTTGATGCAAATGTGTCAATCACAGTACCAATGGATGGTGAGTGTGCCCTATACTTGCAGCATGAGGAGTGTCTCCAACCATTTTCTCTTCTATGGTGGAATGGCTGGCTGTTTACAAGTATTTTCCCAAGCTTTGGGAACAAGCACTCAGCTTCTGCAATTGTGATTGGCAATATAGTGAGCAGTTGAGGTGGTATATAGAAATGGGAAAAGACTTACACAGTGATCCAATGCAGATAGTGCAGAGGTTGGCTGTTTGTCAGCAACCACTCCGTCTCACTTCTTATACAATTACACAAACTTGCTGAAGCTGAATCGACAGTTGCTGTTAGATCCTCACGACCAGAGAGTTACACATGATAGCTTACTAATAAAGAAACATTCGGACATTAACTGGAGACCTCTCTGTATATGGTACCTTTTCTATCACACACATCCAATTTACTATCATGCTATTGTTCCATGGTAGTTTGTTTACAAGAAAAATTGGATAAATAATATGGCAGAACATTTTTATACATGTTATATGAAATGTTATGATAATAAAATAATAAACAAATAACATGAACAATGATGGGAGTTCACTAAGTCGAATACCTCCTGTACACTGAAGTTCACTGAGTGACACTGGTTCCGTGAAGCCAATCTTGTCTCAATTGTGGCACAGTTTTAATTTATCCCTAATAACAAGGTAGTCGTAATATTATAATCCAACTCGCACCATAACCTTTGTATTTACTTATACAATAATATATAATGTTAAAATATTGTAAACAAGTACAACAGTGCCAAAAGCAGGTTTCTATGTGTGACTTGTGTATATAAGGTGACACACTGTTTGTAGTTACGTCACGGTTGCCTTGGGATATTGTAGTCTGCATTCACCTACATTTACTAGTTATTATTATTCATCTAAAATAAATTATTATTCATGTAAAATTATAAACCTTTTAAACAAAATGTATTAAAAGTATTATTCGGCCATTAGATAGAAAATTACACTGGAGAATGGAGATGCTGCAGAGTTTAACCAAATTATCCCTGAACAGCTAATTGTGGAGGTACACATTTGCTTTTGTCACAGAACAATTCAGATGATGATGTATCACTGTTTGATCCGGAGATGTTGAGTCAGCTGGATTGGGATTCTAAGACGGCCAGTTTCAAGAATGGATGTTCTCCAAGTAACCCTGGAGAGTCACTTGAGATGCGACCTTTACGTCTGTCTGATTACCACCGGGGTAAGATACAGTGTTATGAAAGTTTATTTGTAACATGTATGTTAAGCAAATGTACAATAATCACTGTTCATTAAGCGAGTTGTCCCATATCTGGGCATGCATTTGTAACAAAAACATGATGTATGAAGAACTGCGTAAATCAACTTTATTTGTTACATACAGGTTTCCTCGAGCTTCTAGGCCAGCTTACATTAGTTGGTGAGGTCAGTTTTGAAGAGTTCAAAGGTAGGTATTTTTCTGTGTGTACATTATTTCAGACATTTGACTGACCAAACATTGCAATAAATATTTACTTAAAACCTCTTCCTCAACTGATTTAGCCTATCGCAAATCTGGTTCATTGGTGTCCAAATATGTAGTGTGTGAATAGTATATGTAACATCTGCAGTAAACAAAATTTAAATGCCTATTTTTTTCAAATCATCAAAAGAATTGACTTTAGTCGTTAGATCTGGTAATGATCAAAATACCTCCAACCTCTCGCCGATCATATGACAAAGTTACCAAATTTCACCAAGGAACAAAATCGTGATTTTTCAGCATTTCGATTTTCACTTCAGTAAATGCTTGAACAAGCATTAATTAATTTAATAGTTTGTCTGATGATTTCACAAAAACTACACACAAAAGTTGCACAAACGAGCTAGCATGTTGTAGTGGATACTAGGTAGGTTTGGTTTTTCACAAACTTAATTTGAAATGAGATTAGCAAAAAAAATTATTAATTAAGCACCTTTAAGAATATGTATTTGTAAATTTAACCAAACTTGGTATTTTTAAATTTGTTTTAATGATTTTTCAAAATTATAACTTTCATTGAGGTTTTACGTAGACAGCATATTCTAGATATGTATTAAAACAATTCACAGCCATTAATTGCATATACTGGTATTGCTACATTTTGCAGCAATAGTAAAGCATGCTACTATTTCCGTTGGCATTAAGAAAGTTTCAATAGGGTAACAATTCAAACAGCAATCCTGAAATATTCTCCCCTAGATTTTTACTGGTGCAGTTTGCCTTCAGAGAGATTCAGTGCCATGCAGCTGTGTAAAGGAACCTACTACATTCTCGTGGTTGAGCACACTGGCACGAAGGAACTCGTTGGGTGTGCCACGCTGCTGGTCGAACAGAAGTTTATCCATTCTGCAGGCACGGTCAGTGCACATACCCCCAGTAGCATCGGGGCCATTGGGGGGGGGTTGTTTCTGTGTTGTTTAGTCTCTGACTAGTAGTTTGGGAATACTTTCTACTGTTCGTTTCAGACGTAATCATTGACAATGTTTGAGTAATAATAATCATACTTGATTACATTGCCAAATTTACATGCAAAAGTAATCAATTACACTAATTTTCTAAGTAATCATACTCATCAATTTTAACATCAATCGTAATCAGTTACATTTGTGGTGTGGTTTTTCTGTCTCTGGTTCAATTGGTATTCTGTTTCTCGCCCATTGTGAGTAGAAGATTGTGGCTGTTTCTATGGTGTAAGTTTGTCTTCTGCTAACTTAGTGAGTAGTATAGTAATATATTAATCTGTTCTTGTTTTTTCCATTATAAATATTTAAATCACTCAATGCATTGCAACAAAACGATTGAATTAAAGGCACTGTCACACATTTTAATGCTCTTCCTATCAAATGAATGTTTTTAGTATAATTTGCCATTAACTCCAAAAACCTGTCCTTGAATAGTTTCTTGAGTGTACTTACATGCGAGTGTGTGACTGCAGAGAGGACGGGTAGAAGATGTTGTGGTGCATTCAAACTACAGAGGCAAACAACTTGGCAAGCTGTAAGTTGATAATAACATGCGATCAACTAAAAGTAAACTCTCATGTTGTCATCATTCTTATTGGTACTTGATGCATTCACTCCAGTAATGTCTTTTCTTGAAAACCACAAATAACATTGCAGTTTTGAATAATCCTGTTTCATATCAGTTGTAAACATAATCTACCATACTAATTTAGGTTACATAAGATAGGTTATCAAGTTGGTGGAAATCATAATAATTGGTTGATAGCCTGCTTGACATCTGTTTACCAGATTGGTAGAGACATTGACGTTGCTGGGTAAACTGCTTGACTGCTACAAGATGTCGCTGGAGTGCAAGCCAGAGAACGTCAAGTTCTACGAGACGTTTGGTTACGCACCAGATGGCCAACTCTTTATGGTGCAACGCTACAAAGACTAGACTTTAATGTAAATAAATATATCACCACAATCTTAGGAATTACGATGTACATATCTACTCCGATGCACTGTAGGCACACTACAGCCCATGTTACAATTGTTTTATTCAAAGATTAATCAGTTTTTAAACAAAATGGTAAATTATTTTGTTTTCAGTTGATGTTTGATGTGCTTTTCAATTAGTTGGTTAGTTTTGTGTTGTGATGCAAAATATTTACATTTTCTGGCTTGTTGTGTAATGAACTCTGCCATTTGTGATTCACTTTGAACAGCAACTCAACAATGTACAAACAGTGCAAGTGTTGAATACTGCAGTTACGTGAATGCACCAGTAAACACAGTACCTCAATGTGTGATATAATAAGTCTCCTCTGTGATGGTGCTCCAGCAACAACTATTGAGTTTGTACAAATTCTTCCAGTTGTGTTGTGATGACATTAATGTGTGTGAACAAATTAGTGATGAAGCATTTGGAATGTTTAGCTTTCATCTTAAGTTAATATAATGGTTGGTTTTTATAATAGTTATATATATATATATATATCTACTGCCTGATGCTTGCTAATTTTCTGAGATCAAATTCTTTTAAAAACACTTTACAAAAACATTGAAGGCAGCATTATTGCCATATTTCTGATGAAATTATGATATTCTCATTACACAATTTCAGTGACTGCTAACTTTCAAATGCTTGAAACAATACTCCTTATATGTTATATATTATTTTATGATAGTGGTGACGGAAACTGTAAACTATTGTTTTATGATGGTTTGGGACATAAAGGTTTATAGTTAATATTTATTGAGCATTTTGCATGATGAATCAGTATTACAGTTTACTGAATAAGTCGCGTAAATCAAATGTTGCCATTGAAACTTGGTTCTACTCAATATTGATTTTAGTTGCATGTTGCTTAAATTCATGAAAAAAAAATTGACAAAGTTGTTGGTCACAAAACATACTGCCAACAAATCCATATATCAATCATGTGGATTTGAACTGTCTGTGACCTGATATATGAGGCTGTCGTAGGACTCATTCAACATCACCTTCATGTATGTATGGCATTGCATTCTTTAGTATCTAATGGCTTTAAGAGCTCCAAGTTTTGTACAAACCTTTTATCAAACACGAGTCCAGTTATCATGTCGGACAAAACTTGCCAAATATAACAAGATGCTGAACCTCTAATATGGGTAATACTGGGTATGGTATAATTATGTTAAATATCCCCAATATTAGCATTATCTACCCATATATGTATCCAGAATCTAGACAAGACTGAATACATAGTTTGAAAATATATAGTGTTGTAGATGACTATGTTTCATACAACAGAGGCTACGTTTATGTTTGCCATTCTGTGCAATACGTTAATGTATTCTAATGATTTTTTATGCATGCCTTTTGACATGCAATACATGTTCAGTAAAACAAATATGTTGCTTATATGACATTTAGTTTTGAAATCTCTGTTTATACAATTAACATGATTAAAACATATCATTAGTGCTTGGAGTTGTATAAAGAGGTGATAAGTGACTAACAAACACAATATTTTTGTTAAATGCCCTTCAAGGTTTCCAACTTACGTAAAATCCCTATGAAGCAAGGCCATGAAGTTAGTAGACTCTGACGTAACACAATGTAATGCTTCCTTGCACTCAACACATTTTTCACCAGAATTGTAAGATGACGCATGCTCTCAAATGCAACTTGTTTCCGCAGTCAGTTGTTTCAGTTTAGTAACAACTTTTGTGTGAGCAATAAGCAAAAATAAAAAATGGTTCGAATATGGTACTATTGATTCAAATGTACAGTGACTGTAGGTACAACACTAGACCTTGTTTCCTGCAGCTTCAGTCAGTTACCATTGGTGTTCATTGGGAACTTAAACATATCTACAGATTAACATGTTTTCATGGGTTAGATTCACCTTGTATAACCAGTTAAAATTTTTAATATTTGTATGAACTAGAATTCCTGTTATGATGAAATTTGTGTGTCATTTTATGAACTTCTGTTTGTTTCAGAGTTAGTTGTGTGAACTTGAGTGGATATTGTGGTTAGTTTGTACTGCCGTGTAGGTAGTGTTAATGCAGGTATTCTACTTGTGTGCAGTGTGTGGAAAAGGGAGTGATGTTTTATGGTGCTTAATTTGAATGACGGTTGTGAAGTTTTTTGTTGACAATCAGTTTGTGTGATTAAATTATATAGATGACAGTAACAATGTTTATTAGTTATTTCTGTTATTACTGACAAGCTGTGACAATACCCACATTATGCTTAATGATTCTGTTTTGTTACCAGGGCTGGGGTGAATTAAAACATGAATTGGAATTATTCAGTTAAATTCCTGAATTTTAATTGTTGGAATTGAAAGATTTTGAGCAGGTTGAATTGGAATTGAAAGATTTTGAGTAAGTTGAATTGGAATTGAAAGAAAATTAATTGAACTTAATTGTCTCAATCCAACCATAGAATTGTATATGAATTCAGTCTTTGTAGCAGCTAAACAAACATTTGTATACCATTTAAGATCTGAGGTGAAAACATCTGTCAAAATTTGAACAAAGGGTCTGCCATGTGGCAATTGGATAAAAGAACTCCGAAGTTCTATGGTGGGGTGTGATGAGCTTACTTTGAATGTCCCAGCTCATGCTCTAAGATAACCTGTGTTGTCTGCCTGTACACATCTGAAACCATGCCCTTTGTGTGTGCTAGGAATGTATGTAGCCATAGCCATCCAAACAATTAGTAATCTTTTCATGTTATTTGAATAACGGCTCAGCCATAGTGTGTACATTGTTTACAATTACTAGCAGTCAGAATAACATGCAAACAAACCTGATATTTTGTAAATTTGCAGCACTAGATGTAATATAAAAGTAATAGACTATTATCTATTACTTTAGGATACTTTTTAAAAAGATACTTTAAAAAAAGTCACTACTGCCACGCAGTAGTGATCACAGCTCAAAAATACTCTAGCCACATTTATATCTGGCTAACATAGAGTTCTGAGCTTAAAAGGAAGAAGAAGAAGTTCTCTATTATGTCCAATACTATTATCCCATGTGTTTTACTCCCATATAATTAATTAAGAATTTGAATTGACAGATTTCAGCTGGAATTTTAATTGAAAAAAAATATTTTAATTGGTATTGAATTGTCCCAGCCCTGTTTGTTGCGCCTCTAAGCTCAGGTTCCTGATGATATGGGCGCCATAGAAGTTAGTTATTATTATAAATATAATTTTCATGGTTTTATTTAAGCATTCATTCAAAAGATTACGTTTCCATATTGACACATTCAACTATGAAAGCCATTTAAATGTTCATGATTAATAGAACATGATGACATGCTCAGCTGACAGAACATGATTTGGCAACATGCTCAGCGGACAGAACATGACTGATGACATGCTCAGGTACAGAACATAACTTGGCGACATGCTCAACTGACACTGTACCAGCTGACATTGGAGTGGTTGTCTTCAGTAAAGCATGTATGAAGGCACTTCATACATCTCGTAAGCAAAGTCCTGTTGGTGGTTAGAATCATAGTAGAGTCCAATGTAGTCAACCTCCAGGTTGAATGGGCCATTGTAGGCATCAGCCAATGTGATTCCAACATAGGAGATCTTGGTCAACTCAATCTTCTCCTGCTTGTCCTGGATGCGACCCTTCGCAGCCAGGTAGAACTTAGAGAATGGGATCTGCAAGTAGATACATAATGTGGTTAATAGGTGGCAGTGGACGAGATGGACATTTGTCAGATGATGGCACAAGAAATTACCTGTTGTAGTTGCATGGCTACAGAGATTGTAACAGACAGCACTTGGCAGGAGGTACAGTAGGATGTGGAGAGACTTAATGGGAACAAAGGTCATCTGAACATCATGAGGAAATTTTAATTTAGGCTGAATCCCACAAAAGACTTGTTGATCACCAAGTAATGATTAACTCACAAATTTTACAACTATCTAATTCATTCAGTCATTTTGTTTACTAATTTGCATGTACAATGTGCACATCATAAAATGAAAATTGTTGACCTATGCTGATCTCAGGAGTGACATTAATGTTCACATTGTATGTTTAATTAACATGTAAGTTTGTACATACATGCACACGTGCACACACAGCTAGTACAAATTTGACAAATTTTCATGTAAATAAGTAAAATAGGAATCATTCTGAAACAACCATTGAATTTTTTTAATATCCATACTTGTTAAGCACAAGTATGGAGTTAGTTTGGGGACCATTTTCTCTGTATAAACACTGCTTAAATGTTACATGCCATAATAGATCAGATATGGGGTCAAATACGTATGTTTAAGCATTTGTATTTGACATTAATGAAATGAAAGTATTTGTATTTATATACTTCCCTAAAGTATTTAATTTTTTCAAATACTATGGGCATGGGTATCAATAAATGGCAAGTTACATTTTGTTTACGCCTATCTTGTTTAAATTCTTGATAGTCAAACAATTTTATTCTGCCATTTCCAGTTCCCCGTAACTCCCAGGATTCACGAACACTACCTAATAAACACTGACCAATAGTAATGAACATTAAACATGTATACCATAATATCACAGGATTTGTTTCCAATATTGTAGTTTTACAGCATACCAGACAGTCAATAAGCAATATCTCATGCCATAGTTGTACACAACATCAAACAAATTATGTAAATAAACAACATATCTCAATATAAGACTTGCTATTGTTTTTGGTATAGGCAAAAGTATTTGAAATACTTCCCAATGTATTTATATTTAAATACTTTTGCATTTCATAGTATTTGTAATTTTATTTGTATTTGAACCCCTCAAGAGTATTTGTATTTTAAATTCATTTCAATGTATTTGACCCCATATCTGTAATATATGTACCTTGGCAGTCTGCCAGTAGGGGCCGCCACGAGTGAACAGCGGGTAGGTATACTGGTCATTCCATGTCAAGTCATAATACCGATGCATACCAACAACGACTTGGTATGTCCGCCCATCACCCCGAACCCTCAATAGCAAATGTGTGTAGCGTTCCCAGTTGTATGGGTCATCACGTTTGAAGGACTTCTGCAATTTGAACGAACTCCTTAACATTTGAATAGATAATGGAAATAGGTGTATATTATAAATCTCTGCTGAAAGAAGGTCTAGTATCTACTATGAAAACTACTCTTACTGAGAAAGCCCTGAAACAATGCAATAAAGGTATTAGTCAGATTAGTAACAACTGATTATCTTAACAATTGTGCAGAGGCATCAGAACTGGGAGGAGGGGAGGGGGCATGGTGTAGGCCCCCAATATTTCTGGTGAGTATATGTTATAAGTATATGTTGGGCCCCCAATATATTCACAGAAACCAACTTTGGCACCCACAAATATTTAACAGCTTCCAACAATTATGCTGTGAATGTATTTTTATTTATGTACGTTTGTACATTTGTACGTTTTTAAAATTGTTGGTCCCATCCGAGGATATTACATTTTGGTAAAACAAGATAATGTAAAGGGAAAGTGCACATTGAAAACTGATACCTTAATTGCTCTGAATGCCATTTTGAGTTCTTCGCTTCAGTTAGTTGATGCGTACTTTATTAATTAAAGAACAAATACTTTTTCAGAAATTATGATTTACTGAATGGTAACTCATCAGCAGAGCCCATTCATGCAGCTGTAATCCATCAGTTTACCATCGTGGCTTTTTAGAATAGTTCCTACTTTGCTTACCAGTAGTCCACAGTGAGCCTTAGAGGACTTAAAATAAAACTATAATAATATTTAGTAGGTTTTGGTAACCAAGTGTGCACTATCCCCAAGGACAATTAATAAAATTAGAATGTTTAAACCAAATTGCACAAGTCACTTGCCTTATGTCGTTGTGATGAAATATTACAGTAGCCTGACTCTTTCACAATGCCATCCTTTGGCACATTGCAGTCCAGAACACCTCGAAACACGCCCTTTTTGTTTGCACCAAGCGTAAACTCAGACCTGCTATTTCCCTCATCGTAGTCCTTATCCTGTGTCACAATCCAGCTGTTGACAGTGTCCTT
The DNA here is from genome assembly GCA_963662155.1 of Lamellibrachia columna. Taxonomy (NCBI): domain Eukaryota; kingdom Metazoa; phylum Annelida; class Polychaeta; order Sabellida; family Siboglinidae; genus Lamellibrachia; species Lamellibrachia columna. The sequence continues at coordinate 40,176,940 of OY759262.1, forward strand.
GTCATTGAAGCGCCACACAGTCTCATAGTCACCATGTTGCTGGTCCCACACTTCATCACACCTCATCTTCCGCACCCACTCATCCTTCAGCTTCCTAAACTCTGGTTTCAAGTCTCGGATCTCCTGCTTCAAGGAATCTATGTTGTGGCGTTTCAACTTTGTTGAAGTGTAGCCACTTTTGAAGTCTGGCTCAAAGAAGAGTCGCCTGCGAGGTTGGTGAACAACACAGTGACATCGTGCCAGAGACAGGATACGCACAAAGCCAGTTGCTTGCTTCAGACATACACTGGTCATTGTCATTGCATTGCTCCTGTCATTCACAAAATGCAAGCAATCAGTTTACAAATAATTACATTTGCATTAGGGAAGAATACACCAGGCTAGGCTACAAAAAAATGCCATAATGACAACAACCTGGCAGAGGACACATTTTGTGTGTGGCTTCAGTTAACAAAAGATCATCAATCCCTCCCTTTACTCATGTCCACAACAACAGCAAGGGTTATTTCAATCAAGTTTTGTGCAGACTGGAAAAAGGAGGCTTGGCTAAACAGTATCCAGTAACTTTAAGCAAACAATCCCATCGATGTACAGTCTGTTAAATATCCATTTAAATAATTCACGTCAATACATCTCCACTTTATACAAGTTTTATTTAATTCATATGTTTGATAATTGTCACAATCGGAGCACATTATGAAAAAGACTTTACAAATAAAAAATGCCTCCATCACCTAGGGTCTCAAATGCCATAGTGAATTACCGCTTCCATCACCCAGGATCACGAACTTTGAAGAAAAGAAAATGCTTCAGTTTTAGCCTTGCCACTAACTATGTTATGTTGTAATAATATTGTAATAAAATGTGTAGGATAAGGGATTTTTGTTGTATGGCAATGTATTTCAGAAGTAGAACAAATTGTTTTATTCCTAGACCACAGGTGTAGTAAAATTATATTTTATAATTACTAGTCCACAAAGAATGTGACTACTGTCACAATGTCTATAATTATTAACATGTCAGTGTACCATTTGATAGTACATGTGCAATGTATTGGGAACAAAAGCTGATCTAGTGTAATTTTTATGCATGGCGAGGATGTGAAATACTCCAATTTATGCACAATTCTCTTATACACTGATATCCTCTGATTTACGTAGAATTCTCCGAGCTGCTGCAGTGTAGTGTCAAATCTTGGTTTTATTTTCAAGAAAATCAATATAAAATATGCTGTCTGTCATTTGTTGCTCAAACAAACAGATTCCTGTCTTCGTACACAGGGAGTCTTTCCAAAACTGACACATTGTTATTTTGCCAAACAGCAAGTAGACATTTAAGCAGAAGTGTTGTAGTCCGCCAATACTAGGCAATAGCAATACATGCCTTTTTCCCTGTTCTTAATGAAATAAAAAATGTTCAGGGTGCAAAACTCCTTGAAAGGGCATACCTCTCAAAATCACTGGCACCACAAAGTCTCATAGACCCCACATTGTTGGGGCAGTAGGGAAGAACACACTAGGCTACATAACATGCTGTAATGACAACAATCTGGTAGAGGACAAAATGAAGTAAATATTGTTGATAAATGAAGACTTGAACTGGAAGGCTTGTCACATGTGTGATGATGTCATACCATCTCAAAATCACTGGCACTTTATTCGTATGCCATGAACATGGAAGTGAAACAATAATCTGTCTCCAGATCATCAACATACATCACTGACATGAATCATAGTGATCTTGGCCTTTCGGGATCTCGGCCTGTTTTAGGTGATCTCGGCCTGCTCGGTTGTGATCTCGGTCTGGTCTCTAGTGATCTCGGCCTCATGTTGAAATACACAAATAAGAATGTTTATGCTATTTCTATGCAATGTTGCGATAGGTATATGGATGGTCGTTATGTCACAAGTGACATGTCCTAGACGATGTCATAAATTTGGAACGTTATGTCACAAAACGCTTCGTCACAAATTTATTTTAAGTTTTTATTTGTTGCCCATCGTCGAGCACCATAGATGTACATCGTCGAGCACCATAGATGTACATCGTCGAGCACCATAGATGTACATCGTCGAGCACCATAGATGGTACTTGTGCTGTATAATTCGTTTAAATCAAATAGCGTGACTTGTATGTTAGGCAAACCTAGTTTCACTATTATTTTAAGTATAGTTCACTGTTTGCAGTCTCCATCCTTCATATTAATTTGTGTTACATATACATGATATGTGATTCGTATACTGTATGACATTGTATGGACATGTTTTGGTTATAATTAATACAACTAAAAAAGAAAGAAATCAGGAAAATATAAAAACAACATTTTGTTTATTAAGTACATGCTTGCTTTTTACAAATGAAAATGTCTACATAATTAAAATCCTGATCTGCCACCACACATATAATGCCAACATGTCACCTTCTAATGGAACACACTAATATAAAACACTAAAGGAACATACTGATATACAAAGACTAATGGAACACACTAGTAACAAACTGCCAAATGATGGTGTTAATGCTAGTAGTGTGAATATGTTTAAAATAGAATTGACAGATATCTGATAATGGCGGGCTACACATAGATGAAAAAATTGTTGGACTCTCGATAAGCCAATGGCTTCCTTGTCCACTTGCCATCTGGAACTTGTTTGGGATGGCAATCTTGTTAAATCTTGTTAAATCTAATAGAGTACACTAACATTACAGAATAATGGAACATACTAATATCAAAGACTGATACATATACAAACAATAATGGAACATGTCATATTAGCATAATGCATTAATGTTAAGTGTGGATAGATTACAGACTAATACAGAATATGTATACATAGAACAGATGTGTCTGGTAGGTAGGTAAAGTCATCCCCCAGGCATTACACCTTAGGAAGCCATGAAGGCTTATATGGCCAGTGCTTAAACCTGGTTTCTATAGTGCGAAGCAACTTAGAGTGCAGTTATACTGACTCTCCTGGACGGGACACTAGTCCATCGCAGGTACCTTCCAAACAGTGTTTGTACTCATTTACAGCTGAGTAGACTGAGGCAAAGTAGGGTAAACGAAATTGCCTAAGCTTCGAAAACGAACCGTGACCAGTGTGGGTCTTGAACTCACAACCCTTGAATTTAAAGTCCAAGACCTTAACCACTAGGCCACGGCTGCCCCCCAGAACAGATGTGTCTAAGTCCTAATAATTATAATCTTGTCTTGACACAATGAAAAAAGAACTAACTTGATACTAAAAAACACACTCATATGGTTGTCCCTATGTAAATAATAAAATCTTCATGATGAGCCATCTGTCTTGCTTGCTGTGTAGAGTGGCCATCTGGTGATGGTCATCTGTGGCCCTCTTTCCACCTATTAACAAAAATATCAAACACCTGGCAGTGATTCATTCGTCCATGCACACACACACCCTGTATACAAGTTGAATGATACTGACAGTAAAAATGACATGATAGTGACAAAGAAATGAAAAGGGATGTAGAGCGAGTCATAGTTAGGTTCAAAGAAGATAATGGTAGATGATTAGATTGAGATGCACCACGCAACAATTTCCATGTACAACATAATGATAAAATATTATTGTATATACACCTTTGTCTATTTACATATCTGCATATTTACATATAGTAAATAACCTATTTGCAACTGTACACATTTATCAAAGCCACCAACCAGTCGCCCATCTGCAGATGATAGCCAATGTAATCTAAGTCAAAGAGTGAGCTCAATCTGCGCTGCCTCATCGAACAGCAGACCCGTCAGCTGGTAGAATGGCATCTGCTGTTTCCCCTTGTGGCTGAAGCCATGATGCCACCCTTCCTTCTGTTACGAATTGAGTCAACATGAAAAAAATCGGTATAACATATTCTACGTACCTGTCCCGCATACTCTGTGTTGCCAGCAGGTGCAACCGTCACACATCAGGGTCTCTTGATGTGCATAGACGATTTGAAAACTACTCATACAAGCATCTTCGGACTGCATGGCGTACAGCGATCGCAAATGATGATTGTAACTAATCTTCGTGCTTTCGCTCTGTTTGTTGAACTTTGAGGTCTTTGAGTCCCCCTTCTAATACCCTGGTGGTGACTTACCTCCACTTCTGATCGCCCAATCATAGGTATAGTATATCTGATTGGACCACCTGTCTTATTCCCAACACCAACAACAATAGATCACCGAACGGTTGGGGCTACCTTCTTTTCACAAATATCTTTAGTCTTCCTGCCACCTGAGCGCACCGCTTCAGCACATAAAGTCCATTCATTCATTCTGGTGTGTTCTTCTTAAGGCGCCGCAACAAAGCGATGTTTGATTGGGGAAATCAACACCCCCAACACTAGTACAATTGGTGTGAAGCCATTGTACGACATAACTGGCATTGCAATCGTCTTTTCCGTTAAGTTTGTTAACTGTAATACTTACTGAATTACGATCGCACATCACATTGATTTCAAGCATTGCATGCACTAATTCTCACTGGAACCTAAGCCTCCACTGTTGTATGTGCGGGTGTGTACTAAGAAGATTGTCATCATCATCATCTAGTTGTTCGTAGAGCTGGTCCAGCAGATGATGATTGGTGTTGCGGTGAAACGTTTGCTATTTCTATCTACATCTATTATTTATATGTATTGCACAACTTCTTATTGAATAAAGAATGGAGTCATTTTATTGTTATTTTAATAATAAACGTTTTTAACTAGTGACTTGGACTTGGACTGAAGTGACACAAGATCTACTCAATTCTTCATTTCACACGTAAAGCATTCATTATTTACTGATGTTTATTTACTGATGTTCAAAGCTCTGCGGTTGCTACGAGCCAGGATTCAATCAGTTGAAAACGCTGTATAGATCAAAGACCATAGATGTTTGCCTTCATTGCAAACATATTATGTCCGTTATCATCGATATTTCTTTGTACAGTCTGTATTTTAAAATTAATTTAGCACACAAATTTCTGCTGAAAAGTTTATAGGCAGAAATGGGGCATTCTAAGGACATATTGAGTTAATTATACAACTATAATTATTTCTAAGGCATAAACACTATTTTTATATAGCAACCATAAATACCGAACAATGAGTACATGATACAACTATGATTATTTCGAAGGCATAACCACTATTATTTGTGTATCGCACGAGGCCGAGATCACTAGAGACCAGGCCGAGATCACCACCGAGCAGACCGAGATCACTGGCCGACATCAATAAAACTGGCCGAGATCACCGGCATTGACCGACATCACACTAGCAGGCTAGAAATAGATAATACTCCATATTATCGCTCAACCACAACCCCTTTTGATCATCTTGCTGTACATATTTAATTAATATTTGACTCAGATTCACTGTGTACCACCCATTCTAATGCATTAATACCCATCTAAAGACATATTGAATTTATATTTATCAGCAATTTACAACGATTTTCATGTGCCCACCTTTACCCAACCCTTGATTAATTCTCTGTTTCTCCGATAGGTGCAGCTTCACACCCAGCGGACACATTTGGAACTATGTGATATGGGTCATTGCGTTGACCTTTGAACGTTCTGCTGTATCTTGAATATAACAAGTTTATCAAATTTAATACGTGTGTGTGTATTTTGTTTGAACAGCACTGATAATCAAGTAAAAGAAAATATAGATGTGAAAAGCAAGTGTTAAAACACCCGGAAATTAATAAAACATTACTTCCGGTTAAATGACACAAGCGTTGGAGTAAACACGAATAAAATTGGATGTGAACTTGGACATAGTCCTCAAGACAAAAGCAAAACACTCTTTGAACTGAAGCGAGATAACATCATAATGGGGGCCAAGGCATCTATCATGCTGCAAGATTCTGAAATTGAAGAGATACAGAAGGATACATCTTGTAAGTGACCTCGCCAAAGTGAATGTGAGAATAAAAATGTGTCATTGTCGCATTGATCAATTTGATGGTTGACATTGATAGTATGCTCTCTCACAATCGTCATCACTACTTTACATATCAAGTAATGTAAACGTTCTTCGTGGTACTTAACTATATTACCATGAGATGAAGATGATGATCAGTTAAAATTTACGCACCAGGTGCAACAGGCAGTGTCAAATACAAATAGACTGCTGAGCCTGAGATAACAGCTTCCTTTCTCACCGTAAATAGTTAGTTTCAGTCAATGACACTCACTCTTCCTGGGCTACCATTACATCAGGTGTCCCCCAGGGGTCTGTTCTGGGACCAGTTTTATTTCTTCACATACATTAATGATATCAAATAACATATACAGTCAACCCGTTGCCGGTGATCTCGGCATAAAAGACCGGCCGAGATCACTGCTGTAAAGGCCGAATTCACTGCCGCACAGGCCGAGGTCACTGGCCGAGTTCACCAAAACAGGCCGAGATTCCGAAAGGCCGAGATCACTGTGAAGCCAGTCAACCATTAAGCTCTTTGTGGATGATAGCAATAAAGGAGACACTCTAGTTTTCAGCATTGTGTAAAAATTTTAAAAAGTCAGTTTTACATTTTTGTAGCCCAAATATGCAAACTATATTTCTGGACCGTACTCTTTTGCATTGTGTTGACAAAACATGAGCAATCCCATAAGAGTGGTGTATGACTGCAAGGGTTATGGTTATTTCACTTTATTTGATTGCAGTGTGGCTATGTTTGCTCAAACCGCAGTGTAATGTTGCGTGTGTGTTGTAAGATAACACTTTTATAGAAGAACCTGAAATACCAACATGGTGTTTAGACTTGTATTCATTCGACCTCCATATATGGTCATCGTAAACAACAAGAAGTCGTGGAGTTTTACAGCAGTGTTCCAAGTGCAGCAATGCCTTGCTGGCAGTTAGCGATAACACTACACGCAGGATATCTTGGGCTTACGTTATTGGCATTTAAATTGTAGTTGAGGAAATGTGTATGTGCATCTGAATCGATCCGATTAATGTCAGCATTTACAGTTATCCTTATATTTTATTGGAGCTATCCACATTGGTCCATTTGTAGAAACAAGCTTTTGATGTACACTTCATGTTTCAGTTTCACAGAATCAAATAGTCCGTCTGTACAGTCGATTCACCGCACTGGACAAAACCAACAAAGGTTATTTAGGGTAAGTCTTGAATATATTAGCCTTTTCGCCATTATATTTGGCATTGCTAAGCAGGGTTGTTTGATTTAAATCATTTGATTTAAATCATTGATTTAAATCATTGATTTAAATCATTGATTTAAATCATTGATTTAAATCATTGATTTAAATCATTGATTTAAATCATTGATTTAAATCATTATTTAAATCATTATTTAAATCAATGATTTAAATCACTCCAAAAAATCATTGATTTATGGATTTTTTACTTCTGGTTTTTTTAATCACTGATTTATATGAATTTAACACAAATAATTGTTTACAAGCATCAAGATCAACAAAGTTTTGTATGTTTTTTAATACAAAAGCACAAAGTCAAATATTTTATGACATTGTGTATGTTTGAGCTATTCCCTTTCTGAATGCAGTGAAGCCACACAAACTTGTCTTCCATCTTTTCAAGTCAGAAGCCCTGAGTTAAAGTCCACTTAGCTAGAGTTAAAACAAGTACCCAAATCGATTTGAATAGAACACGTTTGAAAGAGTTTATAAATATAAACATCTATATAAATTTCTATATACCAGATTTTTTTTAATAAAATAAATAAAAACTAAAAAAAAATTTATATCTATTTTTTAAAATCATGATTTTTTCAACCCTGTTTCTAAGATACAGAGCAGTACAGAATTGTTGTGGTTGGTGCTAAGTTGTCATAGTATAGAATTGTTGTGGTGCATGTTTTTGTCAGTGTTTTTGGCCAATTTGTCAGTTAACATTTCATCAAGAGAATGTACAATGGTTGAAATATATGATGTGATTGATAGTATCATTTGCATTGTGTGTGTTTTCTGTTTGTTAACAGGCGTGAAGACTTTCTACGAATACCAGAGTTGGCAATTAACCCACTGGGAGACAGAATTGTACATTCATTTTTTACAGGAGGGTAAGTGGTTGAAACAGTCATGTAGGGTTTACAGATCCAGGCAAAAGTGCGTGTTTGCATACAATGTTGAACATTCTTTGGTTTATTGTCAACCACCATGTTCTGTTTTTATTGGCAGGCAAAAGTACTTTTTATTCTCTTTATTGGCAAGCCTGAAGACCATTCTCTTTACTGCCAAGCCTGAGAACCGTTCTCTTTACTGCCAAGCCTGAGGACCATTCTCTTTACTGGCAAACCTGAGGACCATTCTCTTTACTGGCAAACCTGAGGACAGTTCTCTTTACTGCCAAGCCTGAGGACCATTCTCTTTACTGGCAAACCTGAGGACCATTCTCTTTACTGGCCACAAACCTTACTTAGGCATGCATATTTCCAATGAGGAATAACTGTGAACGAAGACACTTTTTATGAATATGTATTTTATCTACTTTTTTTATTTACTATAATTATTTATTATATTCATTAATCTTAATATAATACTCTATTTTAAATGTATATATTTTTAAATATTATAGTTATTATTTTATGATTGCCTGTATGTACACGCTTATGAATAGGCTGGTCCCAGATATATGGTGCTTTATAAATTTTAGTAATAATAATAAATAATAAAAACTTGACCTGTTTCAATGGCAGAGTGGCAATGTCTATGTTGACAACAGGTGCACATCATTTATTGTACTGAACGAAGAAGTAGCCAGAAGTGTTGATATCACTTAAATAAATAAAGTTTCAAAGTTGATTGTTATTTTTCTATATTTCTTGCATTATTTTGGTGCCATATTATTGCATGGTTTTGATTTTGGATTTCGCATACACGTACATGCACAAACAGTTTTACACATGTATGCAGTTGTATGTAAGAATTGCTGTTGTATCATTCTTGTTGTTTCTTGGCCGGGTGAAGTGTGACTCAGCTTTTTTATTTGGTGGTGTTACCGAGACATGATGCTTGCAGAAGTGAAGATAGTGTCAACTTCCGTCAGTTCATGCGAACACTGGCTAAGTTTCGGCCAATCAAAGAAAACCAAGTCAATCAGTTGAACAGCCGAGAAGCAAAACTCAAATGTAAGTTGACTTTTCAGCATGTTTAGCTGTTACTGACCGAGTGTACCTTACACATGTAATGAACGTTTGCTTTTTTGTGCATAATATAATTTTGATGATGTTTTATTTGTTTGTTTATTTTAATGGACTTTTAGTTTGTAAGTGATTGGCTTAAACTAGAGACTGGCATATCGAAGAACTTTTATTCATTTAATTTAGAAAATAAAATATGTGAATCATTAATTAGGTTGTTGGTTTTATTTTTTATTATGTCCTTTTCTCAAGTTATTTAGGAGTAACTCATAATAACATAATAACATGCTGATGGGAATTAAAAGTCAGGTATCTGCCAAAGCAGCCAAGTGGACTCACCGAGGAGTGACAGTACATATTCAGGCTTCTAATTGGCAACTGAGTAGCAGTTTGTGTACATGAACCCTGTGCAACAATCACCTTATTATCATGGTTGGTCTGGAGTAATAGAACAGTGCATGTTTGGATCAGGCAGATTCTGTGTTCGAATTGTATGCTGTTTTCAGGGTTGAGTATTGTTTTTGTGTCTGTTATTTGATAGTTGCCTTCAATATGTACGACTTGGATGGAGACAACATGATTTCACGTGAGGAACTCCTGTCTGTCCTACACATGATGGTTGGGGCAAACATCTCTGAAGAGCAGGTGAGTGGGGAGGTCTGTCTGACATCACACTATGGGGAGGTCTGTCTGACATCACACTGTTGGGAAGTCTGTCTGATGTCACACTGTGGGGAGGTCTGTTTGACGTCACACTGTGGGGGAGGTCTGTCTGATGTCACACTGTGGGGGGTTAGTCTGACTCACAAACATAAATAGAACACCAGTTAGTAAAACAAGACCGCTGAGCCCATATCAGTTGATACATGATACAATGATGCAGGCACTGTTTATGTTGTACAGCACCCAGTCTTCATCATATCCATAGATATACAGTACTAATAAGAGATTATTAATATATATCTATGATATATCATACCAGCATCTAGTGAATAACTTCAATTACTGAGTATAGTAGATGTACAATGGGTTAAAATACATGTCTCACTAATGTGACTGTTAAATAACTATAATAATATGTAGGCTACGGGTGGTATAAATTAAGAATATACCACTGTAGGGCAAGTTTGTAAGATAAAATTGCATTTATTACAACTTACTAACTAAACTGATAAGCTAAACTTACTACTAAAATGATACAAAACCAAGTTTCTCAGTCATTGCACAATTTACACTCCTGATCTAACTTCAGTGCCACATCAAGGAGTGAGCCTGTACAAATACAAACAGAACAAGTGAGCTATTTGCATATCATAGTGTCCAGTGTAAGATAAGATGATACATAAACATCTATTAAGTACCATAGTTCCAACACATTGGTGCTGTTCACAATATTGTCTGTAAAATACATGTTATTTTATTCAGTACTAATATATAATAATACTAATGTTTATCCATAAATGTCCTAGCATAGTACCCGGTAGGTATTAATGTAAAACTAGTATTCCACATGTATAAAACCCTAATAGCATCAACTCAACAGTCGACAATGTTGTCTATTTCACATGTGTACTGCCCAAGGCATTGCCTGACCAGCCTATATATATATATATATATATATATATATATATATATATATATATATATATATATAACTGTCATTGCACTGTTGTTTACAAACAAGTCTTGGGCACTGCTTAAGGGACATGTATCTAGGGTCTGTGCTACGGAATAGTCAAGGTCAACCCTCTCACAGTGAAATGAATCAATAACTTCAAAAGGAGAGAGGGCACCAACCTGATCCTGGCTACACTTACCTAATACCTTATTACATGCACAATCTATCCATGCACTAATGCACGTTCGTGCTGACAGTCAACTAAACTATTTTTGTACAATTGAGGATTCTTACCTTTGCCAAAATTTTAGATCATGTATCGATTCGTACAGCTGTAAGCCACACAGGAAATAACCGTATTTGTTGTCCCACAATGTTTATGTCTTGGAGAGTTTAACACTAATGCAGGATGCTCACTCCAGTAGGAACAACCCAACTGCCCACACTTATAACACAACTGGTGGGACCACCCTCACCCAAATGATTGATCAATCTGGTGGCCATGCCCCATTAAGAACAAATTACAATGACAAATCTTCAAGTTGGCTCCTGATGTCATCGTCCTGGCTACTAGCCGGATAAGTTTATACTTCTCTGGTAGCCACCTCATCTTCATTGCTTTTGTTTGCCTTATATTGTACATCATGATGATGGTGAGGAAATAAATTGACTTACTTACATATGTTAGACAACTATTTGTAACATGCTATGTTCACACTATAAACAGTACTACCCTATGTGTCTTGCAGTGGATGCAACTGTTTCTGCCATGCAATGAAATGCTGGCCAGTGGTCCATGTCCACTTCACCCCAGTGGGCTGGCTTATCTGTCTTGTTTATAGGGGGATGATTAATGATGTACCTTTATGGTCTGATGTCACACTATGGGGTGGTATGTCTGACATCACACCGTCACTGATGCTGTAAAGAATCAGAGCAAAGTCATGCACAGCCGTGTACACTTTGTCACCACATTCCACTAAACAGTAAATGAAACAACTAGTGAATATGATCAGTTTGACTGAATCATAAAAACAAAATGTCTGAGTTTCAGGCAACAATTTAATTTGTTTTGGTAATCAAATATAATTACACAAATGTTAATCACATTTTCTGTTGCATTTAGTGTCCCCGTCTTGAGAGATTTATGTTGTTAGAAAGTATAAAAACCATACAATCTGAAAGTGAAAGATATGTTTAACATAAAAATTACAAATATATGACACTGTAAGTGAACAATGATTGGAATTGAGCATTGTGGAAAGAAGGCAATTATAATTGACCAATTGTAATAGTAGTAAATGTATTGATGCCAAATGAAATTGAAACATTATAGTACAACTATAACTTTGTATTGGTCTACAATGTGTTTGTGGTATGACCAGCTGGGAAGCATTGCAGACAGGACTATTGCCGAGGCCGACCAGGATGGCGATGGCTTGATTGCATTTGACGAGTTTGTCAAAGTAAGTATAATTTTCAGCTTGAAATATATATATATATATTTTCAGCTTGAAATATATATATATATATTAAACTGGAATAAAATAATTTATTTCCAAAATTACTTTTGTCACAGTTATCCATATGAAAGAGCACTTACCAGATGAGATCATAATGCACAAGTAGCTGCAGACTTTTCAGCTCTTTTTTATTCTTGTCATATGTTACTCCTATAGTCCTTTCTAAGCCTTCATCTACAAGTCCACATTAAAAAAATTCTACAAGACTGATGTGCTATACAATATAACAATACAAAAACTTTTATTGTGCCAAAATCCTCAAGAACCTCAGAGGCGCGTCACGTCAGACAGTCTCAAATTGGCAAACAGTTTTAAAATTGTCAACAAATAATAATAAGGTTGCTAGATAATTGGACGTTTTCTGTGGCAGGTGATGGAACATGTGGACATTGAACAAAAGATGAGCATCCGTTTCCTCAACTAGAGTGCTTATGTGTTTCGACTCTACGACCTCTGTGATACACACCTCTGACAGTGATGCCCTCTACTGGAGGCTCCATGTACTGTGCAACAGTCTGTATTGACTAATGTTTTGTGAATCAAATGGAAGATTAATCAGGTTTAACAGCATTTACCTTTTTCTTAGATATTAATTGGAGCTTGGCATCTTAGCAAAGAGCCAACTAACATGAAGCCCTCCCAACTGAAAAAATAATATCATGGGAACACAGGAATTGTATACAGTAGTATGATGGGCTGTTAAGCCTGTTATTAGATATCAAGCGTTCAAGAGTCATCTACATCATTCCTAGACATTGCCCTAACAATGCTGCAGTGCTTAAGCCCCAGGTAAACTGCTTTACTAACATTTTCTAAAAGTAACACATTTCTTTTACTAATCAAAGTAAGAATGATGATAGCAAACAGGGAGAAACATACCTAGGGAAACGGGCAGGTGTGTACAAGAGAGACACAAGTTTATCTCATGAATTGACCAGTATGAAAACTACATTACCCAAGTTTTCTTGGCTAATGTCTGCTTTCTCAGACTATGATATTGAGGAAAAACAGAAACTTTTATTTTGGTACTCATACTTTTTTTTATAATCTTTGCAGTACTTTGGATAAACACAGCCAAGAACATGTAATTTGGGGAACCTGTTGGGCAATTGGTAAAGCCATCTAGAGCTGGCTACTTTGGATGGCAAGCATGTTAAATCTTTTTTGAGTAAAAAAACATTCCGGATGATTTTGGCATATTCATTTGACCTAGGCCATAACTGCTCAAGTGTACAGTGTCTGTGATCTACCCAAAACTCAATGTTGTATATTATCAGCTCACTGAAGATTTATATTACTTTATTTGTTGTTCCTATTATTGTTTTGCAATACTAACATTGTACAGCCAGATGTTTTCATTTAATATAGTAGAATTACTAGTAGTTTGTTTGTGGTGGAAGCATTAGAAACTGATGTGCAGTTTCTTCAGTGTAATGGTGCTAATGCTATACAATGGTGTGACTAATTATAGCAATTGTCCAGAAAGGATTATGCGAACTAAACGCACAACTTCATGTTCAATGCTGATAATGAAGACAACCTAAGTGGTGTGATCTTATGTATAATGACTGATTTGATCCAAGGTATATATTTGAAACAAATTTATCCAATTTATCCAGTGGAACCGCATCAATCCAGACGCTAATAATCCAGAAACCTCTGCATCTGGACATCATTTCACGGGAACATACCGCGTTAATTGCATTTGTTTATCTGGAAAACTAATGCGAACACATACAATGGGGACCAAGGTACCTGGATAAACAAGGTTCCACTGGACATGAACCATTGGTTTCTATACAGGCAAATATTTCAGTTAGAATTTGAAATAATGGGCTTATTAGTCGAGACCTTATTACTGCCTGCATTGGTCAGGTGAATAAAATGTTATACAGGTTTGCACATACAGTAGAACATGGTTAACTCAAAGTTGGAGGGACTTGGGGATAAAGTCAAGTATACAACATATATGTATCGAGTCCATAAGAGCATTGCCAGAACCACACTCATCATTCAAGTTATGATGGGTAATTTCACTTACTCAAGTTTGAATTAACCAAGATCCATTGTACGTGTTATTTAGATTGATAAGGCTTGTGTTTTTGTATATTTGGAAGGGAAGCTGATAGCATCATGAACAGCAAAAAATCACTATTTGATTGGCAACTACTTATCATCTTTTGACACACAGGAGGAAATCATGAACATATATAAAATGTGCATTGGTGTAATTTTGTTGCTATGTAACACATACTTTGAATGTTCTAAATGTACACAATCCCATGGTTTCTACATGTACAATCTCATGGTTTCTACATGTACAATCCCATGGTTTCTACATGTACAATCTCATGGTTTCGACATGTACAATCCCATGGTTTCTACATGTACAATCTTATGGGAAATGCATTTAAGCTTCTCTGTAGTTATTATTTATTTGGTATTGGGTACTGTTAGCATTATCAGTATATGTATTTTGTAATAAATAAAACAAAGCGTGACTGTTGAATATACATGTATACTAACAAGAAGCACATAAATTATTCTGTATAAAAATACAGAATTAGGAGCAAACATTTCCAATGCATTAAATCACTGAATATGTAAGCACAAATTACAAAAATTACATCACTTTTTATACAACTTTACCAGGTCTTGTTGACTATAAATCGAACATAATTCAATCCTCAATATCAATTACACAATAAATATATGATGTTACAATTTCACTATAAATGTTAAGTAATCATTTCATGCAGACAACATTTTAATGACAATTCAGCCAATTGGAAACATGTAATGTTTAAAATTAGAACTGCCTAATAAACATAAACAGATGTTTCACATACAATACGAAATATGAGCAGAATGCTTTTGCCCTACTAGTAGTTGTTTATGAATATATTCCCTCATTGTGAAAGTTATTGAAAAACTGTCAAGAGTCAACTAAATATAAAATGTTGGCCACCAAGACATTGACACAACACTGGTCCATTCTATATACATGACAGAAATGTAGTTACTCAATCATTCCCAGTTCTCCAACCTGGTTGTCAGCAAGTTTAGTTGATACAGAGTTAGATAACAACTCAAGTTGTACGGAACAACAGCATCAAGACAACAGTGCTAAATTACTTGGACAGGATAAACTAGTGAACATCTGTTTATTGCACAAAGGTAGACAGATATTCACTGCAAGATATTCACAGCAAGATATTCCTATGATGAAGTTGAGACGGCAAGCTTTTTCAGATGTTCCATGAACACTTGCAAACTGACGTCATCTGTGAGCACGTGACCACCAGCATCCTGTACAACAAACATAGCAACATTTCAACAAAGTCCAAATATTTATGGTGACTACTGCTGATATTGGCTTGCAAGCAGTTTAGTGATGCAGAGTCTTAGTCAATGCCCTCCCAGCATAACTGACATGGTTTCGTATCTGTATGACTGAAAATCGTGTTTTATTTTCAAAAAAGACTTACCTTCACCTTACATCTAACTCTTATGTATTGCTATGACTAAACCATAATTTTATCAAAGCTAAATGATGAAATACTTATTATTTACTAACAGTGATCTGCTACTCTCTATAATATGTGATCTTTATCAAGAGTGTATCTTGTGTAGACACCAGTTCAGTCATGTATGCATTATGTACCAGACATGCCACAACCACACACCTTAACCACAATGAACATCCACAACCATTATATTAACCATACTGAAACACCACAATGAGTTGCCACAACCACAAATTAATTACACTGAAACACCATCTTCATAGGCAGCCACATTGAACAATACCAACAAATGATATGCTCTGCCCTTCATACAAATATTATAGATGATAATTATTTCCGCAACACCATCTGCTGCAGTCCCAGTTGTCCCACCATAGAAGCATGAAAGCAAACTGACAGAGTGACCACACCACGCAACAGGTTACATGTTTCACCACTGGCGTCACAAACTTCAAAACTCTTGTTTCTATCCTTCATTATCTTATTCTATTAATACAAAAGTCATATATATGAATATATAATTATTTTAGAAATAGGTACATCTGAAATATGTACTTCAGATACATAGGTATTTCAGATATATTTCTATTTTTTACATTACATTAACAGTTACTTGCAGTAGAGCGCTGTCTGTGACGTGGTGTGGTTATCTCTTCACATAGCAGACAACCAAACCATAGTTGTGTCTAGTCACCACATTCACATTGTATACAGTCAGCACAGTGCGACACTGCTCCAGAGTGGGATTACGTACACAAGAAAGAAGCTCTACAAGCACTCACAGTTTGACCTCAAACAGTGACACACAATCACTGCTTTAGTGTATACTTTTTAATACTCACTAGGTACAATTTTCAAATTCTGTTTACCCATACTAGCTTGTTTTGTTTTATCTTCATTTAGTGACTAAATTGTGCAAATATTGCTAGTCACAGATCAGCATCGCTCTGGTAAAGTATTTCAACTTCATGATGTTTTTCGTAACAGAAAACACTGCCAAAGTTGATAGTAAGTCCGCCTGTATAAGGTCAACTGTGCTACATTTGAAAGGACAGTTAAAGTATGAGACACATTGTGTGTGTGAGAGGCAGAACAAACCCCGGAGTTGGTGCTGCTGGAACCCTCAAACAACTGCAGCAGACAACCAAACTCAATGACACATCCAACAGGCAACACAGTTGTTTAAAGACTGAGCATTGATTATGATTGGAATAATTAAACATGATGATGTAGAATCATAAACAAAGGAGCTGACATCGTCGTTCACCTACAATGTGATGCTGAATGATGTTAGCAAGCCACCGTACACAGCAACACTGTCACACTACTATACAAGATCCTCTCAAACATTATTTGCAGTGAGTTAACATTATTGTACATATTTGAGCAACTACAGAATATAATTATGTATGCTAATAGCCACACTGCATGCACACATACACTTCCTCTGTCTGCAGGTGCAAAATGCATGCACATAGACACATCCTCTGTCTGCATGTGCACACTGCGTGCACACATACACGTCCTCTGTCTGCATGTGCACACTACATGCACACATTTACGTCCTCTGTCTGCATGTGCACACTGCATGCACAGACACATCCTCTGTCTGCATGTGCACACTGCATGCACACATACACGTCCTCTGTCTGCATGTGCACACTACATGCACACATTTACGTCCTCTGTCTGCATGTGCACACTGCATGCACAGACACATCCTCTGTCTGCATGTGCACATTGCATGCACACATACACGTCCTCTGTCTGCATGTGCACACTGCATGCACATAGACACATCCTTTGATGCATGTGCACACTGCATGCACATAGACACATCCTCTGATGCATGTGCACACTGCATGCACATAGACACATCCTCCGATGCATGTGCACACTGCATGCACATAGACACATCCTCTGATGAATGTGCACACTGTATGCACATAGACACATCCTCTGATGCATGTGCACACTGCATGAACAGACACATCCTCTGTCTGCATGTGTACACTGCATGCACACTGTATAACCATGTTGTACATGACAAGATGCTTCGACTGGTGGACAGTTAGACTGATATAACATAAGCAGTGAATGAGAGAAGCACTTACCCCACCCTGTTGTACATGCTGTTGTGGGTCTGTGACTGGTATAACATGACCAGTGAATGAGAGAAGCACTTACCCCACCCCAGTTGTACATGTTGGTGTGGGTCTTTGACTGGTGTAACACAACCAGTGAATGAGAGAAGCACTTACCCCACCCTAGTTGTACATGTTGGTGTGGGTCTTTGACTGGTGTAACACAACCAATGAATGAGAGAAGCACTTACCCCGCCCCAGTTGTACATGTTGGTGTGGGTCTTTGACTGATGTAACACAACCAGTGAATGAGAGAAGCACTTACCCCGCCCCAGTTGTACATGTTGTTATGAGTCTGTGAGGGGTTGACTTTGGAGAGAAGGAAGCGGGCCTGGGAACCTCCTGCCTCCGTGTCTATGTAGCGAGGCATGGGGAAGCGAGTCTGCAGGATCTCCTGGGCATCATCCACGGGCGCTTGGAGTAGCTGCTTGAAGTTTTCATACTCTGGCAGCTCGTTATACTTAGCCTTGCGCCACTGCGATATTGTCTGGCAATGTTGTAGCAAGTTATTACAGGTTGTCACAATAGAGAGACATCACAAGGATCATCAGAGTGACTAACCACTGTTAGTTACTGCATATTATATAGACACTAGATGCGAATAAAAACATAAACAAATATTACTTGGCTCTTGTTACATAATTAACAGTGAGAGCATAAAACCTTCAGTAGTAGTAAGACAATAAAACCATCAACTGTGAGAGGGCATAATAGTCCTTCCTATATATACAAGCAGAAGACAAACAATATGACCAGAGATGACAGATGGATTCAGATGTATTGAGTAGTTGTGACAAGAGTGAACATCAAATATTCATCAAACTTGCCACACAAACAGCACTTAGTGACAGAGGTGACACCTAGTGACAGAGGCGATACCTCACAGCAAGAGCTGCAGTCAGAGGGTGTGTGCAGAGAAACTCAGAGATATTAGAACATCAACAATTGAGTGAAAGACAATAGGAATGACACATACCTCGCCCAGGTAGATGAGGATCTGGAAGAAAGTGTCCATCAGAAGGATGCGGTCTGGTTGGATGCTGCTTGTGTCCAGGAGCACGGGCTGTAGCCAGAACATACACACATATAAAGGATCACAGACACAGTGGATGACACTATAGAGAGAACATGCACGCACGCACGCATTCATACACTCACTCACTCACTCACTCCCACTCAAATACATTACAAAGAACACCTGCTGTTCGCTTACCTCTGGTGGGCCGTTGAATGAGTAAGCATAGAGGATCGGTTGGATCATAATGAGACATTGGGTGAGGTCCTCAACTAAAAGCATGTGTCTACAACAGAAAGTTGTAACAAAATGTTGTTTCCTGCATGTATGAACATAATTATTATTTATACCATTGACCTCCTTCTGAACTTCTCATGCATTTCTCCAAGAATCCCAGCAAATTTAGTCTCTTTAAAAAAAATTCCACACATGTATAAAGCTATTTCTGTCCTTTCCCTTTCGCTATCTTTCCCAGTTTCCACACATTTCCCTCCCTATTTCTCAACATGCTTGTGTTCTATACTTTTACCCTGACCACAGATCCCCTGATCACATGACTTGGTCTGAAATCTGAACACTGGCTCACAACAGTTTCTTTCTATCTGCTCTCTGACCTCTCAGCTGACCCATAACTAGCCTGTCCAGCCCAGTTACCTGTAGTAAGACGTCTCATCGGGACTGTTGTTGAACACCTGCAGGAACTGAGACCGTCGCAGGTGGAACATGAATTGTGGGTAGAGTGTGAACTGCTCTGGGAAGCGGAAGGACGTCGGACTGTCTTTCTGGTAGTCACCAAACTTTTGACACTACAACATACGACAGTCATGGTCATTGTGCGTCAAACTTCTGACACAACAATATCTGAGAATCATGGTCACTGTGTGTCGAACTTCTGACACTACAACATACAACAGTCATGGTTATTGTGTGTCAAACTTCTGACACTACAACATACGAACAAACCAACCCAATGCATTATGTCATGCATATGAACCAACAGTAAGACCATGTGTACTGCCACCTACCAGCCGAATGAGCATCCTGTCGAGCCAGCGCAAGACGTCTGGTCCGTCATCCGTCTCGGCCCTGAAGACAGCGATCCTGGCCATGAGCACGGCAGACGCCTCCTGATCATAGCCAGCTGCTATGTGCTGCATGTTGATGGATGCGTCCACCCAACTGTAGCAGAACACAAGGACACATGGTCAACACAGTGACAGCATGACACCAAAGATTACCACTGATGGTCATATTACATGTTCCAACATTTATATTATTAGTTCTCATTCAGTTTCAATTGATTGAAACAGTAAACTGCCATTAACATAGAGACCAATTCAATAAACATTGCATTGCAGATAATCATGCTACTCACTTTCTTGCCAGGGTGGTTACCCTGATGCGTCGCTGCCCACTTGAATGCTGGTACTGGGTGATGAACTGAACATACCCTCGACCTCCTTGTGGTATGGGAGCAGTGTGCTGCGCAGACAATAATTTAATTTTTTTTATATTTTCATTTGTTTTTTCATAAAATCCTACCAGCTGATGCTTAATCATCTAGAGGCATTCTAATTACAAAAATAAAAATAGGACAATGTTATCATGACACACCCACTTCTTTGTGTATGAAACCTAAGACGCTCCATATGCAACACCTGGGCAGGACGACTGAGGAATATAAGATTACCTTCAACTTGTGACACAAAAGACTGACAGGGAAGGTCTCACCTGGTTAACAACCTCAAAGTAGAAGGCGTAGGTCGTGTTGGGATAGAGCCCACACATCTTCCACTGACTGGTGCCTCCCAGTCCCAGCTCCGTGTCAGACACGCTGGTTCCGCGCAGGTTGTTGGAGACACAAGACCCAATACATCCCTGTACCTTCAACTCCCGTGACGTCTGACAAACACACAACAGGTTCAGGTCAAGGATAAATAGGGTACGATACATGTAGGATAACGTATCAGCCACACCGAGCAACAAGACAATATATAATATATATATATATATATATATAAACATATATTGGTTGCCATGAACAACAAGACAACTTGCTTAGTGATTATTGTACACAAACACCCCCCAGCTGACATTGTGACCTACCTTCACTTCAGCAGTGGCAGAGAAGGCCATCTTAAACTCGCCTTTGGCATCTTTAGAGAAGACTCGCTGGAACGTCTGCTTGAAGAGTGAAGTGTTGAAAGAGTCTCCCATCACCATGTGACCCCTGTAGGATACATACAGGATAAGTAAGGTACAATATATGTAGGATAAGTAGGGTGGGATACATGTAGGATAAGTAGGGTGGGATACATGTAGGATAAGTAGGGTAGGATACATGTAGGATAAGTAGGGTGGGATACATGTAGGATAAGTAGGGTAGGATACATGTAGGATAAGTAGGGTAGGACACATGAAGGATAAGTAAGACAGGAAACATGTAGGAAAAGTAGGGTGGAATACATGTAGGATAGGATACATGTAGGATAAGTAGGGTGGGATACATGTAAGATAAGTAGGGTGGGATACATGTAGGATAAGTAGGGTGGGAAACATGTAGGATAAGTAGGGTGGAATACATGTAGGATAAGTAGGGTGGGATACATGTAGGGCAAGTAGGGTGGGATACATGTAGGATAAGTAGGGTAGAATACATGTAGGGCAAGTAGGGTGGGATACATGTAGGATAAGTAGGGTAGGATACATGTAGGGCAAGTAGGGTGGGATACATGTAGGATAAGTAGGGTGGGATATATGTAGGGTAAGTAGGGTGGGATACATGTAGGATAAGTAGGGTGGGATACATGTAGGATAAGTAGGGTGGGTTACATGTAGGGTAAGTAGGGTGGGATACATGTAGGATAAGTAGGGTGGGATACATGTAGGATAAGTAGGGTAGGATACATGTAGGATAAATAGGGTACGATACATGTAGGATAAGTAGGGTAGGATACATGTAGGATAAGTAGGGTAGAATACATGTAGGATAAGTAAGGTAGGAAACATGTAGGATAAGTAGGGTGGGATACATGTAGGATAAGTAGGGTGGGATACATGTAGGATAAGTAGGGTGGGATACATGTAGGACAAGTAGGGTGGGATACATGTAGGATAAGTAGGGTAGGATACATGTAGGATAAGTAGGGTGGGATACATGTAGGATAAGTAGGGTGGGATACATGTAGGACAAGTAGGGTAGGATACATGTAGGATAAGTAGGGTGGGATACATGTAGGACAAGTAGGGTAGGATACATGTAGGATAAGTAGGGTGGGATACATGTAGGACAAGTAGGGTGGGATACATGTAGGACAAGTAGGGTAGGATACATGTAGGATAAGTAGGGTGGGATACATGTAAGATAAGTAGGGTGGGATACATGTAGGATAAGTAGGGTGGGATACATGTAGGATAAGTAGGGTAGGATACATGCAGGGTAAGTAGGGTGGGATACATGTAGGGTAAGTAGGGTGGGATACATGTAGGATAAGTAGGGTGGAATACATGTAGGACGACAAGTAGGGTGGGATACATGTAGGACAAGTAGGGTGGGGATACATGTAGGACAAGTAGGGTGGGATACATGTAGGATAAGTAGGGTGGGATACATGTAGGATAAGTAGGGTAGGATACATGTAGGATAAGTAGGGTGGGATACATGTAGGACAAGTAGGTGGGATACATGTAGGATAAGTAGGGTAGGATACATGCAGGGTAAGTAGGGTGGGATACATGCAGGGTAAGTAGGGTGGGATACATGTAGGGTAAGTAGGGTGGGATACATGTAGGATAAATAGGGTGGGATACATGTAGGACAAGTAGGGTGGGATACATGTAGGATAAGTAGGGTGGGATACATGTAGGATAAGTAGGGTAGGATACATGCAGGGTAAGTAGGGTGGGATACATGTAGGGTAAGTAGGGTGGGATACATGTAGGATAAGTAGGGTGGAATACATGTAGGACGACAAGTAGGGTGGGATACATGTAGGACAAGTAGGGTGGGGATACATGTAGGACAAGTAGGGTGGGATACATGTAGGATAAGTAGGGTGGGATACATGTAGGATAAGTAGGGTAGGATACATGTAGGATAAGTAGGGTGGGATACATGTAGGACAAGTAGGGTGGGATACATGTAGGATAAGTAGGGTAGGATACATGCAGGGTAAGTAGGGTGGGATACATGTAGGGTAAGTAGGGTGGGATACATGTAGGATAAATAGGGTGGGATACATGTAGGACAAGTAGGGTGGGATACATGTAGGACAAGTAGGGTGGGGATACATGTAGGACAAGTAGGGTGGGATACATGTAGGATAAGTAGGGTGGGATACATGTAGGATAAGTAGGGTGGGATACATGTAGGATAAGTAGGGTGGGATACATGTAGGATAAGTAGGGTGGGATACATGTAGGATAAGTAGGGTGGGATACATGTAGGATAAGTAGGGTAGGATAATGTAGGATAAGTAGGGTGGGATACATGTAGGATAAGTAGGGTGGGATACATGTAGGATAAGTAGGGTAGGATACATGTAGGATAAGTAGGGTAGGATACATGTAGGATAAGTAGGGTGGGATACATGTAGGATAAGTAGGGTGGGATACGTGTAGGATAAGTAGGGTGGGATACATGTATGATAAGTAGGGTGGGATACATGTATGATAAGTAGGGTAGGATACATGTAGGATAAGTAGGGTAGGATACATGTAGGATAAGTAGGGTAGGATACATGTAGGATAAGTAGGGTGGGATACATGTAGGATAAGTAGGGTAGGATACATGTAGGATGAGTAGGGTAGGATACATGTAGGATGAGTAGGGTAGGATACGTGTAGGATGAGTAGGGTAGGATACATGTAGGATGAGTAGGGTAGGATACATGTAGGATAAGTAGGGTAGGATACGTGTAGGATGAGTAGTGTAGGATACATGTAGTATAAGTAGGGTAGGGTACATGTAGGATAAGTAGGGTAGGATAATGTAGGATAAGTAGGGTGGGATACATGTAGGATAAGTAGGGTGGGATACATGTAGGATAAGTAGGGTGGGATACATGTAGGACAAGTAGGGTAGGATACATGTAGGATAAGTAGGGTAGGATACATGTAGGATAAGTAGGGTGGGATACATGTAGGATAAGTAGGGTGGGATACGTGTAGGATAAGTAGGGTGGGATACATGTATGATAAGTAGGGTGGGATACATGTATGATAAGTAGGGTAGGATACATGTAGGATAAGTAGGGTAGGATACATGTAGGATAAGTAGGGTAGGATACATGTAGGATAAGTAGGGTGGGATACATGTAGGATAAGTATGGTAGGATACATGTAGGATGAGTAGGGTAGGATACATGTAGGATGAGTAGGGTAGGATACGTGTAGGATGAGTAGTGTAGGATACATGTAGTATAAGTAGGGTAGGGTACATGTAGGATAAGTAGGGTAGGATACATGTAGGATAAGTAGGGTGGGATACATGTAGGATAAGTAGGGTAGGATACATGTAGGATAGGATACATGTAGAATAAGTAGGGTGGGATACATGTAGGATAAGTAGGGTGGGATACATGTAGGATAAGTAGGGTAGGATACGGGTAGGATAAGTAGGGTAGGATACATGTAGGATAAGTGTAGGATAAGTAGGGTGGGATACATGTAGGATAAGTAGGGTGGGATACATGTAGGATAAGTAGGGTAGGATACATGTAGGATAAGTAGGGTGGGATACATGTATGATAAGTAGGGTAGGATACATGTAGGATAAGTAGGGTGGGATACATGTAGGATAAGTAGGGTGGGATACATGTAGGATAAGTAGGGTGGGATACATGGAGGATAAGTAGGGTGGGATACATGTAGGATAAGTAGGGTAGGATACGTGTAGGATAAGTAGGGTAGGATACATGTAGGATAAGTAGGGTGGGATACATGTAGGATAAGTAGGGTGGGATACATGAAGGATAAGTAGGGTGGGATACATGTAGGATAAGTAGGGTGGGATACATGTAGGATAAGTAGGGTAGGATACATGTAGGATAAGTAGGGTGGGATACATGTAGGATAAGTAGGGTGGGATACATGAAGGATAAGTAGGGTGGGATACATGTAGGATAAGTAGGGTGGGATACATGTAGGATAAGTAGGGTAGGATACATGTAGGATACATGTAGGATACAGCATTGTTTAATGGAAGACAAGGTGGAGATATCTGATCAACTATTTTGAAAATAATTATTTATTAAAATTAACTAGCTCAATTTGTATACTTAATTCCCAAGGTAAATGGTTTAATCATGCCAAGTTTCAACGATGCCAGATGACCAACTACAACATGCCGTATATAATGAAATAATTATGACATCAATGCTGTTCAAGGCTTATAACACTACCAGTACTCTAACGGTGATAAACAAGGTTATTTCATTGCTTGAAATACCTCATTTTGGATGTTGCATATAGAACTAACTATATCTGCATCATAACCAATCTGTTCATAACTGCCCACCAGCTGCTATATGGGTTTAGTGACATGGCTAACTGAACACTCACCCTGACAAGTTGCACAGGTATTTCATCTCATGCAACCCTGTCTGGTCCAAGGCACACGAGTAGATGTCAATGATATGACCATTGGTGGAGGATCTGTTTCCCATAGTCTCATAATGCTGAAATGTTCATGTGTCCACTTGAATATACCATGTCATATAAAATGATACTGATGATTTAAATAAGATGGTATACAAGCAGCAGCAGCCTCACAGAGAGGGGAGAAACTAGAAGACCAGTCTGTGTGACAAACTAAGAGTCAACATTTCAGTCAGTCTTTGTGACAGCTGCATGAATTACATTAGCATCCATTTCTAGCAGAGCTCAAGCCACCTACCATACGACATAAGAAGATAGGATATCACAGTCTAGTCACTTCTCCAAGCACAAATATAAGGCATACACAAAAAATCCAAAATAAAACAAATCAATGCATTTTTTAAATGCTGATCTACATAAGAGATGAGTTACTGTTCATCTCATAATCTACTGGCTGCAACAATGCAAACCTTCATTGCCTTCTTCATGTATTTGCAGTTGTCTTTCTCAATGTCATGGTGTGATCGGATGGGATGTTTGAGTTCATCGTCCACGACCATGCCTGGTCCTTGTGTGCACGGACCGCCCACAAACATCAGTAGCCGTGCCCCTGTGTTAGGGTAGGTACACTGAAACAGACAGGGTTCTCAAATGGGGTATGGCAGATATGATTGTTTTCAATTTTTTTCATACAACATGAATCAAAAGTTGTGACTGGGAAAGCAACATTCATTTACCTGTGACAGTAGACAGTTGTTTGCTACAATGGGAATCATTATCAAACATTAAACTAAAACCATAGGTGTCGTTTTGACCCAAATTCAATATTTATGTAGGGTGGCCCACAGGGCATCCAGCCAGGCAGGTGGCACGGAGGGCACTGGCCCATGATCGAAACTGGTGTCCAAGTAGTATGCGACTATCGTCAGATTGAGATTGCGTTACCTACATGCAAGTGTTCTGTAAATGTAAAGATGCCTGGCCAAAATTATTTTCACCAGCACTAGTAAACACTGAACATATTCCCCTAAAATGACCCGCATGAAAAACAGTGGCCTTGACACGATCAGCAGCTTAACAGGGGTTGGATGACGGACAGCCATAGGGCTGTCTGATGTGTTTACAATGCCTATGACTAAAACAATGTCTTGGTAATGTTATTTCCAAACTAAGACAAACTATTAGAAATGAGATCAGAAAACTGTATTTAGAGCAGGCATGGACCAACATGATGTTACTGCCTTTACAACATTACTTGCATGCACCATGAGTGACCTCACCTCAAGCAGTCCAATGGCAACAGAGAGCGCGACCCCAGTGCAGCGCAGTGGACGTTTTCCCTGCGACACTGGCCAGGGGTCTCTTTGTAGTTCACCGAGCAGGTCTGTCAATGCCATGTCACACTTGTGCAAGGGTTGCAGAAACCTGCCAGCAGAAAAATACACATTCTTCAAACAAAAGCGGTTCTTCAAAGAAATTTTACTTATACTTATATCTAGGTTTTGTTCATCATTAAGAAGCTTTCAATTTTTATCCACACATTGCTACACAACATTTTTGATCCACACATTGCTACATAACACTTTTTTACCCACACATTGCTATGCAACATTTTTTATGCACACATTGCTACACAACATTTTTTATCCACACATTGCTACACAACATTTTTTATCCACACATTGCTATACAACATTTTTATAAAATGTAAAAATTGCAAATTGATGTTGTTATGAAAAAATTATTTTATTTAAATTTACCATAGGAATTACAAAGCATTTCTTTTCCTGAAAAAGTGGTCACTATTTGATATTGTCAATATCAAAACCAATCTTGTGTTTTAAACCATTTCTGTACTACAGCCCTGATCTGTTGTGACCACTGAATACTGCATTCCCAGTGAATATACAAAAAAAATCTACTGCATCACAAGTCAAGATTTCAGCACATATTGGTGGGGTGTTCACAGGTTTTGGTCAACGGTGTCGTTCAGTGCTGCACTATATGCAAATAGGTATTGTGTCGAGTATTGTCGGTGTTGGGTTAATGTTTTAATGTGCTGGTGACGATGCCATGAATTGTCTTGTGTTGTAGGAATATTACTACATGTACTGTATTGCTATGTCGAAATGTGGGCTCTGGGAGCATTGTGTCCAGGTGGCTTTGTATGAGGCTCAGCCACACGCTTGGCATATGTTACAGGACCCACATTTCATGCTCTTAATCAGAATAATGTGCCATTTGGCATACCCAGTGAGTTTGCCAACATCATCGTTGTTTCAATCGTCAACATCCGACAAAGTCAAAGATTTGTCGCTAAAACTATCAAATAATCTGTCCAAAACATAAGTTGAAGTAATGCCGTCCGCCATTGCAACCATAGTAGATTTTGATAATCCATCATTAAAACCGCGAAAATCTTCATAAAATTATATTGAACGATAATCAACGATTGCTGCTACTGAATAGCTAATTCATTCGCCATGACAACTGTATACAAGTGGCTCCACATAGTAGATAATTATGAGTAAAAGCAATTTAAATGGTGAACGTAGCCAATGCCAAAAATCCGGCCTGTCGTACTGTAGCGTCACACACTGCGCTGCCAGAAATTCGGCCTGTCGTACTGAAATGGATAAAATGCTTCTCAAATGTGGCTAAAATCTAGAAAGGATATTTTATTACTACAACAGATTATTCATAATGTTAAGACAAGGAATGGAAGAGATCAAGGCATTCTGCAGCCACACACCTGCTAGACCCAGGTCTGGTGAACTTACCTGTTGGCAGGCAGCTGCTGCTGTTGAGAGGGGTGGGGCGCCTGACCCCGCGGTTGTTGGGGCATGGCTGCACCACGCCCTATTCCCAACATGTCCTGAAAGCAACAAAACACACTTCTTTACAGGAAACAAGGAACTGAGGTCATGTGAGCCTAACTTAAGGGGAGCGCCAGTAAGTTGTTTTCATGAAACAAACCAATATAACATTGCCCTATTTGACATCGTTTTCATCATATTACAATTTCACAATATAAAAATACACAATGTTGCAATTATTGTACAGTTGGCACCAGCACGACACAGGCGAAGCTTGTGCTTTAACAGCGAGATGAAGGGGATTGTCAAAATGCAGCAAGAACCCAATGAATGGATGGAGAGATGAGACTGAAGAAAGCATGTGTTGATACACATGTACAGTGAAACATGTGTTACACACTGTGCATGTGTATCAACACATGTACAGTGAAACATGTGTTACACACTGTGCATGTGTTGATACACATGTACAGTGAAACGTGTGTTACACACTGTGCATGTGTATCAACACATGTACAGTGAAACATGTGTTACACACTGTGCATGTGTATCAACACATGTACAGTGAAACATGTGTTACACACTGTGCATGTGTTGATACACATGTACAGTGAAACGTGTGTTACACACTGTGCATGTGTTGATACACATGTACAGTGAAACATGTGTTACACACTGTGCATGTGTTGATACACATGTACAGTGAAACATGTGTTACACACTGTGCATGTGTTGATACACATGTACAGTGAAACGTGTGTTACACACTGTGCATGTGTTGATACACATATACAGTGAAACGTGTGTAAATGTACTGGTATTTCTTACATGACCAACTTCATATGTAGTTAATTCAAGTTTTAGCACAAAATCACAGTTTGTAAGACAGAAGATTTTGCATCTTATATTGGTAAAATTTCCTTCAAGTTAGTAGAGAATAACTGAGTGAGTATATTTGAATAGAATTTGGAAAATCTTGAATCTTGTTTATTTCCTTTGTTTAAACATTGAGTTATAAGTGAGACTGGAGTGATCAGAGACAATTATTGTACTCAAATAAAAAATTCCATAGTGAAAGCATGCAGCAGAAGTAATTATTTTGTTTTAAAGCAGCACTAATGATTATCGAGACACCTGCTGGAGAAACAGCTGCATGTCACTGCACCATGTCACTTCTACGTGTCACTGCCCCTATGTCCCTTGCTACTACACAACTGGTGTTTACGTAGACTGTGAGTCACCTGTATCTGCTTGGCCGTCAAGTCCTTGGTGCCACGGAACACATA
Source organism: Lamellibrachia columna (assembly GCA_963662155.1). Lineage (NCBI taxonomy): Eukaryota > Metazoa > Annelida > Polychaeta > Sabellida > Siboglinidae > Lamellibrachia > Lamellibrachia columna. The sequence continues at coordinate 40,206,599 of OY759262.1, forward strand.
GCTCTTGGAGCAGCCCTCACAGCCCAGTTCGTGCACCTGAACCATCTTGCCAAATGTAATGAGGCCGACCAGAGCATTCGGTGGCAACAGACTGAGAGACATCTGGAGGGACTCCTGCAAAACACACACGTCTAGGTTATACTGTAAGGTAGGTAAGTGCTTATGTAGTGCAGTATCAGGTGAGGCCAGTTATTAGGAAAACGCTGTACCACACTTTACCCCCCAGCAACTATGTAAACAATGTTCTGCTACAACTATGTATTAAAATATGTTTCTAAAATATAATATATATATATATATATATATATATAGTGCATGTATATAAATTATTTGTTTCTGACAATGGAAGACATCAGAATGACAGGTAAATAAAGCAAACATTCTTTGTAATAAGTAAACATGTTGTTCAGCCTGTGGAACTGTTTGGTCCATTACCTTCACTGCCTGTAGTTCCTCCTCATCCATGCAGGTGTCCAGCAGGATCAGGAACACAGGGGGGTGACACACTGCTTTCTGTCAACAAACACAGGGAGTGACACACTGCTTTGTGTCAACAAATTGCTTTCTATAAAAAATAAAGAGGTGAAGCACCGCCTTGTGTCAAAAAATAAAGAGGTGACGCACTGCTTTCTGTCAATAAATACATATGTGACACACCATTTTATGTCAACACAGAGGTGACACGCTGCTTTCTGTCAACAAACACATAGGTGACACTCCTTTCTGTCAACAAAAACACCCCATTTTTTTTCAATAAATACAGAGGTGACACATCAGAGATGACACACTGCTTTTTGTCCACACATGACAGCCTTCTGTCCACAAATACAACTTCAGTCAATAAATACCGACAATACAGCCTACCTTTGTGTGGCAACGCACTGTGTCAATGAATTTTTAGTGCCACATTGTATCTTGACAAAAAATACTTGCAAGTTTGCAACACACTGTATTCAGTCAACAAATACCAAGGTATATCAATCAATTTAATTTACTTTCAAGAATATTTCAAAGATCTACAGTTTGAGAATATGTAGGTATTCCACAATGAATTGTCAAGTCAACATAAACACGACATTCTATATGGAGACTTGGGATACATGACATTCTATATGCATACTGGGGACACAACATTCCATATGGAGATTGGGGACACATGTCATTCTATATGCAGACTGGGGACACACGACATTCCATATGGAGACTGGGGACACACGTCATTCTATATGCAGACTGGGGACACACGACATTCCATATGGAGACTGGGGACACACGACATTCTATATGGAGACTGGGGACACACGACATTCTATATGGAGACTGGGGACACACGACATTCTATATGGAGACTGGGGACACACGACATTCCATATGGAGACTGGGGACACACGACATTCCATATGGAGACTGGGGACACACGACATTCTATATGGAGACTGGGGACACACGACATTCTATAACGAGACTGGGGACACACGACATTCTATATGCAGACTGGGGACACACAACATTCTATATGCAGACTGGGGACACACAACATGCTATATGGAGAGTGGGGACACATGACATTCTACACGGAGACTGGGGACACACGACATTCTATATGCAGACTGGGGACACACGACATTCTATATGCAGACTGGGGACACACAACATGCTATATGGAGAGTGGGGACACACGACATTCTATATGGAGACTGGGGACACACGACATTCTATATGCAGACTGGGGACACACGACATTCTATATGCAGACTGGGGACACACGACATTCTATATGGAGACTGGGGACACACAACATTCTATATGGAGACTGGGGACACACGACATTCTATATGGAGAGTGGGGACACATGACATTCCATATGGAGACTGGGGACACATGACGTTCCATATGGAGACTGGGGACACACAACATGCTATATGCAGACTGGGGACACACGACATTCTATCCGGAGACTGGGGACACATGACATTCTATACAGAAACTGGGGACACACAACATTCTAGAAATTCAAACTAGTCCTACTCACTGTCAGTGTATATTCTATTGTTGAGAACTGAGGGATCAGTTCTGCCGGCTGGTGCTGCTCAGAAATGGCAGCATACTGAGGAGGGAACTGAAACACACAACTCCAGTCATGGTTCATGGGCATCCAGTCAGTCATGGTTCATGTACATCCAGTCAGTCATGGTTCATGTACATCCAGTCAGTCATTGTTCATGTACATCCAGCTAGTCATTGTTCAAGTACATCCATTCAGTCATTGTTCATGACTAGCTGGATGTACTTCAGTCATGGTTCATGTACATCCAGTCAGTCATGGTTCATGTACATCCAGTCAGTCATGGTTCATGTACATCCATTCAGTCATTGTTCATGTACATCCAGTGTGATACACATCAGTGCATATATATATACCTGGTAAGCATATGTAGACGCCACTTCATCACACCAAACAGCCACACAGCACAGTGTGTACTGTTGTATATATTATTATCATCATATGTGTTTAATCTCATAACTGTTTTGGTATTCACTTTTTAAGAACATAAAAAGTTAAACTGTTACTTACAGGGTTCCTTTGGAAGCAAAAGTTGCATGACCAAATCTTGGCTCTGTAATCCACCTGACTGTAGTTAGAAACAAATGGAGTATCAAACACCTAATAGTCTACAGCAATTCATATGTGCAACATTATATAGGTTACAGAACACAATCAAATGTTAAGATGGGATGGCTATTCTACACTTTTTTAAATTGAGTAGTTTCAACAAAAGTTGCTAAGCTAAACAAACAAATTCACAAATTGTAGTTGAAATACTAAATAATATGGTGGCCTCAAGTCTACTAGATGGCCACACATTTATTTGGTGGTGTATCATGATATTAAAAACAATTCTGTAAATATGAAAAAATACCCACAAAATGCCATTTTATATAATTTTGAGAAAACCCACAAACAAATAAATGACATACATGTAAGTTTGACAGTGTCACTGATGATCACACAAGCTAGTTTGGTTAACATGAACAAAATACAGCAGCTACAGGACCAGGAAGATCTTAGCAGAAATTTTAATGACAAAAAAATCTAAAAAAAATTTTAGACAACCCGTCTAACATTCGTTCCAGAAACCTGTGTGATTTTGCTCACGGATTCTTTCATTTCATAATCCGCATTTCAGTGTCATAAGTGTTTTTTAATCATTGAATTAGGTAATGTTTCCTGGTTGTTAATGATAACAGAAATGCCAATAGATATGCATATCACCATGCTTGAAATGTGACATTTATCACTGGCGTTACAACGGAAATATCATCAGTGTCTCCAACTCCAAGTCAGGGGTATTTCCAAAAGTACTGTTTTTAAAGGATGGATTGGCAATATACCATGTTAGAGTTGTGTGGTTATTTGTGGCGCCGACATTCAGTTAAATATTTCCTAGCATCCTTTGAGGAAAAATAAATTAAATATCAACTGACATGTTAGCCGCCCCAGCTACCTTAATGTTTTCCAGTTGTTTTAAGAATATCAAACCATTTGATTGACAATGTAAAGGGTACAGGTGAGTCCGAGGTGACATTATTGTTTTAATTTTGTATGCAATATTTAATGTTAGAGTTGTTCGTGCGACATAGTTCTAATTGATTCCCACATATCTTCAGATTTTTTGTTCTCCACATCATCTCCTTCCTCCTCATGATCTGCACGGAACAGGTTAATATACTTTTAAAATTAATAGTCTCATAATATGTCAAAACTATCTGTATTGCATTGACAATTTATAAAATGCCATCAACATTGTAACTGAACGTAACTCAGCTTACCAGAATGGGTTTAGCACAGCATGACAGTTGGAGCGCGTGCACAAGACAGGGTCATACTGTATAGGGGGCAGATCCAGCCTCTCTTTCAGTGGGGTATAGAGACAGGCCAGAGGAACGACCATCCTGGTGGCCTCAAGTCTACTAGATGGCCACACATTCCAGCTGAAACGAACTCCATCCCTATCTTCATTCTGTTGGATGAACTCCTGGTATGTTGCCATGGTAATGGCCTACAAGAAAGGTCAACACTTTAAAGTAAAATATTAAAGTGATCTCAATTCAACTGTGTACTTTCTTCTCCAAAATCCAGAAATATTGCCATATTTTAGTTTACATTAATTAGTTAAATAATAATCACAACAACAATTACAACAAATATGATTGTTTTTATAGTAAAATCAAGTTATATAGTACAAACTATATATTCTAACAAAATACTGACCGCCTAAATGAAGTAGACGCAATTTTTAAATCACCACTTGGATGTTTACAAAACCAGACGTCGCTGGAAGAGGCGGAGCTTCAAAATGTCAGCTTGTCATTTATAAACAACTTCCATGGCAACTAACAATTCATCACCCGGCACGGGACAGGATGATACGGCAAATAGCTTTCAATGATGCTTTGTATAATGATGTTTAGATTGTTCTCTGCTAAGACACTTCGAAACTTATTTGTAAATTATTTGTAAATGCCCATGTCACCAGCAACAATCGAAAATAATAACCTGCAGATGAACAGCCGTAAACGTATATCACCAGTTAACACACGACATTAGAAAGTTTATTAAACATTAAAAACGACAATATGTACAATCGATAACTGTTTCACTTCGCCTTTCAACCATTCTCAAAGCATCGATTTGGGAATTCACATAACCCATGCCACTTGATATTGCAATTCACCGTGCATCAATTCCATATTTTCCGCAGCCGGGTCTGTCGAAGGCAGGGACTACTGTAATTATCTTACTACGAACTGTTTCGTGTATACAGCTAAAATTTATTAGTACTACTTTATATATAATACCATAAAAAATTCTATATGTTGTAATAGTTGTTTCTGAAGTTGTTGGAATCATTTGATTTTGCATACATTAATGCGGCTCGAGGATTATGCCCTGCCTCCTATGTAGCAGGTAAACACCTGATTTCGTGGGCTCACCAATTTCAATTGTTTCCAGCAAAATACAAACACACATTTCTGGCTTATTATGTGTTTTGGCAGGCTGTATTGAGTGTATTCATTGAACATATTTATTCTAGTATCAAGAACATAATATTAATAAATAAAAAATAAACGAGGATCAGACCAACTTGTTTTAAGTATCACATTTATTTCAATTTCCTTTAAAACTGAACGTATTAAATTAGATAGTATTATTAATTAATATACAGCTAAGGGTGCATTCCCTAGTCATCAGATAATTACAGAGTTGCTAAAATATCAAATAATAATTTTATAACACATTGTTATAAAATAATTTTATAACATATGCATTGGTGTTGTGATGTGATTCCACTCATGCATGTAGCAATACATGATACCATGATAAAGTATTACATGTGGGATTTAATCCACTGCTTAATCCTATTCTGGACTAACTTTTGAGGTTTACTTTAGTCCTGGGACTAAGGATAATTTGCTTAAGTCTGCTTTCTGGCATATGGACTAACTTTAGTCTGCTTTTTGGCATACAGACTAACTTAGTCCCATGTTTAAACCCCAGTTAATCCACCTTTTGTCTGTGGGCCAGCAGGCCCCTAGACAGAAAGAAAATGTAAGTAAAAAATTCTTATAAATCATTTTAAGCTAGTTATATTGACATACAAACATGGTTTTTAATATTGTAACTCCATCCCACATAATAAATAAGACTTCTTATTTCAGGCAAATATGGGCTATTTACGTACTAAGATTTTAACTTGTGTTGTAGTAAATTTCAGTGTTGGTAGAAATAGAATACAGTTCTTAATAAGTGGGTTTAACGTGTCATGTATGGCTTCTTACTTCAGACAGTCAGGTTTGTCTTGCTCTTCCCACACAGTAGAACATTAAATGGCTTCACTTATTGAGTAACAGCCACCTAGTCCAGTAAGCTACTTCTTGTTCACTGGTTCAGTAGTATTACTAAGTCAGAGCAGAGTTGCAGTGTTACAGCATTACAAAGTTTTTCAAGGAGGTAGACCTAAAGATACAATATGGCAGCACTTCACTTGTGTTGAAGTTGCTGGGAAAGCTTTGGCTAGGTGTAACTACTTTGCTCATCAACAAAGTATCAAGGCCTGCAGGATGCGGTCCCATCATAGCAACTGTGCAACATTAGCAAATGAGGTAGGAATGAGTAATATTATTTATGAATATGACTAATGTTTTTTGTAAATTAAATAACATCATTGCATTAACCTGATGCACCCTGAACACCGAAATTTTGGTGTTGGGATGTAGTGTTCATATTGATCACCATGTGGCGCCACGTTCGTTCGCTTTGGTTATGCTGTTGGTGCCCGGATGAAAACAACACATGTGCGGACGTTTTGAGCCATTTCTCAAATCGATCCGTCAATTATTAGTATTTTTGCAAATTTTTTTAAAGTGACCGATATCTCGTCGACGTTTTACGATTCATGGTTATGATGACTATGAGCGGGCAATGCATCTTTTGGGTTTTACATCCGATAATTCGGATGTAAATGACATTAGTAGCGGACAAGACAACGACATCGATGTGTCAATGATGTGTTGTTACTGCATTCATTGTCTTTTGACGTAACATTTGCAGAATTACTGCATTTATATTCCTTGAATTTTTCTTTTCCATAAGTTATTATACTACAATACGTGGTGTGCTCTGATATATATGTCAGTAGATTACATGTACCTACGAAACTTTCATTATTATGCATTTTGTGAACAGTTTTGTGTGCTTTATATGTATATATGCGATCAACCAAAATCATAGTACTTGCATGCTAATTGTAATATTTCACAGGTAAATGCAGATATTATTATAATTTCTGTTGCTGGTCATAGAGGACATGTAGGCCTACCTTGCAGTACCAAACTTGCCTCATTTTGTGCTTTATTGTGTCCATGAGTGACGAAATAAAACTAGATTTCGTATTTAATTTTTCACTTTGCAATTGTTTACATATGCTAATTAGCCACAGTTAATCATAACATTGATAGTGTTATTACCATTGGTAAGATAAATATTCTGTGATTCAGAATATGTATATATTGTAAGGGTTTTGATGAAGACTTTACATGTTACAGTGCATTTCATAATCCCATGGGTTGAAACAAAATCAACTCCCCCAGAAATTCAGGGCTTATCAGGTTAAATGTTTTATCTCTTGACTTATAAGCTGTAAGCATTTGTGGCATGCCACTTCATAAAGAAGCTCACAAATGTCAGTTACTTTGGTAAGACAGTGAGAAATAGACCAATACTGCCCATGTTGTCATTTAGTCCTGGTCCCTTTCAGTGAATATAACAAACATGCACAATTTACTTTAATAGTTTAACACTGTTCATTCAGATAAATGACATATGATATGCTATACTATGTTATTTGTGTGCACTGAACTGCCTGTTAAGACTTAAAACTAAACAATAAATGATTGAATGTGGTCTGGGTGTTATAAGCACATGGTGATTGAGATGGCTTGTGATAGGTGATAAAAGGGAACCATACTGATACTGGTTTTCACGTTCAGGTGACTACTAACACAATACAAGACTAGTAATGTGCAAGAGGACCAACTTGGAAATAACGTTTTTTGCATACACGTTTTGTGTTATCCTAATATTATAATCATTAAACACTTCTGGCTACACATGCAGACACCTAAGCTCATCAAAACTACATTAAAATGTAATTCAGTGTATTTTATGTAGTATTTTTTAAAAATATTTTTTTTATATATATATTAACGACAGTTTAATAAAAGTACTGAAAACTTAATATGTTGTCTGTTTTATATTATTTTATTTTTTTCCAAAGCTTTGTCATGATGTTTTTCAGTATCTTCCCCTTTCTTTGGGAAGAAACCGCTTTCTTCCAGGTGTTCCTGAAGAAATAGGTTTCTTCCAGAAGAAACCAAACCCTCCCCTAGATTCACTCCCAATTTAGTTCTGAATATGGGGGTCCGACTGGCCCCTAGCATTTGCCCAACAACTACGATGTCAGCGCACCTCAGAGGCACAATAACATTATCTAATTTTACGAGTTCCACTAAGAGGCATTATCGCAGAGGTCTTCATTTTTATGTAAGGACAAATGGCATAATGTGTACTAATGAAGATATTGAGGTGGAATAAAAAGTTTAAGACCCTAAAATGTTGACCTAATAATGTTTGACCTTGCAATGACTGTTGATCTATTTGTGTTAAAATGACTTAAGTGTAAGAAAGAATGTATGTACATGTTGAAATAATACCCAATTTGTTATAACTTGACCTTTGACCTAATTACGCGTCTTAATGGCGTATTTATTTTTAATTAAGTGTGGATTGTGGTGCTATCAAGTCGATAGAGGCTGTAATTGTTGACTATAATAGTGGCCTGATTATTTGACCTGCATTGACATATTTACATAAATTACCTATTTCAGCCATAAGTAATTATGCACGAGTGTTGTTTCGTAAATGTACTGGAGAAATGGTACACACAATTGCATTTACTACAATGTGATCTTTGATGACTGAATTATGTATAATTAAGTGACACGTGGAGTTAGCATATTCATAGAATATGTAATGTTTGCTGTATATTTATAAAGAACACCAATATATCCTTGCATAGTGAAATAATTGTTTGAAAAACAACACAATTTATTATACATTGTGAGAGCTTTATAATTTCCTGCATGCATAATGCAAGAATATTTTCACTGTGTCAAAACTGGTTCACAGTACATTGCAGGTTCATATTTCACTGTTTCATGAAATAATGTCCTGCACCTCAACATGAAGCAATGTTTACATATTGTTCACAGTAGACTGCTGATATGTAGCTAGGCTAGCACTACCAGTGGCCATTTGGGCTATAGGCCCTATGGCATAGGATTTGGCTAAACAAAAGTTACCCATTTGAGCCAATTTGGCCACTAGCATTTTCGTTGAAAAGCATGCAGAATACATGAACATTTATTGTTGTTAGTTGTCTTGATGCACATTTAAACAATTTTGCTAAAGCAATTTGTATTAGGCTAAAAAATGGGGGCTTTAGCCAAAATGGCTAAACAGTTGACAACATCAGAGCTAACCCAGACATGAAAAAAGACAACACCCAAAACAGTGCAAGAACTAGTCGGCATCAGTCTGTCATAAAAGGAAGACCACTGCAGCAATATTCATAGTTCACAGTTCACTGTTTTGTTAATCCACGCACGTGTAATGTCAATGTTCACAGGACACTGTAGGCTCAGTGTAGATATATGTAGTACAGTCGGTAGGCTTTGCTCGGTCCAGTCCTGTATATTAACCAGCCAGTTTTTCCTCTGGTGGTCCAGTCCTTTTGAAATTCGTGAAAGTGTAGTGCGTCACAGCTTACTACATACATGTACTGTCATCTTTGCATTATCCAAACATGCAGTGGAATCCTTAAACATGAAATAGAGATAAGAAATATATATTAAGATATGTGCATGATAAAAATTAATGATGCATTATTACTGTTAATTATAATAACAATTTCCACCAATTTACATAATAAACCTTACCTTATACAACAAAATAACTATTCTACCAAGATACTAGATCATTGAGATCTTTTATACTGTGTATGTTAAATAAGTAACACAATTGTGTGTGACAGTAAAACACTATTTTACAAATTAAATATTTAATGCAGAATACGAATTTGGGCCATTCCGTGGAACTATTACATTTTAACAAGTGATTTTGGTAACTAGTCCACAAATAAAGTTATCAGTAGTATTTACAATTTTGCAGGGCACGCACATCAGACACAATCGCAGCAATTTGCTATGCCTGCAGGTGGGCTATGAACGCCAATGCCACTAAAATTTCAGCATTGCATGCCTGTTTTTCAAACACTATTTAGTTTTTTGCACATGGGACAACAGTCATAATATACACATCATTAGAAAGCTGATATATTTAAACATCGGGAAAACCCGACAACAGTTGTGTAAAGGCATTATTTACCATTGTCTTAAAACTGCTTCCTCAACTGATTTAGCCTATCGCAAATACAGTTCATTGGTATCCAAATATGTAGTGTGTGAATAGTTTATGTAACATCCACAGCTAATTTAATAAAAAAATGCTTCAAATCATCGAAAGAATTTACTTTGGTTGTTAGATCTGGTAAGGATCAAAATAGCAGGTATCCAAAACGGTAAACAATGTATGGGTCAATGCTGATCATAGGCATGACTTCTGTGAATCTCGCCAATCACATGACAAAGTTACAAATTTTTTTATTTTTCAGCATTTCGATTTTCACTTTACTAAATGCTTGAACAAGCATTAACTAATTTAATAATTTGTCTGATGATTTCACAAAGAGCACATACAAAAGTTGCACAAACAAGCAAGCATGTTGTAGTGGATACTAGACAGGTTTGGTTTTTCCACAAACTTAATTTGAAATGAGACTAACAAAAAAATACAATTGATTAAGCACCTTTAATCGATCTTTCACAACATCAGAATTAACAAACGCTTACCTCAGTGAAAATCTTTTCAGTCAGCATCTACAGCTATTCATTGGTTGATATATGTGTCGGTCAAGGTCAGTCATTCGTTTATGTAGTTGTATGAAACGATCTAGCGCGACCACCAAAACTGGGTCAAGCCAAAGATTCAGGTCACAAAAAGTGGTGCGTAAATCACTGTACCGCGGTTGCGCACCAAGCAGGAAGTAATATAACTGGTGTTAAACTGTCATAACATCTACTGGCAGTAGCCAATAGACCACTGCTCCCCACTTAGCAGTAGTACTGCTAAGTGGGGAGCAGTGGTCTATTGGCTATACCACCCGCCTCTCGATCAAGAGGACGGTGGTTCAATTCCACCACCATTTCGAAACATGGTCAATTTCGTTCACCCCACTTTGCCTGTGTCTTCGAAAGAGACAATAAAATTAAAAGGCAGCTGTTCACTGTTGCCAGTGTTACCGGTCCTTTCTAATTCCAACTGAACTGGTGTCTATGCCATAGGAAGTTAGTCAAAGATCCCACGCAGGGAAATGGACAAAATATGTGATGGACTCACTAATTCTAGAGAAGGACACTCTTAACTAAATCGTCAGTGCAATATCCCAGAAGGACTTTGCTGAGTAATTATCCAGATGTACTGCCTTGCCTTGGTGTAAAAATGTCAGATGGGCGAAAATACAACATTGATAATTACAAATTTGGTTATGCCCACAAAAGTACTTTTACGCTTGAATGTGGGCATATCACATTCGAGTGGTCAACTATTATATTACAAAGATATTTACAATATTAACTTACTGTATGAACTGGTTACACAATATCACCTCTGGAAGTGCCACAACAAACCAGAAAACGTACGAATGCCACGTTGAGCTAATTTACCCACAATACAATTTGCGACGGTATCGCCCCCAAGCGGACCGAGCTTCTTTCCTTTGGTTAGTTCCTGACACACCAGGTTGCGCCACGTAGTTTACACATTGGACGCTTGGCGGACAACGTGTGTTGTAAATTCGTCACAGAATTTTTTTTTCGAAACTCGTGTGTGATTTTAAGATACCATTTATTACCACATACAGAACGCAGCGAGATAAGACAGACATAAAGGGGAAGTACCCCTAAACAAGGAATCAGTAAAGAAAAAAAAAAACACTTTATGGAAACGTTATAATAATTATGGAGAAAAAAGAAGGGAAATACTATACTGAATTTTGTAGGGCTAGAAATCAAGTCCGTAAATTAACGAGGAGGATACAGAAGGAATTTGAGATGAAGCTAGCAACAGAGGCTAAGACAAGCCCTAAAGCAGTATGGGAATAAATGAACTGTAAAACCAAGAATCGGTAAGGTGTTTCAGATTTGAACATAGACCCTACAGATCCTAAATCTAGGCTCACAGACTCTGACAGACGTCTTAGGATATTTTTTTCAAGTGTTTTTAATATAGAGCCAGGTGTTGATATCCCTCATATTCCACCAGTGAAGTTAAGGCACACCATAGAAGAATTGACAATTGATGAGGAAACGATTACACAAAACTTGATAATCTTAATGTGTGTAAATCAGTAGGACCAGATGGTGTTCATCCTATGTTGTTGAAAGAGTTATCTAATCACTTATGTAAACCACTAGCTAGGCTATTTAATAATTCACTGGCTGTGGGTGAACTACCAAAGGAATGTAATCAGGGAAGGATCTCAGCCATATTTAAGAAGGGTAGTCGAAAAAAGGCAGGAAATTATAGACCAATCAGCCTAACAAGTATAATATGTAAATGTATGGAACACTGTGTCAAAGATCATATGTTGTTAATCATATGACGCGAAATAAACTATTCAGTACGCAACAGTTTAGTTTTATTAAAGGTCGTTCTACTGTACTCCAACTATTAAATGTTATGGAATCGTGGACCAAAGCTTTAGATAGAGGAAAAGCTATATACGTACTATATCTAGAATTCATGAAAGCATTTGACACCATCCCTCATAAAAGATTGATAGGCAAACTTAAATCATATGGCATAGCGTATTACACACTAAGATGGATCCAGGCGTTCTTGTCTGGCCGTGTACAGCAGGTCAGTGTAAATGGTGTGAACTCTGAGTGGGCAAACGTAACAAGTGGAATTCCGCAGGGCAGTGCCTTAGGACCGATCCTATTTGTTTTATATATTAATGATCTTCGGGAGAATATAATTTCGAATGTATATATGTTTGCGGATGATACCAATGTTTTCAAAAAGATTAATAGTCCAGATGACCAGCATACGCTACAGGACGATTTAGATTATTTAATATCTTGGTCAAGGCAATGGTTATTAAGACTTCACCCATATAAATGTAATTTGATGTAAGTAGGGAATACAGTAAGAGTATGCTTATAACCTGAAGATAGATAATACTGCCCATAAATTAGGAGAAATAGAAGAACAAAAAGACATTGGGGTTATTATTGATTCTAAACTATAAAAAAATAACCAAACAAATAAACAAAGCAAACAGTATCATGACAGTTATTAGAAGGTCCTTTACAACCCCACATCAACATGATTTGGTGCCATTATATAAAGCTTTAGTTAGGAGTCATTTAGATTATGCAATATCAATATGGTCCCCTTATAAACAGAAATACAAAGATGCCATCGAAAACGTGCAGAGACGTGCAACAAAGCAGCTTCCTGGTATGAAGGCTATTCCTTACCAGGAAAGACTTCAGAGATTGAAACTTCCCACATTTGCACATAGACGAACACGTGGTGATATGATTGAGGTACTGTATATAAACTGCTTCAAGGGAAATATGACAGTGTATCTAACATTGTGATACAAGGGAAGGAACAAGGGGTCATAGTTTGAAATTGTTTCTAGAACGTGCTCGTACAAACGTTAAAAAAGAAAGCTTCTCACTTAGAGTTACCGGATTATGGAATGGTCTACCGGAAGTAGTTGTAACTGCCCCAAGTGTCAACTCGTTAAAAACCTGTATAGATAGACATTGGAGTACTGAGGAATTTCTCTACAACTACAAAGCCGCCTTGGTAGGAAGCCGTAGAGCATTCCAAGGGAAAGCTGAAGATCTGACCACTGAGGCCACCGCCTACGGTCAGGAAGAACCTAAGTAAACCTAAGTAAGTAACATAAATAAGTTTCATATTTACCAATGCAGTGTTGCAATATGAACTATACTATCATAATTACTTTTGTTGCTCCAAAAATGGCAAAATTCGATAATTTTAAGCAAAATAACGTCAACTGGCTCAAACTTACCGGCAATGTGTCGGTATGATGCAGACTACAATATCGCGTCATCAGCCTCAGTCAGGGCGTTTTAACATACAAAATGGGGGGCAATGCCCCCAGCCCTTTCATTGTCCCCCCAGTCAAACCAACTTGCCCTCCCCCCAGCGTGCCCCTTGTAGGGCTTATAATTTGTATTCTTTTTGTTAATGTGTTTCAGTTCATTTTCACTGGTGGCATAATCAAGAAAGTTCCAAAGTAATAGAAGGGCAACATGTCTACAAAATATCAATTTACTGATACGGCTCAGAGGGGCATCTTAAGCCCGCAGCACACCAGCCGATTTTTCGTCGAGGGACAAATAATCTTCAGTTGTCGGCTAGTGTGCTGCGAATTCCGACAAGATCGGGGCTTGTCGTATAATATCTGACAGTGCTAGATCTCTGGATGTCCTGGCGGGCCTTGTCGGCTAGTGTGCTGCAGACTCCGACAAATTGTCGGGGCTCGTGCGATTAGCGACCAATAGGAAGCGTGATTTGCAATCACGCGCACAAACGTCATTGTAAACATGGCGGCCCCCAGTGCCACGGCCACGGTGACAAATAGGATCATGCCTCAGTTAGACTTCCTGGTGTGTAACACAAGAATGTAGAACATTTTTAGATGTGTAATTTAAAAAAATCGTATTTAACAAGATTTAACAAGATTGCCATCCTAAACAAGTTCCAGATGGCAAGTGGACAAGGAAGCCATTGGCTTATCGAGAGTCCAACAATTTTCTCATCTATGTGTAGCCCGCCCTTATCAGATATGTCAATTCTATTTTTAAACATATTCACACTACTAGCATTAATACAATCAGTTGGCAGTTTATTCCATTCATTTATCACCCTCTGTGAGAAAGAGTACTTTCTCAGGTCCAACCTACACTGTTCCTTAACTAACGCTGCTTTGTGTCCTCTGGTTCTACTGCCTTCTTTATGTTTGAAGAACATATTCCTATCAACATCCTCATAACACTCGTGGTCTCTAGTGTTGTCAAACCACATTGCAACAAGCGGCTTTCATAACTAAGGTCTCTCAATTCTTGAATCATTTTAGTTGCTCTTCGTTGTATTCTTTCTAGCTTGTCTATATTCTTCTTACACTACGGCCTCCATGCTTGTATACAATATTCCAAATGTGGTCTAACTATTGCATTGTGCATGGGTACGATTAGCTGGTTCTCCTTATACGTGATAGTTCTCCTAATTAGCCATAGAATTTGATTTCCTTTAGAAGCAGCAATCCCACATTGCTCTGAAACTTTCATGTCAGCACCAAATGTTACTCCTAAGTCATTTTCTTGTGTGGTTCTACCTAGTACAGCATCCCCCATTTTATATTCTTCGTCCATGTTTCCATGTCCTATGTGTATGCATTTACACTTCCCAAAATTTAATAACATTTGCCATATTTGTTACCATTTAACTAATTTGTCTAGATCATCCTGTAAACTTTGTTTATCTGTATCATTAGTAACCTTTTCTGAATACCTTTGTGTCATCTGCAATTTTCAGTACTTTGCTAGATATGCCATCTTCCAAATCATTTATATATATTAAAAACAGCATAGAGCCCAATACTGATCCCTGTGGTACCCCACTCAAAACAGATTTCATTTTGAAATCTCACCATCTACTGTTACTCTCTGTCTTCTGTGTGTAAGCCACTTTTCTATCCAGTTGATTACATCATTACCAATACCATGGGCTTTTAGTTTAAGTAACAATCTTTGATGTGGCACTTTATCGAAAGCTTTCTGAAAATCTAAATAGGCAACATCCACTGGTGACCCGTCATCTACCCACTTTGTAATTTCTTTAAAAAAAACATAAGATATTGGTTAGACATGACCTTGCTTTTAGGAACCCATGTTGAGATGTATTTATTAATTTATGTTTTACAAGGAATTCCGCCATGTGGTCTCTAATTAAAGTTTCGAGTAATTTACATACATGTTAAACCCACTGGTCTGTAATTTTCTGACTTGTTTCTCGATCCCTTCTTAAATAGCGGCGTAATGTTTGCTTCTTTCCATTCTGAAGGAATTATTCTTTTTTCTAGTGACAAGTTAAACACTTTTGCAAGTGGTGTATTAATTTGCTCAACAATTTCCTTTAGCAATTTTTTGTGGTATCCCATCAACTCCAGGTGATTTATTATCTTTCATATCATCTGACATAACTGCATTTGAACAGGCACATTGGCAAGTTTGTTGACAAAGCATGTTGAAAGTGTAACTGTGGACTTTTGATGATTCCAATAGGCGGAAGGATTTTGTTTGTTTGCTTTTCTGCTCCTCCTTATCCTTCGTAGCATAATCAAGAAGAACAAAGCTAGCTTCTGTCTTCTTCTCCGCATTGCCGCCACGTGTGGTATCAGCGCCGCCATGTTTGCTTAATTCCAAATTCGCCACTAGAGGCGTGCTAATCGCGACAAAATATCGGCTAGTGTGCTACGAGCTGATGGCCCGACAAATTTAACCCCGATGAAAAATCTGCAGTCCCCCGACGAAAAATCGGCTAGTGTGCTACAGGCTTTACATTATCAAAAAGAGCGTTATATATTTCCTATTCCATAACTAGATATTTTCATGTTCGATGCGTCTCGAATAGTGAGGTTTACTTTCGACTCGAAAGTCGAATAATAAAGGCAATATCATAGGCAGTAGTAGACGCAGCCTCAAATACCCACAATGCCGCCAGGGAACAATGACCACCAGTCATAGAGATACGGCCCTGGTCGTGCTCTCGCTCGATAGCCAGTTCATCAAGCAGCCATGACCCGTTCACTGCCATCACATCTGATGACACTCCCATAGACAAAGGTTACCACCAGTCATAGAGATACGACCTTCGTCGTGCTCTCGACCGATAGCCAGTTCACCAAGCTGTCATGATTCGTTCATTGTCATCACATCTGACCACATTCCTGAAGACAAAGATCATCACCTTACCCAGATACCTGGTCAGGAAACCGATAACACAACGTCAGGCCAGAGACCGTCAAGTTCCCGCACACCGTCGTACAAAAGAATTCCGTTAACTATTGCAGATGTTGTCAACAAATTCCCGGAGCTTCGCTCATTTTCGGCAAAGAAATATGGCCGAACAAGGGCTCACATTCTATGCACAACACGTCAGGAGTATGAGGAGATGGCAAAGAAAAGTTCTAAAAATGGCACCATCGCAAGCGGCGTCAGGGGGAATGTAGTGATAGGCTGGAAAGGGTAATTGGTCTCCGCCCGATCGTGGCTGATGCGATCTCTGGCTTGTTTGGTGTCGGACCATCTTTTGGCCGCTATGCGATGTGGAATTTGTTTCATTTACGCCTGCGTCTAGCGACCTACACTACAGGGATCCGAACTACTATAAGCAGATGCTGGATGTCATATACGAACTAGAGAAAGTGCGTCTGTCTCAAATGTTCAACCGATGCACAGTCTTCAGTATGCAGATCGATGGCAGCTGTGACAGGCAAATGTTGGACCACAAGTTTGTAAGTGGACGGATGGCAAACAGTGATGGCATCGTAACGAGTGTGTTCGTCGTCGTGCATTCGCCAGAGAAGAACGGAGCCCCTAGACTACTAGAAGCGGTGAACAAAGCTTTGGATCTGACCGGAGGTAAAGACACGAAGCTCGTCGATGTCACTGGATCAATCACCAGTAAAGCGACAAACTGATGTCGCCAATGGTTTGGGTTCAATAGAAAGTTATTGTTTGCAACATATCTATGTCTTAGATATCTAAGCTAATCTATACATAAGTTATAAAATACAGCGGAAAAAATATTTAATATCTTTATCGTTTGGCTTAATTTATCCCTTTACATAGACGGGGGGGGATGCCTTGATATTGGCATGTCGCCAAGTCTGTACCGTAACTTGAAGGCATCATTTGTTTTACATATTTCACGTTCAATATTCCACAAGATACGTCTTTTTTTATTCATTCACTACAATGCCCATCTGCTCATTAACTTTTTTCTTGAAATTGCATTTTTATATATTTTTATTTCACGCTTCTGCTCTGTCGCCAAAGTTTGTGTCAGTACCGCAACCGACTAAGCAGAGCCCTATCTATGGATATTGCAGCGAGTTACAAGAAGCCTGTCACGTGATTACTGCCCGCCAAAGACAAACCAAAACACGACGGCGAATTCATTCCGTAATATTTTTTTTCTCTCCAAAATTACCCATAATATGGCAAGTTAGGTAAGCGTACATTAATTCAATATCAGTACCGTATGGCGTGGATGGTTGATGTTGCGGTAGTAATGAGAAGAATGACGATTATGATATGTTGTTTAGGATGTCCTCTAGACATATGCTGGAGGATGCCGCTTGAAAGACTAGGCATTATCGATAAAGAGGGCGCTGTTTGTAAAATCACGTCAGTCCCATAACGTCAGTCCCGCGACGTTCTCTCGTTGCAGTACATACATACTGTTATGGTATTGGAAAATTAAATTAAATAACTAATAAAACATTTCAGAAGGCAAAGACGTTCGTACTAAATGTGCGCTTAAATGTGCGAATAGTTGGGTACCTGAAGGGGCCACTGGAATATCAATGTACAAATTAAATCAGTTACATTGCATAAGGATTTAGACTCTAAGGGTCGACGCTGTGTGAACGTTAAAAAAAATTTCAGTGATGGCCTCTGCATCCTGCCCAGTTTCAGAAAGTCCTGCATCCATCTAAGAATAGGGAGTATATATTTGAGGAATAGGAATTAAAATTAACAAGACAATATTTTATAATTACATAATTTACTTTCAGATCGCAAATGGTGTGTCCTGTCTGAAGTCCGGACAATAATGTTCCCATAGCCAATAGGGCAATGCCACCGGAGAGTTCTGAGCTTAAAACGTGGAAGTGGAAGACCGAAAGTGAGACGCGACAGAGCAGAAGCCTACCGTACGATAGAAAGGCTTCAAGCTAAAATACAAGCTTCACACCGTGCATTAAGAAGAATGCAGAAGATGAATGAACGCATGGGGAAAAGAGTTAGTTCATTGGAAGATAAGACTAACACCCCGAGTGAGGTCAAAAGCAAAAAGGCTGAATCGTAGAGCAGATAATAAGACAATCAAGAAACAGTTAACATTTCATAACAGTGTTCTAGAAGATTTGAAGGCCAACTATGGAGCTCTGCGTAGTGACAGACAACGTCACACTATGGCAAAAAAAATTTCCCAACGGTTTTCTGGAGAAATATCATTATGTCTCGTAGCTGAAATCCACCATTGGGGTATCTCACAAAAGGTATTGTGCAACATTGAAGCGGTCCAAAGACTTTGTGTTCGAGCGCAAACCACGAAGTGATAAGCTCGCTGACAGTACTGTGGATCTTGTCAAAGACTTCTTCCTAAGGGACGACAACAGCTCAATGACACCTGGAAAAGAGACAAAGTTGATACACATTGTTATGGTTTTCCTTGGACATGTATATTATAATACGGACCTTGAGCAAGATTGGACACATTGTGGTTTCTACGATGTTCGTAAGGTCACCATATATCAACTTCTTGAAATTCTAAAAATTGCTGCCACATTCCGAACAGTTTGCTTAATGTTCTGAAATACATGTATCCTTCCTATATGATGTCTTAAGTGTTTGATGTTGATAACATGTTAAAAACTAGATAGACTTTTTCATTGTTTTCAATACTTTTAATCTGCTTACTTAGTAATGTCATTTCGTTTCGGGACTTTTGTCAGTCCCGAAACGAAATATCAGTCCCGCAATTATGCGTCAGTCCCGTAACACCTCTATCAGTCCCGTAACACCTCTATCAGTCCCGTAACATTGCAAATACACCCTAATTTATATAATACCAATTAAACTAAAGTGCTAAGGAGTAATTATTTCAGGATTTTGAATGTTTTTTTTTATGAAAACAGTTTCTTTTTTCATTAAAAAATATATGAAGTGTTAAGCTGTTATCTTATTAAAATACCATATAATTTGAATTGAACACTTCATAAAAATAAAAAGGTCAGTTTTACCAGACAAAAAGAAAGATTACATATTATTGAGAATTGCATGGTTATATAAATCACAATAATTGTGAAAAAAATGAAAATAATTTGTCCAATTATTTTTATCAGCCATTTTACTAGTGTTGCGGTACTAACACACTGTCGGATAGTGCCAGAAATAATCCCCCAAAATGGGAAAAATCATTAAGGATCGTTGCTAACAGTTGGCAGGTAATCGTAAGACCCGTTCCCTTCACAACAAGTCATTTATTTGAATAAATAGGGATTTTTATTTGTGACAAGTGAAATATGCCATTGTTTCCATTTACTGGTGATTGACCCCACTACTGACGGCGAATATGCAAACACTGACAGACAAGGTGGGTTATGGCGTCTGCTTGCTGACCAAGTGCAGAGAGGTCTGGCAACTTTCTGGTGTGCTGCTCACCGGTCGGACTTAGCCATCGAGTCGGTCGTCAACACCGTACCGGAGCTGGGCATCTGGAAGTCTAATCTACTGGTGCTCGTAAGATTCTTCCGGACGCCCAGAAAGATTATGTTGTCAGCGCAGGTCGGGAATGTCAAACAGTTCCTCCGGCACCACGATGTCAGGTTTTCCCAGCACGAGCTGCAGCTGGTGGATGCTGTGCTGAATAACCTACCAGCCTGCATTACGGTGTGGGAACAGATGCAGGCACCAGAAAGTACCAGCGACAGAAAGGAGAAGGCTGAAGCCAACGGGTTTTTGAGAATCCGGAACCACCGACAGAAGTGGATCACCTCACTGATGGGCGACATCCTGGAGATATTTGAAACACTCCAGAAGAAGTTGCAAAGGAGTGATTTGTTCATCAGCGATATTCTCACTGTGATTGACGCTGCCGTCAAGAAGCCTGAACCCGATGAGGGATGGACCATTCCCGGGAAGAAGAGAGGAGAAAACGAGTTGCCCAACCGATAGCACCAATGAGGACCTAACACAACGAAAGTCGAACCACCAGTTCGTTTGTACGAACCGCCGTAATGCACGAACAATCAGGCTGGAGGTCGTGCAAGTGTAGGCTGTGGGTGGTAAGCTTATGCCTAAATTATGAATAGACCACTGTAATGCAAGTTTGAAGATAAAATTGCGTTTATTACAGTTTAACTACTAAAATTATACAAAACCAAGTTTCTCAGTCCTTGCGCAATTTGCACTACTGATTTAACTTCAGTACCTCATTAAAGTATAAAATTTCAACCAACAGTTCGAAATACAACCAAAAGCAAGAGCATTAAGAACAACCATAAAAGGTGAAAGAACAGATGATATTAAACACGATAATAAAGATGACTCAAAATATGACTAAAAAGACGTCTTAAAAGACGACTGGCCACAATCAGGAGTGGACCAGCTAGGACTTGCGTTCGCCTGTACAAATACAAAACCGAACAAGTAAGCTATTTGCATATCATAGTGTCCAGTGTAAGATGACACATCATCATCTGTTAAATACATTGGTGTTCTTCACTATATTGTCTGTAAAATACCTGTTATCTTATTCAGTACTAATATATAATCATACTTGTAGGTATTAAAGTAATACTAGTACTCTACATGTAAAACACCCTTAATATAATAAATTCAACAGTCAACAATGTTGTCAATTTCACATGTGCATGCCCTGACTAGCCTAGCTGTCATTCCACTGTTGTTTACAAGCAAGTCTTGGACACTCCTCAACTTACAGGTCTCTAGGGAATACTCAAGATCAGCCCTCTCCTGGCCACCTCCTAGAGCAATTAATCAATGTAACTCCAAAGGGAGAGAGGGTACCAGACTGATCCTGGCTCAACTGTAGGGACGGTTACCTAATACCTATATACATGCACAATTTATGCTTGCACCATGTCTATCACATCTTATAACATATTAACTATAACAGTAGAACCACTAAACATGCTTAAAATTGAACTTTCTCAAGGGTTCTGTACATTTACCAGCTACTAACTGCAAGTGGTCAACATCTCATTAAGCCCTGTTGGGCATTCTTCCCTAAGGTCCAACGACCACTTATTCCTGATCTTCCACACATTAGTAATCAAAGTCACCACTAATTAAGTAATTACAACTGATAAAGAAAATACCTTGACCTAAACAGATTGATAGTTCTCTATCACACAGTATGATACAATTATAAATTGAAGACATTGCTTAATAAGGTAGAAAACATCATTTAGGGACTTACCAAAACAGAGTTGTCATTAACTGTAGAATCACGCCTGGCCCACTGGGGCAGGGCCCCTTCCACTGACCACACGTGACCCCTGTCTCTAGGGTAACATTTATGTTTAAACAACTTAATTATTAGTAATAAGACAAACTACCTACACAGTAAATACAACTAATTACAGGACAAGTAGTCATAGCAATAATAGTTCACTAACTATATTTTCTAAATTACATTACATTACCCTGGGTGCTGCTATCATGTGGTGGGTAACTAAACTAATCGAACCGACAAGTGACTATGTCACACAAATACCTCTCTGAACGCATCCACCTGAAGCTGGTGGATGCGTTCAGAGTCATCACAAGTAGTTAGTGGAAGTTTCTGAATACGCCAATCCGGCACCCATGTGCATGAACGACTTCCGGTTGCGCGCGCAGCCAATCAGAGCGCCCCCTGACGGTTGTAGGAACACCACAAACCGTACGCAGCGCCCCCTAGCGACTGGAGGAGTATCGAAAGATAACCAGTAGCCATCGATAGTGGACATAGGAACGACTGTCCGTTAACAGCGGTCATTAATAGTATCGTTAATAACTGAGATGAAAGAGTAAGGTAACAGTGGTCATTAACAAGGTCATTAATAACTGAGATCAAAGGACCTAACGAGGAGACGAGAAACGAACAAAACACGGTATCGTACGAGTGCACACGTATTTTATTGAACAAGCAGCAGCAGCAGCATGGCGATACAATATGGGTAGCGTGTAATATCACGACGACTATGACGATGAAGATGAGGCGACTTGCGGATGTTGACCATCACGCCAGAGGTCGCGATCTTAGGGGTGTCTCCACCTCGCCAGAGGCTCGAGGGTGACGATGAAGATGAGGCGACTTGCGGATGTTGACCATCACGCCAGAGGTCGCGATCTTAGGGGTGTCTCCACCTCGTCAGAGGCTCGAGGGTGACGATGAGGTGACCATCACGCCATGTACGAAGTGTGATAGTACAGTCTACCTTGTCGCATCTGTTTAAGCCAATCAAACACGCGGCAATCGTTAGCAACTAGATCGGTGCCGAATACGTTGATAAAAGTTCTCATTGGCAAGTCGTTACAACGAAGCAATACATAAGCTACGCAATATTGTCCACAAACGTTAGACAGAGGACTCTGAAGTCTCTTGCTATTATCATTAACAGGGTCATTAATAACTGAGATCAAAGGACCTAATGAGGAGACGAGAAACTAACAAAACACGATATCGTACTATATTTTCTTTATATGTAAATATTTAAAAATAATGCGCTCTTACACTTTATCCATAACTCCTACAGTTTACCCATAATTCCTACAATTTACCCATAATTCTCCTATTGAATAAGAGTACAAGGACATTTTATTAAATATTTGAAAATAATGACACAATATCGTCCACAAACGTTAGACAGAGGACTCTTTCCATACGCATATTTTCGTTATATGTCAATATTGTTAAATAGTGCGCTCTTACACTTTACCCATACCTCCTACAGTTTACCCATAATTCCTACAATTTACCCATAATTCTCCTATTGAATAAGAGTACAAGGACATTTTATTAAATATTTGAAAATAATGACACAATATCGTCCACAAACGTTAGACAGAGGACTCTAAAGTCTCTTGCCATACGCATATTTTCGTTATATGTCAATATTTTTAAATAGTGCGCTCTTACACTTTACCCATAACTCCTACAGTTTACCCATAATTCCTACAATTTATCCATAATTCCTACAATTTACCCAGCACACATATGTAGTGAAGTGTGTTTGTTCGTTCACCTAGCTATAAAAAGAACGGGACTTTAGTTTCATACGGATCGTGTTACTCACAGACCTATTATATTCTGATGGACCAGGCGAGGCAAACCATTACCAAGATTAAACCTGTCTGGACTTCCGCAATGTGTGCAGTGACACTGCGCTTTAATAAAAGATGAATAATAAAGATGCATTCACTACTTACTGCGTGCAGTGATTCCATCATGCTGTTGCCTTAATTTAATTACACACATATATATATATATATATATATATATATATATATATATATATATATATATATATATATATATATATATATATATATATATATATATATATAACATTATATATATATATATATGTGTTGCTCCTACTTCCAGCCACATATTGGCTCCCAATACATTGCGCCCATCACGCAGTCCTCTGTCTTTCCTACCTCCAGCCACATCCTGGCTCTTTACACATTGCGTCCATCATAGAGTCCTCTGTCTTTCCTACCTCCAGCCACACACTTGCTCCTTATACATCGCGTCCACCATACAGTCCCCTGTCTCTCCTACCTCCAACCACATCCTGGCTCCTGATACAATGCGTCCACCATACTCTCCTCTGTTTCGCCTACCTCCAACCACATCCTGACTCCTGATACATTGCGTCCATCAAACAGTCCTCTGTCTCCCCTACCTCCAGCCACATACTGGCTCTTTACACATTGCGTCCATCATACAGTCCTCTGTCTTTCCTACCTCCAGCCACACCCTTGCTCCTTATACATTGCGTCCACCATACTGTCCTCGGTTGCTTCTACCTCCAACCACATCCTGGCGCCTGATACATTGCGTCCATCATACAGTGCTCTGTCTTTCCTACCTCCAGCCACACCCTTGCTCCTTATACATTGCGTCCACCTACTGTCCTCAGTTGCTCCTACCTCCAGCCACATGCTAACTCCTGATACATCGCGTCCATCATACAGTCCTCTGTCTTCCCTACCTCCAGCCAAATCCTGACTCTTTACACATTGCGTCCATCGTAAAGTCCTCTGTCCCTCCTACCTCCAGCCACACCCTTACTCCTTACACATTGCCTCCACCATACTATCCTCTGTTGTTCCTACCTCCAGCCACATCCTGGCTCCTGACACATTGCGTCCATCATACAGTCCCCTGTCTCTCCTACCTCCAACCACATCCTGGCTCCTGATATATTGCGTCCACCAAACTGTCCTCTGTTTCTCCTACCTCCAGCCACATCCTGACTCCTGATACATTGCGTCCATCATACAGTCCTCTGTCTCCCCTACCTCCAGCCACATCCTGGCTCTTTACACATTGCGTCCATCATACAGTCCTCTGTCTTTCCTACCTCCAGCCACACCCTTACTCCTTACACATTGTCTCCACCATACTATCCTCTGTTGTTCCTACCTCCAGCCACATCCTGGCTCCTGATACATTGCGTCCACCATACAGTCCTCTGTCTCCCCTACCTCCAGCCACATCCTGGCTCTTAACACATTGCGTCCATCATACAGTCCTCTGTCTCTCCTACCTCCAGCCACACTCTTGCTCCTTATACATTGCGTCCACCATACTCTCCTCTGTATCTCCTACCTCCAGCCACATCCTGACTCCTGATACATTGCGTCCGTCATACAGTCCTCTGTCTCCCCTACCTCTAGCCACATCCTGGCTCTTTACACATTGCGTCCATCATACAGTCCTCTGTCTCTCCTACCTCTAGCCACACCCTTACTCCTTACACATTGTCTCCACCATACTATCCTCTGTTGTTCCTACTTCCAGCCACATCCTGGCTCCTGACACATAGCGTCCATCATACAGTCCCCTGTCTCTCCTACCTCCAACCACATTCTGGCTCCTGATATATTGCGTCCACGATAATGTCCTCTGTTTATCCTACCTCCAGCCACATCCTGGCACTTTACACATTGCGTCCATCATACAGTCCTCTGTCTTTCCTACCTCCAGCCACACCCTTGTTCCTTATACATTGCGTCCACCATACTGTCCTCTGTATCTCCTACCTCCAGCCACATCCTGACTCCTGATACATTGCGTCCATCATACAGTCCTCTGTCTCCCCTACCTCCAGCCACATCCTGGCTCTTTACACATTGCGTCCATCATACAGTCCTCTGTCTTTCCTACCTCCAGCCACACCCTTGCTCCTTATACATTGCGTCCACCATACTGTCCTCTGTATCTCCTACCTCCAGCCACATCCTGACTCCTGATACATTGCGTCCGTCATACAGTCCTCTGTCTCCCCTACCTCCAGCCACATCCTGGCTCTTTACACATTGCGTCCATCATACAGTCCTCTGTCTTTCCTACCTCCAGCCACAACCTTGCTCCTTATACATTGCGTCCACCATACTGTCCTCTGTATCTCCTACCTCCAGCCACATCCTGACTCCTGATACATTGCGTCCGTCGTGCAGTCCTCTGTCTCCCCTACCTCTAGCCACATCCTGGCTCTTTGCACATTGCGTTCATCATACAGTCCTCTTTCTTTCCTACCTCCAGCCACACCCTTGCTCCTTATACATTGCGTCCACCATACTGTCCTCTGTATCTCCTACCTCCAGCCACATTCTGACTCCTGATGCATTGCATCCATCATACAGTCCTCTGTCTCCCCTACCTCCAGCCACATCCGGGCTCTTTACACATTGCGTCCATCATACAGTCCTCTGTCTTTCCTAACTCCAGCCACACCCTTGCTCCTTATACATTGCGTCCACCATACAGTCCCCTATCTCTCCTACGTCCAAACACATCCCGACTCCTGATACATTGCGTCCAGCATACAGTCCTCTGTCTTTCCTACCTCCAGCCACACCCTTGCTCCTTACACATTGCATCCACCATACTGTCCTCAGTTGCTCCTACCTCCAGCCATATCCTGGCGCCTGAAACATTGCGTCCATCATACAATCCTCTGTGTTTCCTACCTCCAGCCACGCCCTTACTCCTTACACATTGCCTCCACCATACCATCCTCTGTTGTTCCTACTTCCAGCCCCATCCTGGCTCCCGATACATTGCGTCCACCATACTGTCCCCAGTCTCCCTTACCTGCAGCCACATCCTGGCTCCTGATACATTGCGTCCACCATACTGTCCTCTGTCTCCCCTTCCTCCAGCCACATCCATGCTCCTTACACACTGCCTCCGCCATACAGTCCTCTGTCTTTCCTACCTCCAGCTATATCCTGGCTCCTGACACATTGCGTCCATCATACAGTCCTCTGTCTCCCCTTCCTCCAGCCACATCCATGCTCCTTACACACTGCCTCCGCCATACAGTCCTCTATCTCTCCTACCTCCAACCACATCCTGGCTCCTTATTCATCGCGTCCACCATACAGTCCCCTGTCTCTCCTACCTCCAAGCACATCGTGGCTCCTGATACAATGTGTCCACCATATTGTCCTCTGTTTCGCCTACCTCCAGCCACATCCTGGCTCCTGATACATTGCGTCCATCATACAGTCCCCTGTCTTTCCTACCTCCAGCCACACCCTTGCTCCTTATACATTGCGTCCACCATACTGTCCTCTGTATCTCCTACCTCCAGCCACATCCTGACTCCTGATACATTGCGTCCGTCATACAGTCCTCTGTCTCCCCTACCTCCAGCCACATCCTGGCTCTTTACACATTGCGTCCATCATACAGTCCTCTGTCTTTCCTACCTCCAGCCACACCCTTGCTCCTTATACATTGCGTCCACCATACTGTCCTCTGTATCTCCTACCTCCAGCCACATCCTGACTCCTGATACATTGCGTCCGTCATACAGTCCTCTGTCTCCCCTACCTCTAGCCACATCCTGGCTCTTTGCACATTGCGTTCATCATACAGTCCTCTTTCTTTCCTACCTCCAGCCACACCCTTGCTCCTTATACATTGCGTCCACCATACTGTCCTCTGTATCTCCTACCTCCAGCCACATTCTGACTCCTGATGCATTGCGTCCATCATACAGTCCTCTGTCTCCCCTACCTCCAGCCACATCCGGGCTCTTTACACATTGCGTCCATCATACAGTCCTCTATCTTTCCTAACTCCAGCCACACCCTTGCTCCTTATACATTGCGTCCACCATACAGTCCCCTATCTCTCCTACGTCCAAACACATACCGACTCCTGATACATTGCGTCCAGCATACAGTCCTCTGTCTTTCCTACCTCTAGCCACACCCTTGCTCCTTACACATTGCATCCACCATACTGTCCTCAGTTGCTCCTACCTCCAGCCATATCCTGGCGCCTGAAACATTGCGTCCATCATACAATCCTCTGTCTTTCCTACCTCCAGCCACGCCCTTACTCCTTACACATTGCCTCCACCATACTATCCTCTGTTGTTCCTACTTCCAGCCCCATCCTGGCTCCCGATACATTGCGTCCATCATACTGTCCCCAGTCTCCCTTACCTGCAGCCACATCCTGGCTCCTGATACATTGCGTCCACCATACTGTCCTCTGTCTCCCCTACCTCCAGCCACATCCATGCTCCTTACACACTGCTTCCGCCATACAGTCCTCTGTCTTTCCTACCTCCAGCCATATCCTGGCTCCTGACACATTGCGTCCATCATACAGTCCTCTGTCTCCCCTTCCTCTAGCCACATCCATGCTCCTTACACACTGCCTCCGCCATACAGTCCTCTATCTCTCCTACCTCCAACCACATCCTGGCTCCTTATTCATCGCGTCCACCACACAGTCCCCTGTCTCTCCTACCTCCAAGCACATCGTGGCTCCTGATACAATGTGTCCACCATATTGTCCTCTGTTTCGCCTACCTCCAGCCACATCCTGACTCCTGATACATTGCGTCCATCATACAGTCCCCTGTCTATCCTACCTCCAACCACATCCTGGCTCCTGATATATTGCGTCCACCATAATGTCCTCTGTTTCTCCTACCTCCAGCCACGTCCTGACTCCTGATACATTGCGTCCATCATACAGTCCTCTGTCTCCCCTACCTCCAGCCACATCCTGGTTCTTTACACATTGCGTCCATCATACAGTCCTCTGTCTTTCCTACCTCCAGCCACACCCTTGCTCCTTATACATTGCGTCCACCTACTGTCCTCAGTTGCTCCTACCTCCAGCCACATGCTAACTCCTGATACATTGCGTCCATCATACAATCCTCTGTCTTTCCTACTTCCAGCCACACCCTTACTCCTTACACATTGCCGCCACCATACAGTCCACTGTCTCTCCTACCTCCAACCACATCCTGGCTCCCGATACATTGCGTCCACCATACTGTCCTCTGTCTGCCCTTCCTCCAGCCACATTCCTGCTCCTTACACACTGCCTCCGCCATACAGTCCTCTGTCTCTCCTACCTACAGCCACATCACGCCTCCTGATACTTTGCCCCCGCCATACAGTCCTCTATCTCTCCTACCTCCAACCACATCCTGGCTCCTTACACACTGCCTTCACCACACAGTCCTCTGTCTCCCCTACCTGCAGCCACATCCTGGCTCCTTAAGCACTGCCTCCGCCACAATGTGGCTCTTTATACATTGCGTCCACCATAATGTCATCTGTCTCTCCTACCTCCAACCACATCCTGACTCCTGATACGTTGCGTCCACCATACTATACTGTCCTCTGTCTCTCCTACCTCCAGCCACATCCTGGCTCCTGTACATAAATGTATACTGAGACGATGAGAAACAGGAAGACAGCTTCGAGACAGTGTCATAAAATAAATAAATGTACAGTCTGTATATCCAGCACACAGCTGTAAGATACAGTCACTACAACTCCCGTACACAAGTAGAATACACAGTTACTGCTGGAATACATGGCCAGTGCACCCTCACGACACATCTAGAATATATAGTCATTACACACTCTGTACACAGCTAAATTACAAAATATTCACTGTATCTCCAGTACATAGCTATAATGCATTGTCACTACAACTCCAGTACACGATTAGAATACACAGTTACTGCTCACCCAGGACACAGTTACCAAACCTCACCACCCCCACCATAGAGTAATGGTACAGTCGCCAGGGGGCGCAGGGGCGCGCGCGATTACACACCTTTTCCTGTTTCTTATCGTCTCAGTATACATTTATGTACAGGAGCCAGGATGTGGCTGGAGGTAGGAGAGACAGAGGACAGTATAGTATGGTGGACGCAACGTATCAGGAGTCAGGATGTGGTTGGAGGTAGGAGAGACAGATGACATTATGGTGGACGCAATGTATAAAGAGCCACATTGTGGCGGAGGCAGTGCTTAAGGAGCCAGGATGTGGCTGCAGGTAGGGGAGACAGAGGACTGTGTGGTGAAGGCAGTGTGTAAGGAGCCAGGATGTGGTTGGAGGTAGGAGAGATAGAGGACTGTATGGCGGGGGCAAAGTATCAGGAGGCGTGATGTGGCTGTAGGTAGGAGAGACAGAGGACTGTATGGCGGAGGCAGTGTGTAAGGAGCAGGGATGTGGCTGGAGGAAGGGCAGACAGAGGACAGTATGGTGGACGCAATGTATCGGGAGCCAGGATGTGGTTGGAGGTAGGAGAGACAGTGGACTGTATGATGGACGCAATGTGTCAGGAGCCAGGATGTGGCTGGAGGTAGGAACAACAGAGGGTAGTATGGTGGCGGCAATGTGTAAGGAGTAAGGGTGTGGCTGGAAGTAGGAAAGACAGAGGATTGTATGATGGACGCAATGTAGAATGTGGCTGGAGGTAGGGAAGACAGAGGACTGTATGATGGACGCAATGTATCAGGAGTCAGGATGTGGCTGGAGGTAGGAGAAACAGATGACATTATGGTGGACGCAATGTATAAAGAGCCACATTGTGGCGGAGGCAGTGCTTAAGGAGCCAGGATGTGGCTGCAGGTAGGGGAGACAGAGGACTGTGTGGTGAAGGCAGTGTGTAAGGAGCCAGGATGTGGTTGGAGGTAGGAGAGATAGAGGACTGTATGGCGGGGGCAAAGTATCAGGAGGCGTGATGTGGCTGTAGGTAGGAGAGACAGAGGACTGTATGGCGGAGGCAGTGTGTAAGGAGCAGGGATGTGGCTGGAGGAAGGGCAGACAGAGGACAGTATGGTGGACGCAATGTATCGGGAGCCAGGATGTGGTTGGAGGTAGGAGAGACAGTGGACTGTATGATGGACGCAATGTGTTAGGAGCCAGGATGTGGCTGGAGGTAGGAACAACAGAGGGTAGTATGGTGGCGGCAATGTGTAAGGAGTAAGGGTGTGGCTGGAAGTAGGAAAGACAGAGGACTGTATGATGGACGCAATGTGTAAAGAGCCAGGATGTGGCTGGAGGTAGGGGAGACAGAGGACTGTATGATGGACGCCATGTATCAGGAGTCAGGATGTGGCTGGAGGTAGGAGATACAGAGGACAGTATGGTGGACGCAATGTATAAGGAACAAGGGTGTGGCTGGAGGTAGGAGAGACAGGGGACTGTATGATGGACGCAATGTGTCAGGAGCCAGGATGTGACTGGAGGTAGGAACAACAGAGGATAGTATGGTGGAGGCAATGTGTAAGGAGTAAGGGTGTGGCTGGAGGTAGGAGAGACAGAGGACTTTATGATGGACGCAATGTGTAAAGAGTCAGGATTTGGCTGGAGGTAGGGAAGACAGAGGACTGTATGATGGACGCAATGTATCAGGAGTTAGCATGTGGCTGGAGGTAGGAGCAACTGAGGACAGTAGGTGGACGCAATGTATAAGGAGCAAGGGTGTGGCTGGAGGTAGGAAAGACAGAGCACTGTATGATGGACGCAATGTATCAGGCGCCACGATGTGGTTGGAGGTAGAAGCAACTGAGGACAGTATGGTGGACGCAATGTATAAGGAGCAAGGGTGTGGCTGGAGGTAGGAAAGACAGAGGACTGTATGATGGACGCAATGTGTAAAGAGCCAGTATGTGGCTGGAGGTAGGGGAGACAGAGGACTGTTTGATGGACGCAATGTATCAGGAGTCAGGATGTGGTTGGAGGTAGGCGAAACAGAGGAGAGTATGGTGGACGCATTGTATCAGGAGCCAGGATGTGGTTGGAGGTAGGAGAGACAGGGGACTGTATGGTGGACGCGATGTATAAGGAGCAAGTGTGTGGCTGGAGGTAGGAAAGACAGAGGACTCTATGATGGACGCAATGTGTAAAGAGCCAGGATGTGGCTGGAAGTAGGAGCAACATATATATATATATATATATATATATATATATATATATATATATATATATATATATATATATATATATATATATATATATATATATATATGTGTGTGTGTGTGTGTGTGTGTGTGTAATTAAATTAAGGCAACAGCATGATGGAATCACTGCACGCAGTAAGTAGTGAATGCATCTTTATTATTCATCTTTTATTAAAGCGCAGTGTCACTGCACACATTGCGGAAGTCCAGACAGGTTTAATCTTGGTAATGGTTTGCCTCGCCTGGTCCATCAGAATATAATAGGTCTGTGAGTGACACGATCCGTATGAAACTAAAGTCCCGTTCTTTTTATAGCTAGGTGAACGAACAAACACACTTCACTACATATGTGTGCTGGGTAAATTGTAGGAATTATGGATAAATTGTAGGAATTATGGGTAAACTGTAGGAGTTATGGGTAAAGTGTAAGAGCGCACTATTTAAAAATATTGACATATAACGAAAATATGCGTATGGCAAGAGACTTTAGAGTCCTCTGTCTAACGTTTGTGGACGATATTGTGTCATTATTTTCAAATATTTAATAAAATGTCCTTGTACTCTTATTCAATAGGAGAATTATGGGTAAATTGTAGGAATTATGGGTAAACTGTAGGAGGTATGGGTAAAGTGTAAGAGCGCACTATTTAACAATATTGACATATAACGAAAATATGCGTATGGAAAGAGTCCTCTGTCTAACGTTTGTGGACGATATTGTGTCATTATTTTCAAATATTTAATAAAATGTCCTTGTACTCTTATTCAATAGGAGAATTATGGGTAAATTGTAGGAATTATGGGTAAACTGTAGGAGTTATGGATAAAGTGTAAGAGCGCATTATTTTTAAATATTTACATATAAAGAAAATATAGTACGATATCGTGTTTTGTTAGTTTCTCGTCTCCTCATTAGGTCCTTTGATCTCAGTTATTAATGACCCTGTTAATGATAATAGCAAGAGACTTCAGAGTCCTCTGTCTAACGTTTGTGGACAATATTGCGTAGCTTATGTATTGCTTCGTTGTAACGACTTGCCAATGAGAACTTTTATCAACGTATTCGGCACCGATCTAGTTGCTAACGATTGCCGCGTGTTTGATTGGCTTAAACAGATGCGACAAGGTAGACTGTACTATCACACTTCGTACATGGCGTGATGGTCACCTCATCGTCACCCTCGAGCCTCTGACGAGGTGGAGACACCCCTAAGCTCGCGACCTCTGGCGTGATGGTCAACATCCGCAAGTCGCCTCATCTTCATCGTCACCCTCGAGCCTCTGGCGAGGTGGAGACACCCCTAAGATCGCGACCTCTGGCGTGATGGTCAACATCCGCAAGTCGCCTCATCTTCATCGTCATAGTCGTCGTGATATTACACGCTACCCATATTGTATCGCCATGCTGCTGCTGCTGCTGCTTGTTCAATAAAATACGTGTGCACTCGTACGATACCGTGTTTTGTTCGTTTCTCGTCTCCTCGTTAGGTCCTTTGATCTCAGTTATTAATGACCTTGTTAATGACCACTGTTACCTTACTCTTTCATCTCAGTTATTAACGATACTATTAATGACCGCTGTTAACGGACAGTCGTTCCTATGTCCACTATCGATGGCTACTGGTTATGTTTCGGTACTCCTCCAGTCGCTAGGGGGCGCTGCGTACGGTTTGTGGTGTTCCTACAACCGTCAGGGGGCGCTCTGATTGGCTGCGCGCGCAACCGGAAGTCGTTCATGCACATGGGTGCCGGATTGGCGTATTCAGAAACTTCCACTAACTACTATCACATACATGAAGGGGTTGGTGACGTCACGCAAACTGGGATCATTCGTTGAGCATGGCGTGCGCGTCGACAGACGCCTTTTCCTAAACGAGGCATCTGACTTTGCGGACGGCGCAGCCGAGCAATAGGAGAACATGATGAGTGTGCCATTCCTGCCTGATGGTTGTGATGTCGGTTGTAAGATGACTGTCACACTGCGGCAACTTCTACGAGTCACCACAGGTTCAGTTCGGAAGGTGTTGGCATCTCTGGCTTGCATGAGTCCACACTCTATGCAGACCGAAAGGATTGTGAGCCACCACAACTTCGTGGTCGACAATCACCGCACCAGCTTGAAACGTCCGCCTCACGGTGGCACTGAAGGGGTAAGACCGTTGGCCTACGAATGTAGGGCGTATGAAATTGTAAAATGGGAACTTAATAAATTAATATTATGTGACATGAGTGCCTTTGAGCAGGAAGATTCACAGGTTTGTTTGTAGAAGCTATTGGCTGTGAAACAGTGCATTTTTTAAAGAGTTTAACTGGCGGAGGGATTTATGGGAATTGTTCTGCTATGGGCCACGTGGGCGCATGAATACATGGCTATTTTTGTCAAAATTGATAGGCAGCGCACGTCGGGGCGATTTAAAAGAGCTGGAGGTATGTGATTTTGATAAAATGTGATAGTATATCAATGAGATGATGGCAGTTGCTGTGGACAATTTTCAGAATTTTTGATGGTCACGTTTTCTTATAATCAGACAAAACGTTAACATGGCCACCAATGCAATTCTCAACTGTGGTCTGACTCCTGAATGGTGTGGGCACCGCCTACTTTGACCCTCGACCCGCTGTCGTCAAATTCCTGGAGAAGACTAGAAGATGCGGGGCTCCAGACTGGGACATCTACGGGCAGCGTGAATTCGTTAGGAAATTCACCCCCAAAAATGGGCTCGTCTAGTAAAATTGAGATGACTATCAAACGTATTGACTTGCAAGTTGCAAGAGACGTGTCATGTTTCTATAACTACTGCATGTGTTTGTAATAAAAAATGTTGGGATATATGTGTAACATTTATTTTCATACCGAGATGCAGTCGTCAGTATACAACGATGTGGATAAAAAGATACCGACTCATATACAGCTTTCATACATTCCTAAAGTTATGTAAATAATCATTAATAATGCATTAACTGCCCTTTTTAACCATTAGGAGTGCCCTTTTAGGACATTGCCCCCCCCCCCCCCCCCCAGTGAAAATGCAATACAAAAATGCCCTGGCCTCAGTTATTGTAAATCGAACAAATGACACCCAATGAGAGCTCGTGACGTAGCTGTTACTATGTCAGACATTTAAAAAATTTGCACAGGACCCACAAACTTTTTTTGTTTTAGGGCTTTTGGGGTCTAATGGATTTCAACAACCTTTAAAATTTAAAGCTTAATTACTTTTATTTCAGCGTAATCAGCCACCTTTACCAGCCACACAAAATGATCTAATGACTGTGTAAATTTTAGCAGTGTGAACATGTTTAAAAATAAAATTGATAAGGGCAGGCTATTAAAGATAGATAAAAAATGGCTGGACTCTCGATATGCTAATGCCAGTGGTTTCCTTGTCCACTTGCCACCTGGAGCTAGCTGTTTTAGATGGCTGCCGTGTTAAAAGCTGCAGATTTATGTTTACTCTGAGCATACCAAGAATTGTTATTAATCGAAGGTTATGATATTTAACTCAACTTTCAAGACTGTTATTGTAGAAAGATATGGCTACCAACATCAATGCTAGAGAAGAGACAAGTTGCATAAACATCTGTCTGAAGAAAAACATATGGTGGTCACAAGCAATTAATATTAATAATCAAAAATGCTATAGGAAGTAACATTTGAGGAGACACTTGAGGTCTGGGGTAATAGTAGTATGTAACAGTAATGATTACAATTGTTCAATTAATAGTAATAGATGGAACAGAACGCAATGTAACAGTAATAGAAAGCAAAGTAATGGTAATTGAGCTATTACTTTGCTATTACAATTGAACATTTCAATCACACCAAAATTCAATTTCATTGAAAATAATCAGATGAAATTTTTTTTATATGTATTTTGACATATGGACAAGCATCATGTTCAGTCTTTCACATGCAATTTTATTTATTTCCCAACAGTGGTGATAAAATGGTTTAGTATCTGAATCATGACAGTAAATGAAATTTAACACTATTAGCAGGAGACACCGACAGTGTGATTGCTGCATGGCTAATTTGTCATTTGAAGCCCCCCAAGCCTAGTGTTTCACTGTGGCTGGTTCAAAAATATAGTTACATGTTGGCACACAAATGAAGTGGAACAATATCTTCAAATCCACTGCAGTTTAATTGGCAGACAAGTGCATTTATTTGGTACACACAAAACTATTCATAGCAAATTTGACAGACTAGGTACAAAAGAGCTATTGTGACAATGAAAGAAATAGGTCACACAGTGACGAATACATCATATAACACATTTACTAATGAACATCTGGCACAAAATTAGTTCTGTTCCAAAACATGGAACAAGCAATCTTATGATCACAAAAATTATTTCCATGTAGTAAAAAAATTATTAAACTGCAATATAAAGCATACTGTGGCTATTAATGTTTTTGCATAAACAAAACATTAAAAATAGCTGTTTAAATGCACCAGTTTATTGAAGTTAGATTTAAGTCACATTTTTGTAATGATCCATGTCAAACTTCCCAACCCTTTTAAGTCACGTTTTTGAGTTCTATGTATCATGATTACTAGTCACAATATGAATGTGTAATGCCTTTCATAAGTACTTTAGCACTCAGCTTACTGGACATATGCAGTGGCAATGTCGACAAAATCCTTTTCTACCAAGGAGTACGTATGTATTTACAAGTCTACACATAAACATTGTAATACCCTAGAGCAAAGCAGTTTAATGTGGCAGAATAACACAAGAATTATATTTTCAAAATAAATGTTACAAGAAAATCATCACAACACTGTTTATTTTGACATATCTACTGGTTTGCCCCTGCTATTTACTGTATATGTGTAGCTGTACCCAATGTGTAATAATATATAGCTGTTAGGGTTAATAGCCAGATAGTTCAGCTATATGCGTGTGCGTGCGTGCGTGCGTACATATATTGTGTGTATATATATATACATTATGTATATATACATATATGTATATATATATAATATATAGGTATTTATAGGTATATTATATATATATATGTATGTGTATGTATGTATGTATGTATGTATATATATATATATATATATATGGATAGTGCATATCTTTCAAATTAACAAAATCTACCAACAACATTTGTCCACCTTAAATAAGCTCTTATGATAACAATACAAGTCTACTTTATTTGCTGGAAATACTGCCTTAATAACAACAAATTAGTTTATAATACGCCAAATACTGTACAATCACAAAGCTGCATTAAAACCAAACAAACAATTCTGCTGGCGAATGCTGCATCTGACGAATGAAGAGTCTACCTGATTGTTGCATTCTAAATGCTACTGATTTATTACTGAAGTGTCACATGTCACATCAGATGCAACACTGTCAAGTGTCACATCAGATGCAATACTTTCAAGTGTCACAGCAGATGCAACACTGTCAAGTGTCACATCAGGTGCAACACCATCAAGTGTCACACAGGTGCAACACTGTCAAGTAGCATGGCAGGTGCAACACTGTCACATGTCACAGCAGGTGCAACACTGTTAAGTGTCATATCAGGTGCAACACTGTTAAGTGTCATATCAGGTGCAACACTCTCAAGTTTGACATTAGGTGCAACACTCTCAAATGTCACAGCAGGTGCAACACTGTCACATGTCACAGCAGGTGCAACACTGTTAAGTGTCACAGCAGGTGCAACACTGTTAAGTGTCACAGCAGGTGCAACACTGTCAAGTATCATAGCAGGTGCAATGCCATCAAGACAAACAACAGTGGCTACAGCAGAGAAGCACAGTGGCACTGTCAACCCCTGTCAATTTTCATTGCACGCCATGTATATCTACACTTATTTAATATATCACACATACACATCAGGCTGCATATTGAAAATCTAACTCACACGATCGTACAGTCACTGTTATTCCACCAATTATGCGTCATTATTCAGGAGGAAAGATGCATCAAATCATGGAAGAGGACAAAAGGTCACTGACCACAACTCCAGATCTAAGTTAACGATCATAACTCCAAGGCTATGTCAGTGACCACAACTCCAAACGTACGTTGTTGCAGCGTTGTAAACAGTTGTCCTGTTTCCAATGTTCACATGGAGCTGGTTGTGACCTACATACTCTAGTGTCTGCAAACAGATTAATTATGGGGATTTGTAGAGAAAACAACTTTAGGTATGACATTGATTCAAGTCCAAACCTATGGTTGTATAACCAAGTCCAGTCACATGTCCATTGTAAGTGGTCACTCTCAAACTGTTCCTATATCCAGCAGCCACTAGTGACCACAGATTGTCTCAAGCAAAATGCACACTAACAGTCAACTTGTGACACCAAGACAATAGTCATGGTGGCCCCAAGACAATAGTCATGTCCCCCATGATGGCACCAAGACAATAGTCATGATGGCACAAGAATAACATTAATTGAGATGGAAGCCTTTCTCTCTGGTGGCGGCAAGGAGACGTTCCCGCAGGATCTCCTCCGTTGAGTAGTCGGGCAGCTTGAGGTAGTGCACACACGTGTTCACTGACGGGTAGCTATTGTCGTTACCATCCACCTTACGCACAACTGTCAATCGTGGGTGCAGGTTTGCGAGGCCCCCTGGTGGCAGTGATGAGCAGCCAGTTGTGAACTGCAGGAAGGATTTGCGTTCATCTCCTGACATCTCCACCAGGACATTGACAAATCGCTGGAACCCTCCACTGTAATAATAATAAACATACTTATTAGTGTTTTGTTACAAAACATGTTTTCTTAACAACATAATTACATCAAGATGTTGTCTTGATTGAAGCTATCTTGTCACATGATTCTGCAAGGAAGACATCACTTGTGTGTAAGGTTTATTTTAAGGCTTACACAGAGCTGTTATGCAATATACTCACTCTACATTATGCACACTGTTATCTGTTAGATTTCAATGGTGTATATACTAGACAAATGACCTGCCCAATTGGGCACACATACTGCTTGTCAGATGCAGTTAGTATTATACTGTAAACCAATACCGTTATCTATTCCATAAAACACCTCACATTAGCATTATACTCTAAACCAATACCATTATTTACTGCATAAAACACTACACACTGGTATTATGCTGTAAACCAATACCATTATCTACTGCATAAAACACCACGCACTGGTATACTGTAAACCAATACTATTATTTACTGCATAAAACACCACACACTGGTATTATGCTGTAAACCAATACCATTATTTACTGCATAAAACACCACACACTGGTATTATACTGTAAATCAATACTATTATCTACTGCATAAAATTTCAATGGTATTATACTGTATTATACTGTAAAGCTAGTGGTCATAGGTGAACTGACAGCTTTTACATTTTTATAACAAGATGTATAACTCGTAGACATGGTTATAAAAAAGTCATAACAGTTTATTATGTCTATGTCATTACTTTGGCACAACTTATACTCAATATACTGGTATGGTATTGCAGTCAAAAGATGAATGTCATACCTCTCCTTTGTGTATCCCAATTTGGGTTCAGTGTACTGCAGGACATCATTGCGGGTCCATTTTGGGGCCTGGTCTCCACACAGGATCAGCTGCAGCTCACTAGGACTGAAGGGAAACAGCTTCTCCATCGGGAACACACTGTTGAATCCAGCTGGCAACAAACAAACTCTAACTGTCAATAAGACATGAAAGATTGGTAGAAGAAAAGCCAAGCGTCTTGTATACACAGGAACTAACATTGAGCAGTGATTGTGTTAGCTGTGAACGGGGCATGAACTGTGACATCGAGTGTTGACTCACCACGGAAGGCCTCCATCTGCCTGCGGATACCGGTGTTGAGACAGAAGTCTGTCACACACTCTATGTACTCCTCCACATTGCTTAGAGTCACCTCCTGCAACAAACACACTCTATGTACTCCTCCACATTGCTTAGAGTCACCTCCTGCACCAAACACACTCTATGTACATCTCCACATTGCTTCGAGTCATCTCCTGTACCAAACACACTATGTACTACTCTACATTGCTTAGAGTCACATCCTGCAACAAACACACTCTATGTACTACTCTATATTGCTTAGCGCCACCTCCTGCATCAAACACACTATGTACTCTTCCGCATTGCATAGAGTCACCTCCTGCATCAAACAAACTCTATGTACTCTGCCACATTGCTTAGAGTCACCTCCTGTATCGAACGCACTATATACTCTTTTGCATTGCTTAGAGTCACCTCCTTCATCAAACAAACTATGTACTCCTTCGCATCGCTTAGAGTCACCTCCTGCATCAAACACACTCTATGTACTCCGCCACATTGCTTAGAGTCACCTCCTGCATCAAACAAACTCAGTCACTCAATCTCACACCATTACAATGTTCAAACAAAGTTCTTTTAAGTTGACTGCCAATGAACTACTATAACTACACATTTTTTTAAAGGATGTCTTCAAATATTTGTTACTGTATGAAGATTTATTTGAACATGATTTGTCTGCTGTATGTCTCGCAATCCATTTCTTCTAACGTACATGTTTTTGTTTTCATATAATCATTTATAAAAAATTAATGGGTCATGTCTCCTGTTTTGCCAGTAATAGTAGCCAAGACACAAAACTGGCAAAACAAAGTTCAAGTATGCAGTCAATGCTCTCAATTATTAAATATATTCTACATACATAAGACTCATGCAACGAAACCTGTACATGGTAATAATATGTGTAGTTCAAGCATTGTGAGCAACAACTAGAGAGACTTACTTCGGTTTCACCACAGTATTTCAACTCAACAGATGAATAGTTGTAGACAGTTGACGACGGGTTGAAGACAAATGTCAGGCTAGAAATGTAAACAACACAGTGGTTAGCCAGATTATTTCATCATAACAAATGTTACCAATGGGCCTTGGTACCTAATGCATTTACCTAACAAGGCCCTTGATAGCTAATGTACTTAGCTAACATGGCCCATGAAGAAATACAATTGTGTCTTGTAATAAAAATAGTCACATAAATGTAGTCAGTAATAAATTGCACACTTCATTTCATTATAAGTAATATAACAGCCATTCTAGATAGTCACACATGAACATTGAATTTTAAACAATGTATAAGGTATAAAAACAACACCACTGAAAATAGTAGTATGTTGTTGATATTACTTGTAGTTTTGACAGTTAAGTTAGTACCACGGATAATCCAATTTTAAGTGTAAAATCAGCTAAAATGCACGTGATTGCCCAAGAATATGTATTAACCACACAGGTGTCATACAATGGGCTTAAACTGCACTTTCACAGTCAAGTTTGAAGCAATACAAATAAAGTATTCATGCAGCAACAGCAGCAGAAATATACTGCTTAAAAATATGTTAAATATGATAAGTATTTCATGTCTTTCTATCTGGGGATTGTACAGTCAACATGTATTTAACACTACTGTTGTATACATTATTAGAGGTAGACATGGAACAAGGGCATCCATTCATAGTACAAATTTATTACAAATATCTGCATTTGTGAATTTTTTTAAGCACTAACATTCATTTTTGCTGGAAGCACACTCTCATTAACAGCAAGAACAGTAAGGAGCTGGAAGATGTGAGCAGGTCACATGGTGTAGATGGAGAAGGGTTAACTACCATAGAAAGCAGAAGCGATCATATACTGTCGTCATTATCTCAGAAAGAACACATACTGTCAACATTATCTCAGAAAGAACACATACTGTCATCATTATCTCAGAAAGACACATACTGTCACCATTATCTCAGGAAGAACATATACTGTCATCACTATCTCAGGAAGAACACATACTGTCATCATTATCTCAGGAAGAACACACTCTCATCATTATCTCAGGAAGAATGCATACTTTCATCATTATCTCAGAAAGAACACATACTTATGTAGTGACTGTGTGAGATGTTACCTGAGGTCTTCTAACCGCACTGGTGGGTACTGCAGAGTGAGGTTCTTTAGCTGGTGGTTGCGTTCATCCTCACAGATGGAGCGGTCAGTGAGGATGGCATGCTTGCTGTTGGACAACTGTTGGAGCTGCTTGAGGAAGCGGGCACGATGTGGATCAACAAGTTCAAAGTCATCATACGTAAGTAAGCCTGCGTACCACGCAGGTCCCATGTTCGCTGCCAACAGTGACGCCACATTCGATGTGTGTGACACCAGGTGGCGCTTTGGTGGGTCGAGTATCAGTTCTTTCTCGGACTCCTCCGTTGGTGTTGCGTCGTCGTCGTCAATGAAGGAATCGTCCGAGGCTGAGTCCGTGCGACAGAGGAGTTCCCGGTAGTTCTGAGAGACGTTGTCAACAACATCACCCATACACATGAGCTTGAGGAAGGGGGTGGATAGAGGGATGTCAACCAGGCGGTTGTCTTGGATACATTTCGCATAGAAGACTCCCATAAAGCGGAAGAGGGACTCGACACGATCCATGTGGGCTGAGTCCTGTGGGATGGGTGCCGGGAAGAGACCACAGCTGCGCTGGACGTAGTAACCTGGTGGCTTGATGCCATCTCCAATGTCCACCTGCAACACGGCCACACAAGTCAAACATCTTCAACAGGCCTCATCTTTACCTATACATGTACACTCAGCATGTAATAATAATAAAATATGATATTTATATAATGCATTATCACCCAGTGCTCTATGGCGCTGTGTATATATATATATATATATATATATCAACATGACATGTCTATCGTTTATAGTAGATTTTTGCTTCCCCTAAGCTTTCCAATAAATTGTTTCCCAACCAGAAATGAGCTTTCAACAGCTACAGCATATCCATGAAGTTGTAGATACAAGACAACTTTAGACAACATACTTATACTGAACCAAGTAAAGAAACAGGCAACAACAAATGTGTAATAGCAGTGATGTTACTGTTTGCATCATAATAAACAGCCTATATATGTGACGTCCCGCACTGCCCTGAGGCAGCACTGTGATGAGGATGACAAGCCTGCTGGTGACTCACATGGCGTGACAGGTCATCCGGGATGTCATCGTCACACAGCCACAGGCCAAGGTCCTTGCGTTGCAGATTGGCAGCAACAAGTGCATAGAACTCAAGGGTGGGGCCTAGACCAGTGCCTTCTTCACTGCGGAACTCAATCTGCACAACACACACAGTCTGCTAGGGAGAACGTCGAGGGCATAACAGGGATGTGGTCAGACTCACATCATAATAATAATTAATTTTTACAGCACCTATATACTCAGGAACCTGAACTCACAGGCATAACAAAACAGAATCATTAAGCATAATCGTGAAAAGGGATGCGCAAAAGTCATTATCAGAATGAGGGACCACCGAATATTAATGGTGGAAATGCAATTTGGAATAAATGTCTTGACTTTTTTTTAAAGGACCCTAGGAGCAGTGACGAAGAAAGCATGTTTGCCCAAGTTAAACTTAGATCCTGAGTGTGGTTTGTCATGTTGTATCAACTCATCTTATGCGAGTAGTATGTTGATAGGGTAATGTACTGATGGGGCAATGTGCCGATGGGGCAATGTGTTGGTGGGGTAATATGATGATGGTGCACTGTGTTCGTGGGGTAGCATGTTGATGGGGCACTGTGTTGGTGAGGTAGTATGTTGACAGGGTACTGTGTTGGTGGGGTAGTATGTTGATGGGGCACTGTGTTGATGGGGTAGTATGTTGGTGGGGTAGTATGTTTATGGGGCATTGTGTTGCTGGGATAGTATGTTGATGGGGTACTATGTTCGTGGGGTAGTACGTTGATAGTGCACTGTGTTGGTGGAATAGTATGCTGATGGCATATTGTGTTGGTGGGGTAGTATGTTGATGGTGCACTGTGTTGATGGGGTAGTATGTTGATGGTGCATTGTGTTGATGGGGTAGTATGTTGATGGTGCATTGTGTTGGTGGGGTAGTATGTTGA
Organism: Lamellibrachia columna; assembly: GCA_963662155.1. Taxonomy (NCBI): domain Eukaryota; kingdom Metazoa; phylum Annelida; class Polychaeta; order Sabellida; family Siboglinidae; genus Lamellibrachia; species Lamellibrachia columna. Next base: position 40,250,572 of record OY759262.1, read on the forward strand.
TGGGGTATTGTGTTGGTGAGGTAGTATGTTGATGGTGCACTGTTTTGAAGGGGTAGTATGTTGATGGGGCTGGCAGAGTTGTTACCTCGAGGATAGACTTCCTGTGCGCGTGGAACTTCATCATCTGTACGGCCCACTCTAGCAGTGAGTCGTCCCGCGGCACTGTCACCCGCTCATGCTTCAGGCGCCCTACGCGGTACTCATGCAGATCTTCCCGGCGTGGAGACGGCCCCCGAGTCCTCTGTAGTGTCGCATCACGCTTATTCTGTAGCCACACTATGGCCCTGTGACACACAATGACAGATGTCTACAGAAGTTATTCTGTAGCTACTTTATGGCCCTGTGACACAATAATAGATGTCTACAGAAGCTATTCTGTAGCTACATTATGGCTCACAATGACATATGTCTACAGAAGTTATTATGTAGCCACACTATGGTCTTGTGACACACAATGACAGATGTCATCAAATGTTGACATCTCACTGGACAGCACAGACAAAACAAAACCACAAATCAATTGGCTCATCAACAAAGAAAAGTTAAAGTCAAACTTGCTCTTGTGCTTGGCTGCATGGAAAGCCTATTTATTTTTTGTAAGAATAACAGCAAGAAAGGATTTACAAAAGCCATTTGGTCTGTCATTGCAGGAGAGACACTACATAACACTCAAGTCTAACTAACCACCATGTGTAACAATAGTAAGACTAATCAAACACGCTGGCTAATTAATACCTGTTATTCATCAAGACTGCACACCAATGTGTGATGAAGAAGGAACCTGTTGTTAGTGCAGGTCCAACTAAGTTGACCTTCTTACAACAGTTAAGAAGCGTAAACTGAAGTGGTACGGTCATGTATCACGATCATCTGGCCTTGCAAAGACTATCTTGCAAGGTACCGTAAGAGGGGGGAGACGAAGAGGTAGACAGAAGAAGAGGTGGGAAGGCAACATCAAAGAGTGGACAGGAATGGAGTTCACTGACTCCCAGAGGGCTGTCGAGAACAGGGAAACGTGGAGAGAGCTGGTTAGAAAGTCATCAATGGTGCCCCAACAATCCTTACGGGTTATGGGAAAGTGAAGTGAAGTACTAAGTTGGACGTGATCACTCAGATGACATTATACTAAGCATTTAAAGAAACGTTCTGCTGACAAGCGTATTAATACCAAGTAGACTTACCTGGAAGCCCCAAATGCCGTAGAGCAGAAGTAGAGTTGGCGTGTCTCGAAGGGGAACAGCATGGGGCACCACATGGTCAGTTGTTCACACCAAGCCGGGGTCGAGTTACTGGCCAGCACTAGTGGGTCCTAAAACACACCCATTGCCACGCGATGATAACACACTGCAGGCAGACTTTCGAAACAACTCTTGTTAAACACATTCTCAATTCATACACATTCTCATAAAACAATTTAAGTTTTACAAGGAATTCCAGATGTTTGCCAAAGTCAAAATTTACTTTTATCTAAACATCATGAGTTTATTAAAGAATCCAATCCACAAGAGTACCTGGGGGCAAACATACCAGTCATAGAAGAACTAAAGTAATGGAAACAGAGTCAACATTTACCCAATCCAAAAAATGCAACAATTTGCAGGAATTAAAGGTTAATGACATATAATACAAAGATGTGAGTAAGGATTTGTGTGTTCCAGAGGTATGCGTTGTTTATGAATTTGCTCACGTTGGGATAATATTTCTCAAACAGTAGTTTAATCAAGACTATTATTTGAATCGTTGACATGCAATCTATTCAATAATTGTATCTCGACACAGAAAAAATCTGTCTTCATAGCGCATACAAAATGGCTACGTATGTGATGGCAGCTACCTGTAACATGTGTGTCATTTGTCTACTAGTTAGTTGAAATACCAAGTAGACAACAGACATCTTTGCTGTCAGGAGCAGGAGATGTGTGCCTTACCTGTATCTGTTGTATTATCTTGTTTGTGATCTTCTTACTGAAGAATTCTTCCACCGGAATATTTAAGTGTGCCATTTCACCTCCTAAATAGAAAAACAGGTTGGTTTTGATACAAATCATTGGCAAAATATCCAAGTGCATTCATGCATTCATGCTGACAAATACACCAATCAAATAATGATGTACACACCTATTTTACCAGCATATTAAAATAAGAAGAACATTTTTGCACCTAAATCCATAGAAACCAGAGTTTGAGAGCCTACACATTTAATTCAGTTCCCCATGATCAATGGTTTATTTGCTAATTAAGGCTGGGTAGAAACATTGGCCATGTAGACTGGGCTTTGCTACTAGCTGAGCTGACTGACCATTGGACCAACACTGCACATTTAAAAGATCTCAATCAAATAATGATGTACAGATTTATAAATATATAAAATAACTTGATCATTGTTGGTATTGGCACCACTTACTAATGAGGTTGTTTTCGATGGCTCCATCCCGGGAAATCGCATACAAGAGCTGTAGTAGCTGGAGCACGTCGTTGACGGAGCAGGCTTCAGACTCACTGCTCTTTGGAGCGTCCGTCTCACACAGAATCTGCCTCTGACCTGTGCTCCCTTGGTGCTCCGAGTCAGAGCTAGAGCGACTCAACTTGCGCGACTGAATCAATTCCTGTGAACATTTTGTTAAAACATGACCATCTACTTTGTCCCTATAATTGTACAGCCATTTAGGAGGAAATAATAACTTGAGCCAGGTTGCAACTATTGCAATGCTAACATTGTTTGTGAGCTTTGTAATACTGCTCATGCCCTAGATTATATTTCAGCAGGACAAATTTGTGAAAATAAATAGCAAAAATAAAAATCCCCAATTATAGTAGTTAAAGTCTGCAATTAAGCCATTCCAACAAGAAAAAACATGGTAATTGTAAATAATTTGCAACAATTTCAACTACAGCATTTAACAAATTCTTTCTGAAGAACAAAAGAAAAACCTCTTAACAAAAACGTCTGCTACCTTTGTGATTTACATGGACAAAGTCATGTAGAAATATATCATGTCCATTTACACAATTAAAAATTAGAACAATACATCAAGAATGAAACAGTGTGAAAATAGTCTCCATGCACTGTTTGCCAGGTCATACAGACTTCCCACACGCAACTACGGTTGGAAAAAATAATGATTTAAAAAAAATAATAAATTTTTTTTATTTAAGGCAGCTGGGGTGGCTAACATGTCAGTTGATTTTTTTTCCTCATAACATGCTAGGAAATATTGAACTGAACGTAGACAGCACAAATAATCACCCGTCATATTTCACCTAACGTCATATTTCACCAATCCATCCTTTAAAAAAACCAGTCTTTTTTGAAATCCCTGACTTCTGAGAAATACTGATGATGTTTCCATAGTAATGACCGCATGTACACAGATCTTTGAACCAGCTTTATTCATTTGCCGAGAACATGGAACATATCGTCTGGTTACTGTGATTCCAGTACACATCAGTATTATATCTACCTAACTAAATGATGTCTTTAAACCAGCAAATATTGCAAGTAAATGTGACCTGGTGACATCGCAGATAACAGGTCAATCAAAATGATCGTAAACACGCCCTGCCACATGTTTGTCAGATAGCTGGCGTAACCTGATATCGTAGACGACAACAACTTATAAATACAAATTCGAGGGCAATTGTGGCGGCAAATTAAGGGGACATGTCAATATTAGCAATGGCTGTTATGTCTTGTCAACAATACGTAAACCGCCAGTGAAAAACGTCACATTTCAAGCATGATACGCGTATCTTTTGACATTTTTGTTATCACTAAAAAACAGGAAATGATGCTTACCTGGTATTTTACTTTTTTTAGAAAAACTACAACACTTACTAAGCTGCAATTTGGCGTATGAATGCATCTTACATGTAGGCAACTTTACACAGTTTGGAATTACGATTGGTGAAGGCTTTGTGTCAAAAATACATTGTCACTTTAGGCTGCCATTAAACTTTTGCTTAATTCATTCAGTGGTGTAGCACACATAATTCATTTATGTTAACCAAAATTTCCTTTAAAGTCATCTGTGACACTGTCATACTTATATGTATGTCATTTATTTCTCATTATAATAAAATGATAAAAACTACAGACGTCTACAGCACACAATCTTACCATGAGGATATTACTTTTTGAATTTCATCAAAAAAGAAAGCAAAACTTTTTATTTTCACCCTGCTACCAGATAATTACGTAGTGGCTATATGTCCCTATGTCCAATTAAAAAAATGTTGCCATACATATTAGCAACAAAATAAAACAAAAATTAATAATAAATAATAAAATATAACTTTTTATTTTTGTTTTTTTCAGACAGATTCATCAGTCCCGCGTTGTTTAGAAATTGTGATGGCAACTTGCTGATATTCACCTCAAAAAAGCCTGCAACATCATTCTAACTGTCTGATCTAGTATAATAACGTGATTCACTAATGCTGTCATTCAATTTGCTGTAATATTAACACAAAAAGCTCAGACGGGCCCAGGCAACACGTGTTTGTAACTACGATGCCCATTCGCTGTATGTAGCCCATTCACTCATTCACATGTATACGAATACGCCAAGCATAACGTGTTATATATTTAGATACTATGAATGGAAACGTAAATTTATTCTGCGGAGCGTAGTAAAAGCAGCCAAATATGGGCACCAACTTATGTGACGTGTTTTGTAAGCTAGATCGTCATTAGCTATCATTGACTATACTCATTAATAAATATGAATCACAACGAAGAGTGATTAAGCTTTCCAATTATGCCATTTTTTTCCCATGTGAGGCACTGGTGACGGAAAAAATTTTTTTTCCTACAGAGTCATACCAAAATCGGCCAAAAATCGGCTGGAATGCTTTTCGCACTGATCATGCGGGCCAAATTCGGCCCAGTGTTCACTCCCAGGGTTAAATAGAATTTTTTTATTGAAATCAGATTTTTTTATTTTGTGTCCACAGCTGCTTGTATTTCATATTATTAGAAGGCATGTTGTGGTCATTGTTTGTTAAGAGGGTGAATTAGCACCTGTCCAGGGCCCAGTTTACTCTAGCCAGACTGTAAATTCATCCCACACAATACTAGTGCAGACAGTCTCACTTGAGTCAATATGCTGAATTGGTAAAAACTACACACAAGATTTAACAAGATTGCCATCCCAAACAACAAGTTCCAGATGGCAAGTGGACAAGAAAGCCATTGGCTTATCGAGAATCCAATAATTTTCTCATCTATGTGTAGCCTGCCATTATCAAATATCTGTCAATTGTTTGCTTAAATATCTGTCAAGTGTTTGCTTAAGGTGGATTTTATCTCAGGGCTTCTGACTTAAAAAGAACTTTTATTTGTATTAAACTCACACAAATCAAACAATAAAAAAATTTAAATAAATTATTTTTTTTATTTAAATCAATCAAATTAAATCAAATGATTTAAATCAAACAACTCTGCATGCAACAGTTTATCTAAGTTGTGGTCAATGTTGGTTAACGTAACACAAAAGCTCAATCTCCCGCATTAGCATATCTAATTACAAACCCCAGCAACACAATAAATGTGAAAACAGGTGAGAAAGCGTATTTACCATACTGACATCAGACCTATCGTCCTTCACTTCCCTGTAGGTAATCCTGCAAACAAACAACTTGTTTTACACAAAATCTCCACAATTTGACTTTTGAGACAAACATGTCTTCTCCTGGCTCCGCTACTAGTGCTCAACTAGATGATAAACACATTTGGTGAATACTATCTGAAGACACATTTTCAGTTTTACCAATTTAGTTTTCATATAGTTGTCAATGAAGGCTTGGAAAATGTTATGATACAAAGGAAGCAATGGTTCAATGTCTCACTTGTCTATTGACTGTTATTACAATCTTCTAATAAAGTACAACATTATATGTATTTTGTTAGTAAATACAGGCCTTCATTATGAAATAACACTAATTAACCTGCATACAATACACACTTTGACATCATCAATATTTAAGTAAAACCATGACAACTGGCAAGGTGGCAGCACTTACACATATGTTGGTTCCCAGATTCGTTTGAACTTGTCACTTTTGCCAACACCGCTGGCCGACTGACTCAGCAGCAGTTGTACATACTTGAATATGGTTGCATTCGATTCACTTAGTGGAATATCATTCTCAGGTAACTGGCAACAGAGAAGGAAACATGTCACACAGTGTATAGCTGTACAAGTCAGTAGCTGGATCAGTGTACAATTTGGGCAGCAGCATGACAACAAGAAGGTTATTTAAAACTAGTTCAAACACATCAACAGTACAACAATCGATAAACTAAATCATTATATTGCTAAATTTATTCAGCTGTTACAGAAGATGGAATGTACAGCCAAGTATAAGTCATCCAGCTGTACCGTTTGTTCAACTTGAATCCCAGCCTTACTTTCCTAGACACTTTAACAAATTTATATCAAAATGATTTTTTCCCATTGTTTCAGTGTTCCACATAATACAATATTTTGGTTCTGAAATAAAATATCCAAATTTGCCAGAACTTCAAGCAAGTGTGCAAGGCAATTCAGTGAAAGTTAACTACATCAGCAACAGTATTAAATATAAAGCAAAAACAATACATACACTTGCCACTCAGAGTTGGTTTCAATTGTAATTGATTTTAGAGCAATGTAATCGTAATTGAGATTTCATGACATGGTAACTGACCATTGCAATTGAACCCAACGGTGTACTGCCACAGCGACACACAATGTGTAACTGACCATTGAAATTGAACCCAACCTTGTACTACCACAGCGACACACAATGTGTATGATAGATTGATAAGGACAGAGACATACTCCGGGGAGACTGGGAGCCTTGAGGGACAGCATGAGACGGGGTTCCTGTGGGGAGCTGTCATTGTCAGCTGCCATGTCTGCCACCTTCCTGGTCGTGTCACTGATGCTACTGCCCGGAGGCGGCACCTCGAAGTCCTGGGTCTGGTTGACGTTGGTGCGGCCAGGTCTTGGGTCAAAGGCAGGGATGAGGGCAGAGAACTGTCTCTTAAGAACAAAGTCATCATCCCACGTCCTCTGACTGCACCCACGCACATCATACTCATCTTCCTCCTGCAGACCGAATATCGCACAACATAATGGCATTAGACACGTGCATGCATAAAAATCACCTCATTATAACATACATATGCCATACATTAAGAAAGCCTTAAAAATTATATTGTCAATTTCCCATTATACTTGGAGAGGTATGGACTGAAGCAATGTCACTAGAGATGACCTATATCAGACACTAAACTGTGCACATGTGACATACAACAAAACCCTCACCATCACATCCTCGTAATCATTATCATCCTCATTGTCGTCTTCATTCTCATCATCATTGTCATCTGGCTCTGGTAGTTCATCGTCGTCCTCCAGCTCTGCCAGCAGCGTTGAGGCACGACATGTCTCCAGGAAGTCGTCACTTTCACTTGAGGTTGAAGCGAGACTCATGGTGAGAGCCTGACTGAGGGATGTCATGTTAGCCATGGTCTGAGCGGAGGTCAGGGTCGATGTACTCAGACTGGTGCTGCCAGTCAGACTGGGGAAGCTCTGGGCGGCACTCAGAAGGCTGCCGGCAAATGACGCTGCAGCAACAACAGTATTATAGGATGTTATTAAGATACATAATTAAGGCATGAATTTTGTGTGCATGCGAGCATGCATTTTGGGAAAATAATTAAGAGTATTTTTGTTTTTATGAAATAAATGTCATTATATCTACAGTGAACCAAAACCAATGATTGCCATGTAAGAATGACCTGTCAAAAATCTAGTGCCACCTACCGGGAGAGTTGGACGACAAGGCAAGTCGCACCAAACTGCTTGCATTGTTGCTGCGTGCCATGTTGTTGGTTGTGTTGCCAAGGTTACGGCGTGCAACGGCAGCGAATGACTCGAGGAGACTGACTGTCTGTTCCATGCTGCTGGGGAGGTTGGGCACGCTAACACTCATAGGATTGGATGGCACTGTACGCGGCTGGGCGTTCTTCATCGAGTCCGTCTGGTTAGAGCCACTGCCACTGTGGCTAACAGCAACCACAGCCAACTTCTGGTTGGACATGGCTGGGTAGGTGGCGTCTGTGGTAGACGAGGGAAGGCCACCCTCAGCCCCCTGCTGGGAGGGGTGCTGCACATCAGGATTGACAGCACCATCCCTGGTTGAGGACTCCAAGTGTGTGCGCACGCTTGGTGCGTTGTTACGAGTGCCTGGCTGACGCGTAGTGCCATGCGTAGTGCTAGTGCTATGCACTACCACTGATGTCTCCGTGGTCGCCACTGGGGCTGACCGTGTCTCACACTGCTCCTCGGCCGAGTTCACCGTTACCATGACGACCGCCTCTGCCAAGTTCATCACACTCTCTGCAACGCTCTCTGCCGTCTGAGGAGAAACATCAAATGTATAATGTTCTGTTGTGTCCATGCCTGGGCACAACTCTGCAGGTCAAAGTATGAAAATGGCAACAATGTCCATACCAATATATTTCTTAAACAAAATCACTAGATATAATCTAGTGTCTGCCATTATAACCCCTCGATCATATACAATATATTGTATATGGACTTTTTTTAACATTAAAGCATCTTCATTGTAAGGCTCCTTTGCTAAACTGGCCACAACTATGGTTTCGCATTCTAGTTTTTAAACCTTATTTTATCACTTAGCTGATATGCTGTTGATATATATCTCAGCCATACACACATATGTAACTGTATAAATGATTAACCTCTTTTCCATTTATAAAAACAAATTGTAACAGACAGGAAAGAATTTATCAGAATATCAAAATATTTTCAGGTAAACAATAATGTTCCCATCATATAAACCTTTTTTTTTGCATGGTTCCCATTCCTTGTATGGCTCTGTGTAAATTAAAATTTGGTTTCATTTTGATGACCACCTCTTGTACAAGTACACACTGATGTGGAAGAACAGATCGTCATAAAAAAAAACAACTCCTGCATACATCTGATGGTGGGGCGAACATTGAAGAGGTTGTATTGGAGTTACTCACCACTTTGATGGTAGATGTGAGGTTCTCGGCTGATGCAGCCTGCTCTGTACTGGCAACAGAACTCTTCGATTCTGACACATCACTCAGACTTGGAGTGGAACTGCTCTTTCTGTTCGTCAGCACACTTCCCTTCATCGACAATGTACATTTCTAATAGACATGCAATAGGTGACCTCATGTAGACATTTTCTTAACTGACAATTAATGTTCAATTTAATAACACACAATTAAATTTAAATTTCATAATATACAATTACATACACATGTAACTGCTGCGTGTACAATGGATCAGTCCTGCCCCTCCCAGACAGTCTGATTAACTACAGTTTAGTTCATCACAACTTTTCTTCACTATTTCTCGTATACAAAAGACTTGTATGTCAGACACACACATTTTATATCAGATAACTACAGAATGTATGGCAGGGATGATTAGTTTATTCATCAAGATATTTTGATTAATGACATCAGCAATTAAACCTAGATGGTGTTGTTTGATTTAGACAGGGTGTTTCTGATGACAAAAGATGGAATCAGTGTCGAGTATGATTGGAAGCATCACAACTGTAGTAATAGCCTTTCATATAACTAGCATAGTAGCAGCATTGTGATCAGTCTGTCTTACTTCAAATACAAACATTGGCTGCCCAGCCATCAGTGTGACAACTAAGGTGGGATGTCACGTAGCAGGGTTGTAGGCCTCTACTTTGTGGTCGAGTTGCAAATCTATTGTCTTTTGGAGTCAAATGTTAGTAGTTATGTAATTTCTAGTAGTTATGTAACATAACATTCATTGTTACCTTCGTCTTGCTGTCACAGCTACCCACTGCTGACTTAGTCTTGGGGGAGGAAGCTGAGCCAACATCTGCCTTAGCTGCTTCCTTCCTCAGTTTGTCTGGGTCATGGGAGGGGGCCAACATCAGGTCATAGCGTCCCTCAGCAGCCATCCGGTACGAGTTGGAACCACCGGCATCCCACGTGACGTCCACCCAGCCTGAACACACAGAATACTGCATGTCAATATCATAGCTGTAACATTATCATCCCATGTGACGTCCACCCAGCCTGAACACACAGAACACAGCACATCCATATCAAAGCTGTGACATTATCATCCCACATGATGCCACCCAGCCTGAACACGCAGAACACAGCATGTCAATATCATAGCTGTGACATTATCATCCCACGTGATGTCCACCCAGCCTGAACACACAGAACACAGCATGTAAATATCATAGCTGTGACATTATCATCCCAAGTGACGTCCACCCAGCCTGAACACACAGAACACAACATGTCCATATCAAAGCTGTGACATTATCATCCCACATGAACTCGCAGAACACAGCATGTCAATATCATAGCTGTGACATTATCATCCCATACAGCACACAGACACAACACCCCCGTATCTGATACATGAACCAAATCTTTATTACAGTCACAATCTGACTTTATTGCTGACTCAGGAGATACCTATGACCAGCAAGTGATGCCTAATACCCACGAAGAGACTGACCATTGTGTAGTTCGCCAGTGATGGTGCCTTCACCCGGGGGGTTGCCATCCTGGTCACGCCACTTCCAGTCCATGCCCCGCACTACCCGCCCCCCGGGCACCATTTGCTTGAGGACGTGTGTCCGGATGTAGCGGCGCTGACGACGCAGGTTTGCCTCTGCCTCCTTGGCTGCCCTGCCTGTAGTACATGACAATCAGTTTAATCCAAGGCACTACTACCTGTTGCAATAGACATTTTAAACATTTCCATATGAAAAATGAGACACACATAACTTTTTATACCAATTGTGGAGCCTGTGTGTAAATCTAAATATATCATGGGATTAAAACTGCTGCACATGGTGTGCAGAAACAAAGTTATTGCAAGAGAAAATCATTGCATCACAAGTACTACCATAGGAAAATACAGATCCAGTCACTCGAGAATGAACACCCGAAACAGTAAAGTGTGACAATCTACAAGGCTTCGCAAATACGCACTGCTCAGGCAACCTCAACATTCTTGCCAATGACATATATGACTTCTTCCAATCCATGTCGAACCCGATACTTTCTTACTGCTAGGAGCTAATACCACTGTTCCAGATGCCTACATCATCAACGTCACCAAAGTAGCCAAATCCTTATCGCGAATAAAAACAGACAAAGCAGTCAGCCCTGACGAGGTACCTAACTATATCCTACATGACCACACCACCATCCTTGCTCCCCCCCGACTGATTCAAACTGATTCTACTATTGATGAGACACATACCAACATCGTCACAGACCCCAGTGACTGTGCCGTAGACTTCAAAGCCAGATAAAGACAGGTAGTGGGTCTGTCCACTAGCATTCTTGCCGGTCTGCTGGATGCGGATGTGTCTCCAACCGTCACACTCATCCGGGCGACTCTCGATGGGCCACGTCGCTGTCGACCTGGCAACAACATAGTCTTCTCAACAACAACATCGCCTTGTCAACAACACAGCCTTATCAAAAACAAAACCGCCTTGTCAACAACAACAACACATTATCAACAATAACAACACCGCCTTGTCAATAACACCAGCACAGGCTTGTCAACAACATAGCCATGTCAACAACATAGCCATGTCAACAACACAGTCATGTCAACAACACAGCCTTGCTAACAACACCGCCTTTTCAACAACACAGCCTGGTTAACTACAACACCGCCTTATCAACAAAAAACACTGTCTTGTCAACAACACTGCCTTGTCAGCAACTATACAGCCTTGTCAGTAACAACACTGCCTTGTCAGCAACTATACAGCCTTGTCAGTAACAACACTGCCTTGTCAACAACTATACAGCCTTGTCAGTAACAACACTGCCTTGTCAGCAACTATACAGCCTTGTCAGTAACAACACTGCCTTGTCAACAACTATACAGCCTTGTCAGTAACAACACTGCCTTGTCAACAACTATACAGCCTTGTCAGTAACAACACTGCCTTGTCAGCAACTATACAGCCTTGTCAGTAACAACACTGCCTTGTCAACAACTATACAGCCTTGTCAGTAACAACACTGTCTTGTCAGCAACTATACAGCCTTGTCAGTAGCAACACTGCCTTGTCAACAACAACACAGCCTTGTCAACAACAACACAGTCATGTCACAGTGGTAGAGTAATAACAATACAAAAACCAACACATCATAGATGACTGAGAAGCACCAGATATTAGGCAGTTAGTTGTGCTAGTTACATTACACAGGAGTGAGTCTACAAGTTATGAAATAGACAATGAAGAGACAGGACTCACCCAGGTTCGTTGAGAGATGTGTCATCTGTATGGTTGAGCAGTGTCACCCAGTTCTGACCGTCCTTGGACGCTTGTAGCTGCCAGCTGCGCAGCGCTGACCTGTTTCACATCCACGTCATTGTCACACACATCATTACTAAAACTAGTCATTCTATATGACCGAACAGATCATGTCATACAAAATGACAATCCCATGATTTTTATGCCCAGAGGTGATTTCTACAGAACTTTTTCCTTCTTCTTGCCATGCACAGAAATAATTATACATGTACTTAGTTTTGAAATAGCATTTTTAAAGAAAGGAAATGTGAAAATGTTCATAAAGGTATTGTTTCCTACCGGTTTTTTTTCTTGTAAGCATATCAACCGTAACAAGTTTGAACTAAACTCAATGATTATAATATCAGACTGATCAACTGCCCAGCTTTGACAGCTGCTATGCATCATTACTGCCATTGTTATTCAATAGTTTAGCAATATTTTGTCAAAGTAAAATGTTTTGATGCCTGTACTTTGTTAGGAAAGGATTCAGCATGATATGATGGAGCATGTGGGAAGCTAGCTTACCTGCCATAGCCTCGTGCATGACGAAGTGTGTAGCTGCTGGGAATGATCCAAATGCCCAGGTCTATGGCAAACCAAGCTCTCCTGCACAACATGGTACACAATCACAACAACACACATCACACAGTAGTAAACAGATATATGGGAACATACACCAAATGATTATCTAGTGATCTGTTTCATTCTCAGAAGGCTGGAATACAAAAGGTTATGGTTAATGTACTCAAGTGTTGCAAACTTATTTAAGCTATTACAAATCCTGATATTCAAAACACTGTTGTGTAGATGAACTGGATTTGCTACATGTACATATGATGTTGTTTTAACCATTCTGTTTATTTAACTAACACGCAAGTGAAAAAAACGAGATGGAACTGATTGGTGTTTCTGGTTGCCTACATCACAGTACATACTGGCTAAACCAAGATGACACAAACATACCACAACCTCTTGTTAATGGTGTTTGTACATCTGAACTGATGTTAGTACTGATGAGGTGTCTGATTGAAGTACATATTATTAACTTACTTATCATCATTTGTATGGCAGTTCAGGGCTGATGCTTCCCGACTAAGGATATCCTCCAGCTTGCCATAGGGAAGGTTTTTTCCCTCAGAGGATGTGACCACGACAAGGCCGTACTGAGCTGGGTTGACCCACTCGTAGGCCGTCCTGCAAACACACACTGCCAGTGATGCCTGCTCATGTCACAGTTTAGTGTTGTCATGGAATACAGTAGGTGCCTTAGCAGCTATAATGCTTGGAATGTAAACACAACAGAATGTATGGTTTTTTAGTCTATGTATCATAATGGTTTTCCCACAACACCAATGTAGCTAACAAGTTGGAATAAAGGGGTTTTCAACTGAACGACAAACCATAGGAAGAAACTATATTACAAGAAGAAACTGAACCTTGGAAGGGCAAGTTTCTTTGCTCTCTAGTTGCCTCTGTTCATTTTGCTGTATGAACCTGGCTGCAAGTTAATATACATATGTATGTATGTATATATGCATGTATATACCATACATACATGCAAATTGCATATATACACATACATACATGCATTCATACATACATATATCGGTAGATGCATGCACGCTAAGAAATTAGGATTTTGAAGAGATAAGCCCACAAAAACAATAGTATACTGGTCCCTCCTATATACCTGGCATTGGTGCCAGTCCAGTAGACGAGTCCATTCTCATCAAAGTCTCGTTCATGGGTGAAGGTGATGCCCTCAAATGTTGGTGCCTTGAGTCGTTTCACGAAAGTGAAGGTTGCCCTGTCATAGTCATACCACTGCTTGGCAACCTGCAACAGGCAAACATCATCTCGATACTCAGCAGAATATTGTTATTATACAGTTTCATGATGGTTTTACCAATGACTGAAAGGTGGTAAGCCAATGTAAACAATGTGATGCGAGTCAAAGAGAATGTCCGACATCAAACAAACAGGAGAGTGGAAGCAACTCCACTCAATAAATGTCATCTACACATGTTTTCTAAGCCACAAATGTGTACAAGTAGCATTTCAATGGTCTGTATAGGGTCTTCCAGCGAGATTCACACACCATTTTGAGCAGATAGCGTTCTAGGGCTGCCGAAGTAGTGAGTGGCTCCATCTTGAGGGTGCGTCCCGTCCGATCAATCAGACTGTTCTCTCCTGGCGCCCTCTCCAGGCGGAATCGTAGTCGTCTTGTCAAAATCTACCATCACATGGAAGACATTCACAAAATATGCTTTTATTTAAAGCTCCCTACTCAATTCTGTTTTCATTTGTCTAGATTCGATTAAATTTTTATGAAATCATCATACAAAGTAATAAATTTTTTTTACCATGTCCAGTCAAAAATCTGCAAAATATGTCTAACGATCAACGCTAATTCTTTCGATGAATTTAACAACAGTATGAACTCTTTTTTAGTAAACCAACTGTGCACATTGCTAAGACTATTCACGCATATTGCTAAGACTATTCACACATACCGCTAAGAGTATTCACACATATTGCTAAGTCTATTTACACATATTGCTAAATCTATTCACACACATTGCTAAGACTATTCACACATATTGCTAAGACTATTCACACATATTGCTAAGTCTATTCACACATATTGCTAAGACTATTCACACATTACAGGTTTGACTATCAACAAAACTTATTCTAAATCACTTCAGAAAGCCGTTTTAATGACAATTTCAAAAACTACAAAACAAAACATCCAACACTAACATGTCATGTTCTATTATATCTTACAGTTAATAGTGTGTATAACCACACAATTTCCTTGCAAAAACCACAGTACTGGCATTCCTCTGCCTGAACAATTCTAAACAAATAAAATAAATATCATGATTAAGATTTCATTAGTGAAAAGTTTCCAAACTGAAAATCACCTGTAGTCCATAGCCAGCGCCCTGAGTGTCGTATGTGTGCACGGGAAGCTTCTCTATTGATTCCAGGACAGCAACAAGTTTCCTAACGAGTGCCACAGCTGGCAGGATGGACCTGCAATATTAGGCACATTAATTACTCACATCAAGTTACAGCCAACCAAGCTCTTGGAGACATTCTCGCATCAGTGTTATTACAGATTGATGTGGTTTAACCATGGCAATCAAAATAATGACTTCTTAAACTCCATAAAGTATTTCTTTCCTTCAACCACTCTGTCAACATGCCCAGTGTAAAACGATGTCAACTTTGAATGTTGTATTAATTGTGGCAAAACAGCTTGATATGAAATCACAGTTCATGAAATCTTCCTCGTATTATCAATTCTACCTGGTCCTTCATGAGCCCATGAAAGGACATGACACCACAAGACGGCATAACTAAATTAACAACTGATGAAGCTAAACAAAAGTGTAGGTTCAATTATATAAAAACGAGACTAGCAAGACTGGAAATTAAAGCTGTTAAAGCATTAATAAAATTTACCCGTCATCCGATATTTTGAATGCTTGCTTGAAAAGGTTGATTCTCTCAAATGCACGCTTGCGACTTTCCTTACTACTTGGCTCGATGTTATTCTACAAAAAAGAAACAAACCACAGTTGCTTTCAATCCGCCTAGACAACCACACTGCTGTGCTACACTGAGACAACTAAAGAGCTGCTGCACCAGGCCACTGCTGTGTTACTTACACTGAGACAATTAAAGAGCTGCTGCACCAGGCCACTGCTGTGTTACTTACACTGAGACAACTAAAGAGCTGCTGCACCAGGCCACTGCTGTGTTACTTACACCGAGACAATTAAAGAGCTGCTGCACCAGGCCACAGCTGTGTTACTTACACTGAGACAATTAAAGAGCTGCTGCACCAGGCCACTGCTGTGTTACTTACACTGAGACAATTAAAGAGCTGCTGCACCAGGCCACTGCTGTGTTACTTACACCGAGACAATTAAAGAGCTACTGCACCAGGCCACTGCTGTGTTACTTACACTGAGACAATTAAAGAGCTGCTGCACCAGGCCACTGCTGTGTTACTTACACTGAGACAACTAAAGAGCTGCTGCACCAGGCCACTGCTGTGTTACTTACACCGAGACAATTAAAGAGCTGCTGCACCAGGCCACTGCTGTGTTACTTACACTGAGACAATTAAAGAGCTGCTGCACCAGGTCACTGCTGTGTTACTTACACTGAGACAACTAAAGAGCTGCTGCACCAGGCCACTGCTGTGTTACTTACACCGAGACAATTAAAGAGCTGCTGCACCAGGCCACTGCTGTGTTACTTACACTGAGACAACTAAAGAGCTGCTGAACCAGGCCACTGCTGTGTTACTTACACTGAGACAACTAAAGAGCTGCTGCACCAGGCCACTGCTGTGTTACTTACACTGAGACAACTAAAGAGCTGCTGCACAAGGCCACTGCTGTGTTACTTACACTGAGACAACTAAAGAGCTGCTGAACCAGGCCACTGCTGTGTAGCTCGTAGGCAGACATTGTATGTTCATTTCTCAGCAGCTGCAGCAGTTCAGCAAATGAGGACTCCATCTCCTGTTTCCAGTCCGAGTCATCACCAGTGACCTGTGGGGAAGACGTTATATGTGAGAGGATACTGTCACACAGTGGCATTTAGATTAACAGAATATATTTATGGCTTTCTTTTGGAAACCATAAGGATTAAGAGAGGTGACCTGAGAGGTGAAATACCTGATTGCTGTGTTTCTTGCAGGCTGAGTCTAGATCGGAGGCAATGGTGAGGAGCTTGGCTACAACTCCCCGCGGCACGGCCTGGGCCACCTTGAAGTACTTCTCATAGATGTCACGGGCCAGCGACTTCACCTGTGGACAAGACAGAACCACTCAATCAGAGCTGACATCTACCTGCCAACTTTACACGTTCATTAAAAACTTTTGGTCTTGCTTGTAAGCTAATGACATTGGCATTTTACTTATATAATAATGATATGCAATAGATCAGGATATTTTTTATATTTTGCCAACAATGTATTGCCTACATGTAAACCCACTTGATAGCATTTAAAGCTGATCATGTGGGTTATTAAATTAATGGACCTTGCTCAACATCAGTCTCTCACCACACTAAGTCAGAGAAGTTTACGATACTAAGTATATATGTTCATAAACACAGCACACTGATATGAAAATCAAATATTAACAAACGTGTTTCTAGAATGCTGTTGCATGGTAGTAATTAGTAACATATACAGCAACCCAGATTTATAAACCAATTACATACACAAACCTTCCTCCCATTCATTGCATGCGCACATGCATGCATAAACACATGCATGCACACACACAAACATGCACACACCTTGAGTCGGACAGCCTCAGACTTGGACTTGAACTTCTTGTAGTGTTTCCCTGTCCAGCCCGCAGCCAGTTCTGCCCCCAGTGAGGTCTCTGCAGTAAAGGAGTGCTTCGTGCCACGGTTCGACTCAAATATAAAGCCAGGCAGACCATCTCGCAGAATCGTTGTCTGCTGTGGATCAACAGGCAACTTGTGGTAAACTATCTTATGATCCATTGAATACTAAGATGGGTAATCATTGCAATATAATACTTTATTTCAACATAAATACCTTATATTCCTATTTCCATCATGAGACAGTAATCTGCCCATCAGAGTTTTACATGAAGGAAGAGAGCCCACACCCACCTGCTGCCCATTAGTTTTACTTGAAGGAAGAGAGCCCGCACCCACCTGCTGCCCATCAGAGTTTTACTTAAAGGAAGAGAGCCTGCACCCACCTGCTGCCCATCAGAGTTTTACTTGAAGGAAGAGAGCCTGCACCCACCTGCTGCCCATCAGAGTTTTACTTGAAGGAAGAGAGCCTGCACCCACCTGCTGCCCATCAGCGTTTTACTTGAAGGAAGAGAGCCCACACCCACCTGCTGCCCATCAGAGTTTTACTTGAAGGAAGAGAGCCCGCAACCACCTGCTGCCCATCAGAGTTTTACATGAAGGAAGAGAGCCCACACCCACCTGCTGCCCATCAGAGTTTTATTTGAAGGAAGAGAGCCCACACCCACCTGCTGCCCATCAGAGTTTTTAATGAAGGAAGAGAGCCCACACCCACCTGCTGCCCATCTGAGTTTTACTTGAAGGAAGAGAGCCCACACCCACCTGCTGCCCATCAGAGTTTTACTTGAAGGAAGAGAGCCCACACCCACCTGCTGCCCATCAGCGTTTTACTTGAAGGAAGAGAGCCTGCACCCACCTGCTGCCCATTAGTTTTACTTGAAGGAAGAGAGCCCGCACCCACCTGCTGCCCATCAGAGTTTTACTTGAAGGAAGAGAACCCGCACCCACCTGCTGCCTATTAGTTTTAATTGAAGGAAGAGAGCCCGCACCCACCTGCTGCCCATCAGAGTTTTACTTGAAGGAAGAGAGCCCACACCCACCTGCTACCCATCAGAGTTTTACTTGAAGGAAGAGAGCCCGCACCCACCTGCTGCCCATCAAAGTTTTACTTGAAGGAAGAGAGCCCGCACCCACCTGCTGCCTATCAGAGTTTTACTTGAAGGAAGAGAGCCCGCACCCACCTGCTGCCCATCAGAGTTTTACATGAAGGGAGCCCACACCCACCTGCTGCCCATCAGAGTTTTACTTGAAGGAAGAGAGCCCACACCCACCTGCTGCCCATCAGAGTTTTACTTGAAGGAAGAGAGCCCACACCCACCTGCTGCCCATCAGAGTTGTGGATCTGCAGCTCTCCATCTTTCTTGCAGGTCAATGACCAGTTGCCGACCATGATGCGTGTTGGACTGGCCTTTGAGAGGATCGGCTGACTTGGACTGCCATCCTTCACGTGACTTCGTGCTTTCTGCAGCTTCTCCAGAAACTCACCCCGGTTCTCTGCAAGGTTCACACACATCATAACAGTAAGTGCTCACACGGCAGTGAAGTAAGTGATACTCTCCTGGTCATGCCAGTAGTTTAATTTCAGAGGCATGCAATGTTGTTCCAAAACAGTGATGCAAGATCCAAAATGTGATCATTGACAATAATAAAGAAGAGTTGCTCACCGGAGCTGTCGGAGCCTCCCTCAGGACTGCCGCTGGAGTACATTGTAGCCAATTTGCCATCGAGGATGAATCGAAACCAGCCATTGCTGCCATTAGACAGTTCGAGAGCTGCTGCATCACTCCAGATGTAGAGGCAGTCTCGGCCACGAGCCACACACCAGTCCTTCCAGTGGTAGGGCACGCCCTGCATGATCTCCTTCGCATCCTCCATGTTCACCTGCACTGCTGAGGCTGCACGCGCAACAGTCTCATCCTCCATCTGAGAAACACACAACTGTCACTTAGGTTTCAAGCTATGCAACAACTGTCATTTAAGCTTCATGCTAGGCATCAACAGTAAAAGCAAATTCAAACTAACTGTAGTTTATAGTTAACCTATATATATATATATATATATATATATATATATATATATATATATATATATATATATATATTATATATATATATATATATATTACATATGTCATCATGAGCAAAAAGACCATGTTTGCCAATCTCCCATGTTACTGTGATACCAACCTGTGCATCTTCACTAGCAGACACTGTCTCGCTCACACTTGGAGGTCCAGCTAGAGACAGAACCTTGCCAAAGACTCCAAGACGAGCAAAGTATTCCAGAAAGATGTCCTGGCATTTCTCCATCAGGTCTTGGATGACTTGTAAAGCAGTCAAGTGGCCCTCCTCATCGTCCTAAACATACATACGTCACGTATTTTTTATAATATCGCAACAATGGACTGCTAGGGTAACCACTAAACCTACTAGAGAAACCACTAAATTAACAAAACAATATTTGAAACAATAACAATATGAGCAAATATTTTACTTATCATTGCTATAGATTAGCAAAACAAATCTATAATCACTTGTAAGTGAATTAACCACCTGATTAGCTGATCAAATGTTCATGCAGACACCAATATAAGATCTGCATAGATATAAGTGCCTGTTTAAAAAATATATTTTTAACAAAGCAAATTTTGACAATTCAAAGTATGGCAAAGCAATGCTAGTGATATAAGGTACAGGTTGACTTACCCCCGCCTCGTGGTCAAGAACAGTGGCCACCACCTCAACCAACAGGGCACCAAAGTTCACCGACATGTAGTCAGGATTGCAGATTTCCTCCAGCAGGGGGCGTGGTATGTATTGAACCATCTTCCGCATCAGAGCCAAACTGGCCTTCCTGTGATGTAAAACATTAAATTTGGATAGAGCTTCAAAAATTAGTGAACATGCAAAACACACAAACATTGCAAATAAAATGCATTTTTCTACAGTCAATTATCCAAAATATTTTAGGCATATGTATAAAACAAAGTGTACTCAACATTTTATAATCAAATTGATATTACACATTAAATGATTGACGCCTGGCAAAATGAACTATCAAAAAACCTGCAAAACACCAAACTTATACAAAATAAAGTCACGAACATGGCAAAGTTCTTTACGGCAGATTGTGCTCATGATGAATTGTAGATGCTTATCTTTATTAATCAGTTACAATGCAAAAGTCCTGGTTGGTTTCACTATTAAACATATTGTATTAAAGAAAACAATTGAGGTGCTAGATGCAGTGCATTATGCAATACTATTTGCCCCACTAACAGTGGTCACAATAATGACGCATGTCTACCCAATGTATGAGAGCAGTGTTTCACTGACCTGACAGATGGCAGCATTGTGCTCTGGTAGACCTGTGTGAAAATTGGCAACAGTCGTCGCAGGTAGATTGGCGCCATCTCTGGGTCACCCTTCAACTCCACGACTTCTGACTTCTCTCCCTCCTCCTCCCCCCTGTCCCCCCTGTCCCTTTCCTCAGTCATCTCCTGGGAGCCATCTGCCATGGTCGTGTCACGGTTGGCTGCCACCATCCACTCACCTGTGAAAACCAGGTTAGTTACTCTCCCGTCATGTACTCTGTCATAATGTACCACACATTCAGTTAGTTACTCTCCTGTCATGTACTCTGTCATAATGTACCACACATTCAGTTAGTTACTCTCCTGTCATGTACTCTGTCATACTGTACCACACATTCAGTTAGTTACTCTCCCGTCATGTACTCTGTCATACTGTACCACACATTCAGTTAGTTACTCTCCCATCATGTACTCTGTCATACTGTACCACACATTCAGTTAGTTACTCTCCTGTCATGTACTCTGTCATAATGTACCACACATTCAGTTAGTTACTCTCCTGTCATGTACTCTGTCATATTGTACCACACATTCAGTTAGTTACTCTCCCGTCATGTACTCTGTCATACTGTACCACACATTCAGTTAGTTACTCTCCCGTCATGTACTCTGTCATAATGTACCACACATTCAGTTAGTTACTCTCCTGTCATGTACTCTGTCATAATGTACCACACATTCAGTTAGTTACTCTCCCGTCATGTACTCTGTCATACTGTACCACACATTCAGTTAGTTACTCTCCCGTCATGTACTCTGTCATACTGTACCACATTCAGTTAGTTACTCTCCTGTCATGTACTCTGTCATATTGTACCACACATTCAGTTAGTTACTCTCCTGTCATGTACTCTGTCGTACTGTACCATACATTCAGTTAGTTACTCTCCTGTCATGTACTCTGTCATACTGTACCACACATTCAGTTTGTTTATTTAATACATCATCTGTCTAGTTGTCACTTGCAAAAACAAAGCATTATGTTGTCAAGAGTGAAAACAATGGAAGTCCGTTTGATCTGCACCTAGTGGTTAGTTGGGTGTGTGTCTATCACAGCACACACAAATGGACTTTCATTGTTTTGATTCTTCAACAGCGATTATTTTATTCATTGAACAAAATTATAAATTAGTTTTTAAACTACAATTAGTTTTTATAATTTTGTAAGGCAACTCATGTGATGAAGTTGAGAACAGGATAGGAAAATACTTATGTAAAGCACATAATAAATTATAGTGAAAAGGTACTAAATTGAAATACAAACTGAAACCACACTCACTATAAACATGACCATAAATACTACTCAAAAGATAGTTCCCAGGTTGCCAAGATATCATTTCCATGGATGATTGATGCTTGACCAGAAGACTGCAGTATTTGTACAACCGATTGTGGCTGCTCTACTATGCACCAGGAGACTGTAGTATTTATATGACTGATTGTGGCTGAGTTACTATGCACCAGGAGACTGCAGTATTTATATGATTGATTGTGACTGAGCTACCATGCTGATTGTGGCTGAGCTACTACGCACCAGGAGACTGCAGTATTTATATGACTGATTGTGATTGAGCTACCACGCTGATTGTGGCTGAGCTACTATGCAGTATTTGTACAACTGATTGTGGCTGTGCTACTACGCACCAGGAAACTGTAGTATTTGTATGACTGATTGTGGCTGAGCTATTACACACCAGGAGACTAGTATTTGTATGACTGATTGTGGCCGTGCTACTACGCACCAGGAGACTAGTATTTGTATGACTGATTGTGGCCGAGCTATTACGCACCAGGAGACTAGTATTTGTATGACTGATTGTGGCTGTGCTATTACGCACCAGGAGACTGTAGTATTTGTATGACTGATTGTGGCTGAGCTATTACGCACCAGGAGACTGTAGTATTTGTATGATTGATTGTGGCTGAGCTAAAACGCACCAGGAGACTGCAGTATTTGTATGACTTCGCGGTGCCCCTCGTCGCCCCGTTCCCGTGCCTTATCAAGGGGTGTCTTACTGTCTTCATCACGCAGGTCAGGGTTTGCCCCGTACCGAAGCAGTGTCTGAAAGAGAATAATGAATACTTTCATTTAAGGGCTTAAAGTGATACCACCCGTGCAACAACAAGTTTGTTCTTTAGTTCTGTATATTTATGTTTTAAATAAATCACACATTCTTTATAATGTAATATTGATATCATGGTAAAACTACTGCATAAATAGATGTTAACATCCCATAAGTTTACATATGAAAAATGGAATCTACCATATTTTCCTGCAGAAAATTCACTTCCAGTATGGTGCATGTTCTCACTTTCTCATTTCACTAAGCATGTGTATAAAGTTTTTCTGAGTACCGTGCATATGCAAAGTTTGTTGAGCTAAATAATTCAACTACTAAACTATCACACAACAACAACTGTAATTTATCATTAACAAACCTTGACAATCTGTGGCCGTCCGAAGCAGGCTGCATAGTGTAGAGATGATGACCGCAAGCCTCGGTTGACGTCTGCTCCTCGCTCACACAGGAACTCCACCTAGTGTCAAATGTTTTTTATATTTACATTATACTGTTGAATAAACACAGTGAAGTTAAAGGTTCATATATAGCATGGTAGTCAGTCTGCGGGACCACTCAAAGCACTTTACATCACCCCCTGGCTGACTAGACTTCTCTGGGAAGCATTCAGTCCAGCAATTACCCTGCAAAGACTATTCGATCAAATATCCAGGTATTCATCTATACAACTGAGTGAACTGAGCTGTGCTGCTGTGCCCCATTACACAACACTTTGTTGCCCCGTGTAAGAAAAGCGAATGTAAGACTTTTTTAATTTGTTAACTGAATGTGATAGTTTGCACCAACACACCTCTATCGCTCAAAGTCACCCACAACAGTGAATTGCTGACATTAAGGCATTAGCTATTTCTAGATATCCACCAACAACTTAAGACTACTGAAGACTGACCACTGAACATTCAAGAGTACAACTATTACAGCAAGTCAGGCTAGGTCCTGTCTTCACAATGCAAAATTTGACAGCTGTTCAATCAAAACAGTCTCAGATTATTAGTTTACTTTAGATTAATGCAACGAGTGTGAAATAAGTTAACATCACTGACCATTTCTTGAGTGCCGAATGCCGACGCCCAGTTGAGCAGGGTCTGTCCCACATCATCCATGTAGTTCACCTCAACGTCTACACAGAGGATAAACAGTGGGTGCAACAATCACACAACTACTGAATACATGACATCTGAGCAGCTAGCATAACTGTGACAGTCATATAACAACAATCTAGTGAGTTAATAACAAAACAGGTGTCTCCCAAACATATCATCCAACTCCAACAATTACAGCACAATAAGAACAATGTAATACTAAGTGTTAAGCTGTACAACCATTTTACTCACTTCCATTATCAATGGCATCTATGAGGGCATCAGTGTCTTTGCTGCGGATGCAGTCAATCAGCTGTCGATGGGACCGCTCCCCAGCACTGTCCATGCGGCGCAGACCGGGGATGCGACTACACACCCCGCCCCCACCTGACTTAGGGAGGGCCTTGCGTCCTTCAAATAGCAGCACCAGCAGCAGGTCCACCAGTCTCATTGTGTCCAGCACACACCTGTCATGGACAAATATTGTAACTTACACAACCACATCATCAAAGAAAATTAATCTTATGTACTGAGCAAGCTTATGAAATGCTATAACATTTAAATACCTAAAGTCAGAGTATGATAGCCTTTTACATGACTTTATATGATCAATTTATTTATTTTGTAACAATTCAAGAGTTTAGTGCCATATTTGTTTACTGCTGCCATAGTTAGGGCCTTGCATTATGTACTTCGGGCCAACTACTGCTCATGTACAGCCCGTTTTCCATCCCCATGTTCCTCACAACCTGCACCTTTCATCTCCTTGCAAGGCACTGTCAATGGCATCGGGTAGTTCTGAGCGCAGCAACTCGTGCGTAACGCCTGGTGAGCCGCGACACAGTGTAGACAGAAGACTGATGACAGTTGAGATGCTGGGACTGCTCTTTGTCTCTGGTGTGGCTGTCATACTGCCTGGTGTTAATGTCATTGATGAACCAACATTGGATGAGCCGGCACAAGACAAGCGATGCAGCAGGTCGTCCATGAGACCATGCTGTGCCAGGGGTGCTGGGTCAATGCCTCGTCGTGTGAAACGGTCAGCCAATGACGCAAAACACCGCAGTGCACCATCTGCCACCTGGTGACGGAGAACAGGTTCAAGGGGTATGGTTTTATGGTACAAATATCATGAAACCCCTGACTTACAGAAATGGCATGTCTGCAATCTCTCAGTAACCATTTGAACTAGAATATGTCGTAACCCATCAACTCATTTTTCTAAGGTAAATGAAGCCAACAATTTTCTAAATTTCAATATCATACTACCACAAC
This sequence comes from Lamellibrachia columna, assembly GCA_963662155.1. Classification (NCBI taxonomy): domain Eukaryota; kingdom Metazoa; phylum Annelida; class Polychaeta; order Sabellida; family Siboglinidae; genus Lamellibrachia; species Lamellibrachia columna. Next base: position 40,276,131 of record OY759262.1, read on the forward strand.
TCGATCTTACAAACAAATCTCAGAATTTCAATATCATACCAACATAACTCAATCTTACAAACAGGTCTATAAATTTCAACATCATACCAACGAAAAAAGTTCTTGAACTTACAAACGGGTCCTCGTGTTTAAGGAGTGTTGACAAAGACTCGACACAAGCTTCCAATGACGTGTCCTGTGGCTCCATCTTGCCACACAGTCGGGACACCACAGACATGGCGGAGTGCAGCGTGTCTTTGTGCACCTGTGAGCCGTGCTCACGGATGAACGTCAGCACACAGTTGAGTCCACCTGACTCAAACACCGCCCCGGACTCACGGGTACAGATGAACTCAAGCACCTGAGAGAGACCAGCAGTCACATTACAATACGATACAAGTTTATTGTCCAATAAAACATTGGACAATTGTCTTCTGCTTGCTGAGCATAGTAGGTAGAGGATAAAATGTTAGGTAAACATGGTTAATAAAAGTAATATATACATGAAATGAGTTAATAGAAGTAATTACAGTGTATGTATACATAGACACACTCACACTTGATCACTTCTTTAGCACATGTGTCATTACTACCAGTTTACTACAAAACATTTTAGTTCATCATATACATGAAAATGCATGACTGCCTGTGAAAGACAATGATATTCAAAGAGAAAGTGCCCCAGCCATATTTGAGCCTTACATCTATACTGTAATCACAGTGGGATGTCCAAAAGATGGAAGGGACCAGAATATAATGGTTTTCATACAAGCTAAACAAAAATGAATGTATTACAAAATTATATAATGAGAAGCTCAATTACTCCTCAGCAACAGTTCAGTAAACTGTTGAATAAAAAAATTACTTGCAGTGGATCAAATTAGTATGACAAGAATGAATCAAAGTTAGATAATCCAATTGGTTTGGAACTTGCTTGTACAAACATTTGCCAGTTATGATGGCCAAACTAAGAAGATGATCTGGCAGTGTTCGAAACATTCAGTGATGTCAGTATCTTGGGGAATACTAGGGAAACACCAAAACAAAGATGGCGGACGAAGTTACAAGAATCGTAGAGTTAACAAATTTTTGAAGGCTATTACGCCAATTTATTTCATACTGGTGATACTACTCTTGAGTGACAAATAAACATATAGCCAAATAACAGTATAGGGTGGCAGATCGGTCAAATTTAATAATAGTATAGTGCCGAATAACAGTATAGGGGGGCAGATTGTTCAAAACAAATAATAGTATTCTGCGAAAAAATCACTAGTATATTTGTCTTTTTAGTGCCGAAACAATTTTTTACTCAACGGGAACCAAGGCGTCCGTAGAAAACTCTAATATAGGATCCTCAGAAGCACAGGATCCTGTTAAATTCACGACTGTCGTTCGAAAGGATGAAAGCCGTCAGAGGGAGCCACATGCAACTCTAGTTGGGAGCAAGTGATTAAATATAATATATGAGTATAGGGACGCTTATTTGGCACTCAAGAGTAAGGAGGCAGACAATCCGATGACAAAATAAGGTGCCAAGACATTCTGATTAATGTGATATTTGGCTGTGAAAGTGAACTTTGGAGGCTTCAATTTGGAGTGATAGATTTTCACCCGTGCCAGGCCCAGCCCCAGGGCAGTGAGTTGGAAATGTCGGCATCATACATGATGTTACTTTCAATAATTGTAACTGTTTTGCAAATGAAATCCACTATGAAATGTTTATTAAATTCATTATTTTATTGGTCTGCTAGTTATGAAATGAACGACAATATTTGGTATGGTTTATATTTATTAAATTATTATTTATTCTAATTTAAACAGTGTCTGTTTTACCTTTAAGCACGAAGACGTTGTTTTATTACGTATACTTATAATTTATGCATTTTTGTGGGGCCAGTTCAAACTCACCTAGGCCAGTTCAAATAGAACCTGGCCTGTTAAAAAAAAACATGGGCCAGTTCATTTTGTGGCTAATTCCAGACTGGATCTGGTAACAACTGCCTCACCTTGATGCACTGCTCTGACAGGTCTCGACTAGTCCTGCTGGTCATCTCAACAACAACGAGACGATTGCACAGAGCCTTGATAGCACCATCCACTGCGATGATGCGACGTGTGCACTCAGCAGATACATCCAGGTAGTATGTGATGGCACGGGCCGTCACTTCAAGCACATTGTCAGGGGCACTGTCATCCAGGAAGATTCGACAAAGTGCTGGCAGGAACGTGCGTGGTGGGCAGCTGAAACAACAGCTCTCTAAATGACTCAGTGTAACAACAAACCTTGCTACTTTGGTATACTCATAAGAGGTAACATCAACTGCCGGTTTCATGAAGCGTTCAGTGAACATTTGATGTAGATTACTTAACAATGGCAGAAACACGCATAGCATTCAGGTAATAGTAATATGTAATAGACGTTTTTTTTTAAATAGTAATAGATGAGATGTTTTCAAAAATAATAGTAATAGATCCTAAAGTAATAGATAATAGTCTATTACTTTCCTATTACATCTTTTGCTGCAAACTTACAAAATATCAGCTTTGTTTGCATGTTATTCCAACTGCTAGTAATTGTAAAAAATGTATAGACAATGGCTGAGCCATTATTCAAACAACATGAAAAGACCAATAGGCTGATCATTTGATGGTTTCAGAAATAACTGCTCAATGAAACAATGCAGGAGTAGCAAGCCAATTACTAATTGTTGAGATGCCCCATTGGGGTGGCTATGGCTTCACACATTCCTAGCACACACAAAGCCAAAGGGCATGGTTTCAGATATGTGCAGGCAGGCAGACAACAAATGTTATCTTACAGGAGCTGCGATCTGTATTGAATTCAAAGTAAGCATTGATTTGAGCCGAACTACTGAGTTCTTTTTTTAAATTGCTAATTGCCACATGGTAACATTGCCACACAGACCCTTTGTTAAATTTTTTACAAATGATGTTACCTCAGATCTTCAAATGGTGTACAAATGTATGTTTAGCTAGTACTACAAAGACTGAGTTCATAGGCAATTCTTGGGTTCACAGATGCATAAAAAAATAGTTAATTGACATTCAGCGATAGTAATAACGACCCAGTAATAGTAACAGATATCCTGGTAATAGTAATATATTATAATTATTGTAATAGTAATAGCAACAGAAACAGTAAGAAGTAATAGTAATATATTGTCTATAATAGAACCCATGCCTGATAGCACTGCTAACAACTGTATGCAACTATTGTTCTGATTTATGTCATTTATGTCAAATGTCCACATTTGACGCAATAGCAATACCTCACCCCCGGGGAATTTTGGATATTTTGTTTGTACAAACTATCACCATGGGCTGGCACGCCTACATTTCAGTCCCACATGTGTGAAACTGACGGAGATATGAGGGAACAGACAGAGTCACGAACTACTTTATTATACGAGGGAACAGACAGAGTCTACTTTATATATATATATATATATATATATATATATATATATATATATATATATATATATATATATATATATATATATATATATATATATATGTAACAAACTACTTTATTACATACACAGACTGCAAACCTTTGGCACAAATTACTTAATAAATTATGAGTGTTTAATGCAGATGTAAATGTCACATATGTGTAACATTTTCCCAATCAAATAAACATGTGCGTGGCTCAGATCATGAGTACACAAAGTGTTGCACCAACCCTAAAAATTAAGCGCAGTAGTTTCACCTTTAATTTGCATATTTTGCATGTATCCTTAATTCTATATAAAAAATTCAATACTCAGAGCAAGAATGCTTGTGTTCTGACTTTGAGCATCCAGTGCACTGAGCATACAGTAAAGTTACAGTAAAGTACACTGAGCATCCAGTACACTGAGCATACAGTAAAGTTACAGTAAAGTACACTGAGCATCCAGTACACTGAGCATACAGTAAAGTTACAGTTAAGTACACTGAGCATCCAGTACACTGAGCATACAGTAAAGTTACAGTTAAGTACACTGAGCATCCAGTAAAGTATATTGCATTTCATACAACATAGTTCTTCCGAACATCACAAACTGGACATGATCAATGGTGTTTGTACAAACTTAAGCTCAAATACTTATATGATTGCATTATATTCAATGATTCAATTGTTGGAATGACATTTTTGGTATTTGAATAAGTGCACTGAGAGTGCGACTTCGAAAAGTGGGACATGAAGACTTATGACCACAGTAATGTGCCAACATACAACTCATAAAAAATATTTTCCAGTTTTGTGTTAAGAAGTGTTCAAAGGAAAGCATTACATACAAGTAGATATATAGAAAAAAAAACTACTGCATGCAACAATTAGGGGGCCATTTCAAGCTACTTGTTTGACTTTAATTGCTCTTGCACAACTCCCAAATACATGCAGCCAGAAGAAACTAATGTGCAGGTTCAGGTTCAACAAGATTTAACACAAAACAAATTACAAATCTGAGCAGTGCATACATGCGAGTTAATAAAAAAATTAATAAGAAGTGCCAAAGCAAACTATCATATCATTAAAGGTCACACATTAGGCATATGGTTGCTATTGGTAGTAGAAGTAACAGGTCACATATTAGGCATGTGATTGCTACTGGTAGTAGAAGTAACAGGTCACACATTAAGCATGTGATTGAAGTAGAAGTTGTTTTAAACATCTACACTAATTAGTTTTGTCATCATCATTGCCATTTTGGGCTCCTAATCTTGGTGACATGCATCGAGGTTCAGGTGACATGCATCAAGGTTCAGGTGACATGCATCGAGGTTCAGGTGAAGTGGGGGTATTCCACGTTTATTATGTATGCTTCCAATAAAGTTGGCTCCCACTAATTATAAATAGACTAAATTCACCCCCTGAAAGTCATGGCTAGTAGTGGCCACAACCATGTCTATCAGTGTAGGAGTCACACCTGTTATAACTGCAGTGTCTCTATGGCAACTCATAAACATTCTAATCCTGTTCTAATGACTAATAGCGATAGCAATAAATGCGAGAGGTGGGAGGAGTACTGCTGGATGTATCTGCAAGCAATAAATGTGAGAGGTGGGAGGAGTACTGCTGGGTGTATCGGCAGTCTAAGAGATTCCTGCAAGTCTGCCAAGTACCAACACTAGACTGTTTCTAAGGTCAAGGCTCGCATATTCAGTAGAGCTGTAGTAGTGTTAATTCCTATGGGACTTATGGCATTACGTATTTCGCACATTGGAGTACGAAAAGTACAATATCACCAAGAATAGTGCCATGACATTTAGAGACTCCTGGTTTAGGGTATCTGACTGATCATTGATTAACATTGAGCACTTATCAATCAAAATTATCATGAAAGTTTAGTAATTTTATACCACTAACCAAACAGCTTGATACATTTTCATTTAGAAATGAACGAAAACAAAGTAATGAAATAATAAATCACAATTAAACATTATTTTATTAACTTAAACATTACATAAATACATGCTTGATAACTAAATAGCTATGTAGTCAAAACATTCTGAATCATGGTAACCACAATAACAGCCACATTACAAGTGGGCTTATTTTCTAAGCCTGTCTAAGTACAAAGTATGACTAAGTCACTAACTGATACCAACACGGACTGGCTCAGATACATACAAACATGAGACATGACCTGAGCCCAGCATAACTGGCGAAACTTGTGTATGTCATACAATATCTGATTGAGTTGAGTGCCAGTGAGAAGTCCGATGGGGGATCATTCACATGTACTTTCAAATACATTGAAAGGGTGGGTTAAAAAAAAAACAAGCTTAGACAAACTCAACTAAGGTGTGAGAAAGTGGGCTGCTTTATAGTTTTATATACAACAAAAATGTCATGCTCATGTTTTCTAAATTATAATACTAATCAAATATAAAGTTTGACTAATTAATATTATTTAGTTCTGTACCAGTTCCCTCTAATTAAGACATTTGCATAACAAAATTGCTGCCATTTCATCCCACAGGTAAGCGTCATACATTTTTGGTTGGTTATATCCACAAACTGGAGAGTGAGTGAATCAGCACCTTGTGAGAAATTACACTCAGAATAGTAGTAAAATAGTAGCAAAACATAGCAGCTTCATCTATCCTGTACTAAGTGAAATATCAACACTTACCAGTTTCTGTGATGATTAATTTCTAAAGTAGCGAATTAAGACGTTTAGTAGTATAAGCAGGGTTGAAAAAATCATGATTTTTGGTTTTTTTTTAAATCAGATTTTTTTATTTTAATCGGATTTATTTGATTTTTTTAAATATGGTATATAGATGTTTAAATTTGTAAACTCTTTCAAACATGTTATATTCAAAATCGATTTTGGGTTCTTGTCTTAACAGAGGGGCCTCACCCCCTGAAGTTGCATAATCTGTCTTGGAAAGCATGCTGTGTGTCTGTGGCTGTAGCAGTGGTAATTATTGATTGCCTATAGGGTGGATTAGCACCTGTCCAGGGCTCTGTGTACTCTAATGGTCTCTAACCAGAATACAAACTGGTACAGTATTAAACAACTGAGTCAACATACTGAATTGGTAACAACTGGCACAAGCTATAAGTGGACTTTAACTCAGGGCTTCTGACTTGAAAATATACTTCCTCTTGAAGACAAGTTTGTGTGGCTTCACTGCATTCAGAAAGGGAATAGCTCAAACATACACAATGTCATAAAATATTTGACTATCAGGCTATCTGGTGTCAATACAGCTACACAAGTGTGCGCACTTTGTGTTTTGTGTAAAACATACAAAACTTTGTTGATCTCGATGCTTGTAAACAATTATTTGTATTAAATTCATATAAATCAGCGATTAAAAAAACCGGAAGTAAAAAAAATATTTTAAAAATCATAAATCAATTATTAACAAAAAATTTTTGAGTGATTTAAATCAATGATTTAAATCAAATGATTCAAATCAAACAACCCTGAGTATAAGTGTAGCATTAAGCAGAAATGTGAAATATCAATTTTTTTTATGTGAAATGGCTAAAATGTTATGTGAAACGGGTTTCATTGGTTAATAACAAAACATGTGTTAATAAAATTAATGCCTTTTATTTTTTATTAGTTGGTTTACAGATGTTTTCAAACACAAAAACAAGTCGGTAGGGCGAGAAAAAAAAATAGCACCATATTTACCAAATATATTCACATAAAGGGGATATACAGCAGGTCGATAGGTTTTTTTTATTTGCATAGTTAGTGCATATTTTTCTGCCCAAACGGTAGAGTGGGTCTTACTGAGTAACAAATATATTGAACTTTTTTTCTGCCATACATTTCCATGGTAACAAACAAAATGGTCACCATTAATTTGTGAAAAAATATTTACAAATTGAGAATCAATGCTATTTTTTATTGAACAAAGATATCATAATTCTTGCAGAACCATATGCAGCATGTACTCTATTATACAGCTGGCAAAAAAACATTTATAAAAAAAAAAATTTTATTTTAAAACTTGTACCTTCCAAAAAAGATACTTATTTTTTAAACAAATACTTATGTTACATTCAAACGTTTGATTATTTTGATGTGTTCTGTAGACTATAGAGAAGAATAAGTTGAATTCACAGATATGCTGTCCGAATCTTTATGCATGCAAACGAGTCCTGACGTTTCATACCTATTTTTTTCTATGCCAATGCATTTATTCAATGTACAAAAAAAATTATTTTTAAATATTGCATTTTGTGTACTTTTGCAGCCCAAATAGTGTCGTGGATTGCATTCGCGGTTAGCGATAACATAAGACACTGATGCTTATTGCAGAAGGCGCTGATGCAACGTGGTGCTATCTGGACCAATAGTGTACAAAAACACAATAGACTTGGTGATAACCACCTATTATCTCCCGTTATCTTGAATTTAGTTTATATCATACTTTAGTTTCAAGAATACATCATGAAGATGACAAACACAATCGTATTTGAAAAAATTCCTGAAAAAAAATTTTTCTTTCCAAAAAAAACCTAGAAATACTAGGTCGGTGGATCCATAAATCAACCAACAAAACATAAAGCATCTAAGTGTGCCATCAGAGTGTGCCAACACATTACCCCAATTCACACCCTTAACCAGAAATAAATTTTTGCCAGTCTTGAACTTTTTTAAAAGTGTAACCATAACTGCACAAACTGCTTCAGTGGGGGAGCAGTTTCACATGGAAGCCGTTTGTGCCTATGACAGCTATCTTTGGTCTTTTATCTTTATATTACCCATTTGCCCGTCTTAAAAACGGGTACACAGGTCTGCCTCAATTACTTTAATGTCTGCAACCAAATTAGACAGTTCTAAATAAATGTCTGCCAGTTACTGTATCCCTTTGAAAAGGCACATCCTTGTATTAGTGGTGGTTTATGTCTACACCAACAAAAAATACTAGCTAACTGTATATATAACATAGCCATTTATGCAACCAAAACTGATAAAAGAAAGTATGGCATCAGCCGCATGCCCGCATCACTGATTATCATTACAAACCTTTTTTACTATTTGAATTTAGGAATTAGAATTGATTTTGTTACACAAAACATTTTATATACTATAAATGTTATAAATGAATATAAACCCATACATGGCATTTTTTTGATGCTCTCCCTAGTATTTAGTTAAGATAACAAAAATGTTTATCACTGTATATTTTGGTAGCGTAATGGTTACTGCAAAGCTAGTCCAAACATGTACAAAATTATAATGATATTGGGTATAGAAAAAACCTGGGTACAAGGACAAACTTAACAACAGCACAACAAAACAGGCAAAAATAACACAGGGTGCAAATACAGTATATTGCTTGCAAGTTCAACATAAAAAAGCAAAGAAACAATATTAACATATCTTCCTTTGATCTGTTATCAAGCAGTCTGTTGGATTATTCTTAAGATCTTAATAATTACTTCATAACAGATATTTTCAATAACGGCTTAAACCCTAAAAGGCTTTGTCCCATGTCTGCCTCCTTGTGTTGGATTACTTGGAGCATACGGTGCCATGCCTACATCTCAAAGGCATCCAACTTTTTCATCAGCCTTTTCTTTTCATAGCCCAACTTTCTGAGCCGTATAGCGCCACGCTCCAGACTAGCGACATAACTAATTCTAGTTTTCAGTTTTAGTCTGATTTCTGTTGACTTCCAGATGTCAAATAGTTGAAGTGTGACACCTCTGGCGACAGCCAGTCAAGTCCGTACATCTTGTGTACTGTTGCTTTCAATGTTCACTAGTGAGCCAAGATATTTGAAATAGCTTGACTGATTGATTTGCTTGCCAACAATGTTGATGGGTTGATCATCATCATTTGAAGCCATGATATGCACCTTGGCTACATTGATTTTCAGGCCAAAACATAGAATATTTTTTCTAGTTCAGTTGCTTGTTGTAAAAGTTCTTCTCTCAATCTGGCGATCAATGTTGTATCAGCTGCGTAGTGTAAATTCCACACAGCCTGGCCTCCGATGACACAACCAGATCGTTCATTCAGCTGAGCATGCGTATGATCTTCTCACCACAGACATTGAACAACTTTGGTGAGAGAATGCACCTGTCATGCACCTTTTTGAATCGGACACTGTCTGTATTTGTACTGTCGACACACATAACACCTGTAGTTCTACTATACAACTTTTTGACCAACCATACCAGGTGCTGTGGTACTCCAAATTCAATGTCTTCCATTGCATGTTATGATCCAGCGTCGATAGCCTTTGCATTGTCTATGAACATGATCCATATTTGTCCATCCTGCCCTTTTCAATGCTTCTCAGTTGTTCCTTTGCCGATGACGAATCCAAACTGTTCTTCTGCAATTTCTGATGTAATGTAATACTACATCTATTGTCGAATGATCTCAAATAGGACTTTAGCAGTATGACTTATGAGGCTGATTGTCCAATGTTTCTCACAATTTTGGTAACTTAAACATATATACATACTAGTCTAGTCGGACACAGTATTAACTGGTGAGAATGTTGGCCTTTTAGTCTAGAGTACCACAGTTCGAATCCATTTGCTGCTGTTTAAAGCAGGGCTTCATGTTTGAGGCGAGCGATCGCTCTCCCTATCGCTCGCACAAATCAATAATCTAGGGAACGATTTATCGCTCGCATCAATTGTTAAAATCGCTCGCTGTCTACAAGTGTTCGTCTTGACAAGTACTTTCTTGAGTATTAGATTCACTAGGAAAGTCTCTCCTCTTTATAACGCAGTGTTCGGGCTCCAATATTCGGAGTTCATTGCAAGAACACCATCGAAGCTATGTTGGCCGCGCGGTTTATAAAATGATCAAATGAGTGGACTAACGTTGATTTGTATTATGTGTAAATGTCACATAATGTTGTGTGTCGAACTGAATAAAATACATGTATACATGTACAGTTATGGAATAGTTAAGAGATCAACAATATTTCGCTACGATCCGATTGACCAACTACACTGTAATGGGAATCGAAAATAATAACCTGGATCTGAACTACCTAAAATGTATGAGTTGACACGGAGTGTAAAAGTTGATTAGACATTGAAAACGATAATTTTAGTAATTGTTCCACTTCGTCTTTCAACTGCTCTGAACACATAAATTCACGACGCACATCTCCGGTACCATTTAAAATTGATTCACTGTTTCATGTACGGATGACAAATTCATATTTTTTGCGCACTGAGTTTGAGTTTGTGTGTTTGGCATTATGATGCAATGGAAGCAAGCCATTTCACCTCAGTTTATATTGGTGTTGCCTACTAAGCTGCATTTATGAGTTATGACTATATATCTAATTCTTATACGTGGCGTATTTGTGAATTTCAATTACAATTTTTCAAACCAGCTAAACGAAGTCACACACAAAACCAGTACCGTGTCGTGGCAATGGCCCTGGCACAGTACACTGCGCCACAGCACTGCCACTGGCTTTGCCTAGGGCCAGGCTACGGCCATCAGTGGCATGTTGCAATTCACAACCGTTTCATCAATTGCAATCAGAATGTATGGGGTTTACTAAAGTAAACATTTATTTCTTTGTACAAAAGTCAGCGCCAACAAGCACCAATAAAAATGTCATGGCGACAACGACAGAATCCGAATGAGAAATGGTGGTGCCACCATACAGTAAAAAAAAACTAACAAATCGCTCGCCTAAATTAATTTGGCATATTTAGGCAAGCGATTTATATTATTAATATGAAGCCCTGTTAAAGCTTAGTAAACAATGTTCACTCCACATTGCCTCAAGTCACTCAGAACACACCATATCGTTGTGGGGAAGCCCATAACTCAGTAAACGACATGGTACAACATGATTTGAAGTGGGAGTCCCCACTTCATATTATCCCGTGCCACGCCACTGGACCCAAATGTGGACGTTTACAATTTCACCTTCCTGCCAAGAACAATTGTGACGTGGAACAACGTACCATACAATGTTGTCCTCGCTGAGTCGGTGTTCCGCCGCCGACTCCAGCAGAGAGAACTGTCCCAGCATGCACACCGACGTCGAAAATAGGTTGAAATAAAGTAGCGACGTCAGACAACATATACACAACGTCGATCAACCCCTGTCGTACCGACGTCGAAGTATGACGTTGTTTGGACGTCAGTAAGCAACGTACATAAGTGGACAACATACATGCCACATCGATGTAACAACGCCAAAGTTTGACGTTGTTAGCACGTCGAATTTAGGTCGGTACACAATGTATGTATAACTGGACAACATACACGCCGTCAATGTAACGTCGATTAACCTCCGTCGTAACAACGTCAAAGTTTGACGCTGATTCGACGTCGAATTTAGGTCTGCGAAATGACGTCGGTGTGCATGCTGGGACAGTTCTCTCTGCTGGAGTCAGCGGCGGAACACCTCCACCAACTCAGCGAGGACAACATTGTATGGTAGGTTGTTCCACGTCACAATTGTTCTTGGCAGGATGGCGAAATTGTAAGCGTCCACATTTGGGTCCAGTGTGGTGAATTGCTTGGAGTACCTGCGGTTGGTGTGGACTAGGACTCACCGATATATTTGTGTCTTTGTATCATTGAAGTTGAAACAATGCTGACAGATCGTTCAGCATTGTTTCAATTACAAAATCAACGTTACTAAGGACGTTGAAATCTAGTCAGTTTGTAATGTTGTTACAACGTTGAAACAACGTCGATGTCCGACGTCGATATCTCAACTTTCATATCCACCAATAATTCGACGTCATGACAATGTCAATACCTGATGTTGCTACAACATTGCCACAACGTCGTGTGCCTGCTGGGGTGACTCTGTGAGGACCACAATACACCAAGACAAAAATAAATAAACTAAAATAATAACCACATAGGGCACAGCACATGACCAGTCACATGGTCATCTCAGCGAGTGTCGGATGTTTCGGCCCGTAACGGGTTCGGCCCATGGGCCGAACCATCCAACGGCGCGACCGGTTAACCGTGAAGTGTTTTCGCTCGCATGGGCCGAACCATCCGTGTATGCAACCGGTGCCAGCGGGCGCCGTGGGCCGAAACGACTAACGAATTCTTCGCTATTTTCAACTGCGAAATGCTGTTGACTTGTTGTACGCTACAGTATTATTGTTTTCGAGTTAATTGTTGTTTATAGAGTATTGTAATTGCAAAATGTTATCTCGCATCTCAGCATAATATTCTTGCAGGACTTTGCCGGGTACGTATCTAGATAGCTAGCACTGTATAAATGAGTACTTGGCTCTAGACAATGGTGTATACATATTACATACATATGAATAAGGAGTTTTTGTGCAGTAATTGCAGCATGGCTTAATGGTTTCAAAAGAGGTCAAGTTGGTGCTGGAACAAATATGTCTGTTGGGCACCCCCTTTGTCTTTGAGGGTGAAGTGTAAAGTGGTTTGAGCGGTCCACAGTCCTAGTCAGTTAATAGAATGTGCCAAGTGCTGGAAAGGAAGAATCAATAAAATGTTCTTGAAATGCCTACCTTTCAAAACATCTGTCAACATTATCAGACATCAGCAGAAGCATACATAGTTGTTCCAGTGCTATGAGTTGCATGTCTCGTTCATCGCCTGTGCCCATTTGCAGCCATTCCAACAGCGTTTCCGGGTCAACTTCAGCCATTTCGATGGATCACACTTCCCGTTTACTTCAAAACAAGTCGAGATCAGTTCTCGACTGGTTCGTCGAATAAACAACAACAGTTTATATTTATTCTAAACTAGACCGCACCTCATCGTGTACACTCCATAACCAACAGGCAACACATCGCACGACGAATTGACTATGATCGATTCCTTCATCAATGTGATGTTGGTTTGTTTGGAGTTACGAATAGATCTAGAAACTCGACGTTGGCTAGGGGCAGCGAAACAGACTGAATCACTCTTCGGTCTCGGACTTCATTCTTCGACACCGCTTGAATAATCGCGATGTCCAGCAGGTCTACTGCTGAGCTAACTACAAAACAACAGACGATATATTCGTGAAATCTAGCTTTTCTAAATCACAACAGTTATTTGTAACGTGTTATACACGTCATATTTTCTAGCTGCGCATCCTAAGCACACCTAAAATACTCCGCCTCGTTTTGGAGTTTCTTGTTCACGTGATCAAAACATGTTGGAGTTAACGTCTGCTAGTTTCGTAAAACAGTGTTTATGTCGATCGCACCATAATCTATTAACATTTCCATGACATTTTAATTTTTGTATCTAGGTAATAAATTAAAATCAGGATGGCTGCTGAAACCGACATTTCACATAATAAATCCTGAGTTTCACTGGTTCTCTGGCTCCGCGCGTGTGCTTTTGACCTTAGGATATAGGGTCAAGCCTAGTCGCAGTTTACTTAAACTCCACCTGGTGTCGCCACTATGCCTCCGCCTTTGCGTCTGTTGCTATGCCTGATGCGATACTCCCTTCACAGCTGATCACAGCTAAACCTGGAGGTAGTATAGTGAGTTTTCGAGATCGAGATAACCAGCACTATGAGGCGCACTGAATCCACAGCAGATTTTTTCCATTTCCCTTTGTGGGATCTTTTACTTCCCCTGGCATAGACGACACCAGATAAACGGACCAACGGCGTTTTGGTGTCTCTTCCGAAAGACACGGGCAAAGTGGAGTGAATGAAATTGCCGAAGTTTCGAAACGGCCGCAGGTGGTTTTGAACCCCTTTCCCTTTGACCGAAAGCCCGACGCTCTACCATATGACCACGCTGCCTAGGCAAAGTCAATCGCCCTACAATGTTTTTCTATCTGGCTGTTGCTACTAGTAGAGAGACGAAGAGTGGGGCGAAAAAATTTGCCTACACGCTGCCCAGCTATATGAATGTTATAATAAAAAATATTCTCGAACGAAACATTTTCTTAGAAAAAAACGAAAATCGCAACTTAGTTGCGTAAATCTGCCGATGTCCGCGTTGTAACGGATACAGTCAATAATGCTTTCGTTTTAGGCCCAGGTATAAAAGGCTAAACATAGGCATAGGGGAGAGGGTGCTAGTTGTTAAAATGTTTAGTTAAAGTCACTTTTGTGAAAGTCTGTTAGATGCGTTATTTCTGTCAACTTTATTATTTGTGTTAATACAATGTACCATGCCATTGATATTCCGTATTGTAGTTGGGTAGATATGTGAAGTTTCCCAACTTATCATTAATGTGCGAAATGATAAAAATAATCTTCTTACGTGTGGAAAGTTAAACTATTTGTAAGTGCACACACAATAAAGTCTGGTCACATGCATTGATAGTTTACACACCAGCACACATTAATCATAATCACCAAAAGTTTCGAAAAAAACATATTTTTAACTCATATTTTCTGACCGTAGCTACCGTGTTCTAATAACACGTTCAATCACTGGGTGGTACCATGTAACTGTCGCTGCTGTAGTTTCCTGGGACACATGGGTGGCTCAACTAATACTGCCTTCATCTATTAGGCTTTTCATTTTTAGTTACCAAAGGGCATTAATTCCCCGGATTGTTAAATAACAACCAAATGTGAATGGAATATAAATTATTGAATGGAGTGTGAAATGATGAATGACAATAAAGTCATCTGATCGAACAAAATGGCGGGTGGAGCGAAGTCTACAAAAAGGTGAGCATGCCATGGGGATAATTTTTCGACAGTCTGTTGTAAATAACATTATTGATGATGTTGTTGGTGTGGGTTATCTATCGAATGAATGGGGAATAGCTATAAGAAACCCTATCATAATGACTGCTGTTGATTTGTGCTCATTCTTGCAGAGGAAAGTATGGCAAGTGGACATCGGAAGATATTAGTCGGGCTCTGAGTGCCTATAGAAACGGCGATATGGGTGTGAATGCGGTGGATAAGACCTACAGAATTTCGAAATCAACCGTCAAACGTCATGTGAAGAGATCAAACTCGTATGCAAACAATATTTCGGAAACTCTGGTGTTTTGAAGCTCCACAGTCGTCTTTTGTAGTCTCACCATGGTTTAGTTAGAGCTCAGACGCCTGGCTGAGGCTATGATCTCGCGGAATAAAAAATAACTTGCTCCATAATTTCAATAAAACGGAGCCGGTGAAAGCCGGTAAAAAGTGGTATTATAACTTCATTAAACGCCATCCGCATTTATCGTTACGAGCTCCCAAGACAACGTCACTTGCTAAGGCCCAAGTGCGGAATTTGGCCGTGTTAATCATTAAATATTCTGCGACGCTGATTATGTTGCATCATATCAGTTCGTCAACCCCGAGGACGATGCTAATGACAATGCGAAGCTCCATGCAACAGTAGTACTTGTGACGCTCAATGCTATATAGTACTTGTGACGGTCCCTGCAACAGTAGTACATGTGACGCTCCATGCAACAGTGGTACGTCCAGTGGTACACGCTATCTTGCGCGGTGTGACGTCCATTGGTACAAGCTGTCCTGCACGGTGTGACGTCCATTGGTACAAGCTGTCCTGCACGGTGTGCCGTCCAGTTCAATAAAAAATGGTATCGCCCTGCTATAACGCGTATCGTTCATTAAGTGTATCATGGGCGGATCCAGGGGTGTCCACCAGGTTCTCGGGCACCCCTCACTTTATTTTGGTCGGTTTTTGTTAATTAAATCATAATTAACTGTTAAGACAGCGCGAGGTGACGTACTCCTGCACATGTTCCTCAGATGAGGATATTTATAACATACAAACGTGGGGCATTGCCATACGTACTTTGTTGATGCCAATGATTGTATTTGCTAGAAGAGGTAACAATACTCAGCCAGGAAAACCGAACCGTTTAAAATGTTGGACCTGGCAATGAAATAGCATTATGAAGCGAATTTGTAAACGCGTAGGCATTTTGGTGGTAACATTTTCAAAACACCGTATGCATATTAGTAATTTACGAAATCTTGTATTTTTTGGAGTAAGTGCGGCATGATTAATAGAGCATGGGTGCGTGCGTGCGATCGTGCGTGTGAGCGCGTGTGTGCGTGCGTTTTGTATGTTTAGAAACTTAATGCTACAATTGATGTTGAACGCATGCTGCAACAACAGCAGCAGCCGGTATGACTGTAGCTACAAACAAAGGCATTGGGGTAAAATAAAAGTCCTAATATGGGACGTGTTTAAGTTGTGACTGTCTAACAACCAACATGCCGGATGATACGGTCGTGAGAGTCGAACAATTTCAATCAACTTGTATATTCAGTGGGTGTGTGCGTGCGTGCGTGCGTGCGTGCGTGCGTGCGTGCGTGCGTGCGTGCGTGCGTGCGTGCGTGCGTGCGTGCGTGCGTGCGTGCGTGCGTGCGTGCGTGCGTGCGTGCGTGCGTGCGTGTGTGCGTCTGTGTGTACACGGAGCGTCGCAAGTACCACTGTTGTACGGAGCGTTGCAAGAACCACTGTTGCATGGAGCGTCACAAGTACCACTGTTGCATGGATCGTCGTAAGTACTGCTGTTGCATGGAGCGTCATAGATACTACTGTTACATGGAGTGTCATAAATACTACTGTTGCATGGAGCGTCACAAGTACCACTGTTGCATGGATCGTCGTAAGTACTGCTGTTGCATGGAGCGTCATAGATACTACTGTTACATGGAGTGTCATAAATACTACTGTTGCATGGAGCGTCGTAAATACCACTGTTGCATGGAGCGTAATAGATACTACTGTTGCATGGAGCGTCGTAAATGCTACTGTTGCATGGAGCGTCGTAAGTACTACTGTTGCATGTATCGTCGTAAGTACTGCTGTTGCATGGAGCGTCATAGATACTACTGTTACATGGAGTGTCATAAATACTACTGTTGCATGGAGCGTCGTAAATACCACTGTTGCATGGAGCGTAATAGATACTACTGTTGCATGGAGTGTCGTAAATGCTACTGTTGCATGGAGCGTCGTAAGTACTACTGTTGCATGGAGCGTCACAAGTACCACTGTTGCAGGGAATGTCATAGACACTACTGTTGCATGGAGCGTGACAAATACTACTGTTGCACGGAGCGTCGCAAGTACTACTGTTGCACGGAGCGTCATAGATACTACTGTTGCATGGAGTGTCATAAATACTACTGTTGCATAGAGCGTCGTAAGTACTACTGTTGCATGGAGCGTCGTAAATACCACTGTTGCATGGAGCGTCATAGATACTACTGTTGAATGGAGTGTCATATATACTACTGTTGCATGGAGCGTCACAAGTACTCCTGTTGCATGGAGCGTCACAAGTACCACTGTTGCACGAAGCGTCGCAAGTACTACTGTTGCATAGAGCGTCAAAAGTACCACTGTTGCATGGAGCATCACAAGTACCACTGTTGCACGGAGCGTCGCAAGTACCACTGTTGCATGGAGCGTCACAAGTACTTCTGTTGCATGGAGCGTCACAAGTACCACTGTTGCACGAAGCGTCACAAGTACCACTTTGCATGGAGCATCACAAGTACCACTGTTGCATGGAGCATCACAAGTACCACTGTTGCACGGAGCGTCGCAAGTACCACTGTTGCATGGAGCGTAGCAAGTACCACTGTTGCATGGAGCATCACAAGTACCACTGTTGCACGGAGCGTCGCAAGTACCACTGTTGCATGGAGCGTCATAAATACTACTGTTGCATGGAACGTCGCAAGTACCACTGTTGCATGGAGCGTCGCAAGTACTACTGTTGCATGGAGCGTCGCAAGTACCACTGTTGCATGGAGCGTCACAAATGATACTGTTGCATGGCGCGTCGTAAATACCACTGTTGCATGGAGCGTCATAAATACTACTGTTGCGTGGAACGTCGCAAGTACCACTGTTGCATGGAGCGTCGCAAGTACTACTGTTGCATGGAGCGTCGCAAGTACCACTGTTGCATGGAGCGTCGTAAGTACTACTGTTGCATGGAGCGTCGTAAGTACTACTGTTGCAGGGAGCGTCACAAGTACTACTGTTGCATGGAGCGTCGCAAGTACCACTGTTGCATGGAGCGTCGTAAGTACTACTGTTGCATGGAGCGTCACAAGTACTACTGTTGCATGGAGCGTCATAAGTACCAATGTTGCATGGAGCGTCACAAGTACTACTGTTGCATGGAGCGTCATAAGTACCACTTTTGCACGAAGCGTCGCAAGTACTACTGTTGCATAGAGCGTCACAAGTACCACTGTTGCATAGAGCGTAACAAGTACCACTGTTGCATGGAGCATCACAAGTACCACTGTTGCACGAAGCGTCGCAAGTACTACTGTTGCATAGAGCGTCACAAGTACCACTGTTGCACGGAACGTCGCAAGTACCACTGTTGCAGGGAGTGTCATAAATACTACTGTTGCATGGAGCGTCGCAAGTACTATAGTATCGTTGCTGGTGTTCACAATGCTTCAATGAAACAATTATACATGCACATATATATATATATATATATATATATATATATATATATATATATATATATATATATATATATATATATATATATATATATATCTGCCGATGTCCGCGTTGTAGCGGATACAGTCAATAATGCTTTCGTTTTACGCCCAGGTATAAAAGGCTAAACATAGGCATAGGGGAGAGGGTGCTAATAAATTGTACCATGCCATTGATATTCCGTATTGTAGTTGGGTAGATATGTGAAGTTTCCTAGGCCCGTAAGCTATATGTTATATTATACGGCCACGTTGTTACAGCAAAGAACGTGTGTTTCGCACGCGAGTGTCACTCGAACATGTTACTGCTGTTACATTAATTGGACTATACACGCTTATACATCTTATACACAGTGTGCATAACAATGTATGTGTTAATAGCTTCATATAGGGGAAGACAGTGTCAGTTGAGCCATTTTTCATTCTTTTTGATATCTAGGACACAATCATATTCATAAGTCAAACTTGTTTTTACTAACATAAACTCTGATTATTAGTAGATCATTTTATACCAAGATTATATATATATATATATATATATATATATATATACATATATATATATATATATATATATATATATATATATATATATATAATATTATATATATATATATATACATATATATATATATATATATATATATATATATATATATATATATATATATATATATATATATATATATATATGTATATATACTTGTAGTACGCATATATAATTATATGTAGCTGATTCAAATAGAGTTGGTAAGCTGGATCAAATAACACTTGATGTGGGGTAAATTGAGCCACAGTGTAGCGTAAGTTGGGTAAATACTTTATTTTGTATAACGTACGTAGGCCCTGTACTGAAATTTCATAACAACTCGGCCAACACATCTACCCAATGGGAACAACACGTCTCTACACGCTTAATTGATAAATTGACACAATTAATATATACTTGTAGATAGGCTAATCGCAACCAGTGTATATCGGATAGTTGTAGCTATCCGATATCCCAATTTGCTTGGAAAAATTAATTCCTTGATGTATTTTGGGGTAAAGAACACTCGTCTTCGTTCTTTATCAACTGCTCAACTAACCCTCCACACGCACGCACGCACGCACGCACGCACGCACGCACGCACGCACGCACGCACGCACGCACGCACGCACGCACGCACGCACGCACGCACGCACGCACGCACGCACGCACGCACGCACGCACGCACGCACGCACGCACGCACGCACGCACACACACACACACACACACACACACACACACACACACACACATTATGCATATTCTATGACGTACTAATAGATGGTCGCATTATTTTAGGTGTTTTACGATTAGACGGTGAAACATAAATGCAACAACTGAAATATTACGTGAGAACAGGATAACATTGTGCCGAATGACCGAATGTTCTACAGCGTTGTTGCAATCGACAATGCCGGCGACTAATCCGCCCTCGTCGGCATTTATCGATCGGAAGCTGCGTTCGCTGCGGCCAATCATCGTCTACACCCGGAGGACACAAATGCCATAGTTGCCAATGGAGACGGCGATTATGCAGATGGCGTCGGTTTCTTGTAGAATGCAGTGGGTCCACTGCTTATTTCGAGTACTACCAGCCTCTGAGAATCCGTAGGCCTACCAGGCCCCACTTGCTACTGTTGCAAACTGGATGAGCCAATGATGGTGTAAGGGACATAATCAGCGAGCGAAAGCTTGTATTGATTTCTGCCACAGGGTTCGTCGTAACAGAACATAACAAGTCCGGAGAAGCATTTGGATATTAATTTGGTGAAACTACCATGGCATGGTATATTGGTGAATGCCCGCGCGCGTTGTCAACAAGATGCGAACTTCGTACGAGCAGTTATCGGATTAATTTCTTATTGCCTAAACACGCTGCGCTTTGCCGACAGAGCGAGAGCGGCTGCTAGCGAGCGCCCTCACGGTGCCCTCGCTGATTTCTGCTGGAATAAGATGGCGGCCATGTTCGGCGAGGGAGAGGGACAGCTGCTAGGACGCACACAGCGAATTCTGCTTGAACTTAGCACCGTGTTATATTTTACAGCAAAGAATTCGGCGATTCCTTTAGTACAACAATACATCTACTTCCTTGTAGCGAAGAAATACGCTGGCGGCTTTGCGGGTTTAGGTAAATTGACTGGTGACAACCTCGATGAAGTCAACGATGGACACTATCATAACATGTCGGCAAGCGGTGTTACCAGCCAGCCGCAGTATGACAGAGTGTTGGCAGATCGCGTGAACGAGGAGAGTAGCCTCATTATCCTCTACCTCAACATGGCCGAGTTACTCCCGGCAGCAATCGTTGTGTTGCTGCTTGGCTTCTGGAGCGACCTCACCGGCAAGCGCAAGTTCCTCATGTGGCTACCGTGCATCGGCAACGCCATCTACGCCTTGGGCTTCCTCCTTCCGCTCTACATATGTGACGGCAATATCGACAGTGTCGCGACGAAGGCATTCTTCGTCGTCGCCTCCATCATGTCTGGCCTCAGTGGCTCCGTGCCTGGATTCTTGTCTGGTAACGCCAGCTACATCTCTGACACGGACACTCGCGGCCGCCGCACGCTGCGACTAGCAATCGTCGAACTGTCTATCGGTCTGACATTCGGCCTCTCGAATCTACTCAATGGCTTCTGGATCCGCGCTACAAAGCACTACGAACAGCCGCTGTGGTTCGTCTTCGGGTGCTCCATTGTTCCATTCATCATGCTCTTCTTTTGCCTCAAGGTTTGTATCAGTGATTGTCTATTGTTGATACGAAAACACAGTCCACTGGCTGCCAATTTTCGCGACAATCCTGGTCGAAATTAATCCTATTTTGTTACTAAATGCGCTAGTCATGTTTGCGTGAGTGCGTGCGTGCGTGCGTGCGTGCGTGCGTGCGTGCGTGCGTGCGTGCGTGCGTTTACATGGGGAATACCAACGTCTGTTTGTTTTTCTCGTAGTTATATAATTGTAGTAATGCGTTAAGTTTGCGATGTCTGACTGAATTTTCAATTCATCATGACTGATTCTGAATTCGAAACACTAATCGCAATACACTGTAGTTGAAAGGCTTTCTAAATATATTGATAATGTCTGGATATTAAGTCCATAATTTTTTATCAATCGGTTATTTCGTGTTTAGTTTTGTTGTTTGTTTGCTTGTTTATTTGTTTGTCTGTTTATTTGTTTGTGTGTTTGTTTGATTGATTGTTTGTTTGTTTGTTTGATCAACATTGCGACCAGTAAACAGTTGTGCTTCAAGGATTGCTACGTAACAGGTCACTAGGTACATATTGGACGCTTGTTACGACACCTTTTTAAATAACAATAGGCCAATTTTGTAATCATAAAAGGTCGATTTTGTAATAAATCAAAGCACCAATTTTGTTTTATAACATAATTCCGATTTTGTGATAATGTCAGGGGTAACGATTGTATAACAAATCAACTGAACATGTAATAACACGAGTGGCCCAAGTAGATTTCCAAAACTTAACGTAGACCTCCTGGTCGAAACTTAATTTTATATGAGATAATTAATTAAAATAACATCCTTATTTGTGTTAACCTAGACAGCCTGGCTAAACTTTATTAAATTAAAACATATAATACCATATGTGTGTCGTTTTGATTTAGAAGGTATTATATTTGGCATTTTATTACATTCCACGTCTGCAGAAGAAAAATAGTCAATCTACGCGAGCAAGCTCTTCTTTCGATGTTATTAAAAATGGTGACACATAATCCCTAATTACAAAAGAGAACACCGTGTCTTGATCATAGTTACCACAACGTAATGCCATACTTGCTCTAATTATCAATATCTTCCAAAGGAGCCGAACGGTGAGCTGACAAGCCAACTGGGACAGCCGACTGCATTCAAGGACTTCCGGTCCATCCGCAACGTCTTTGGCTGCAGCACGGTCTCGCAGAAGAAGCTCTGGGCAGTCTTTGTCGCGTTCCAGGTAAGGTGGCTGTTTTTTTACTGAAACAAAACCAACATAACTTCTGAAACCACAGTAAAGAGTCTTAATATTGAAGTGATTTTTTTTTCTATAAAACAAAGAGGAATTTAAAAAAAAATTATGTAATCGACGCAATCTCGAGAGATGTCTCTAAAAAATTAATTGCGTCTAATGTAGACAGGTGCCTTGGGCGTGGGGCAAGCCTTCTAGCTACATTAACAGGTTCGCCGAGGTGGCGAAGGTCACGCCAGTAGCTCGGGTGTCTGTGAGGGTGACCTTATCGGTCGGAGTTCACGAGCACGTTCGCGTCGACGTTCTCAATGATGTTGCGCTGTAAGTTAAATATCGCCGTACATGCTTAATGCCTACTACTGAGTAAGTGGGGCGCGGTAGACCGGCAGTAGGACGTCGGTCTGTCAGTGGCGAGGACCACGGTGGACCATGTCCTGTATGATACGCCCTAGCTAGTTCACTATTTATGTAAAAAAAACAATAACAAAACGGTATTATCACCAAAGGGACCCTAACAAAATACAACCTGAGCTGTCATGCCCCGTTACGGGGTGGTGGGGCATAATCGCACAAGCGCAGAATGTGCATTACACCTGTCGTAGAAAAAGGGGCGACGATCACGTCACAGAAGTGACAGAGCGATGCGCCATACGGGACGATACTGAATAATGGCTGTTGTACAAAAAACACTTCATACATGTTATTATAGTTAACAATAATCCTGGCAACCCTACTGATGAGTGATGACACTAATTATTATATATGTACGCACCGTATCATTATAATGTATACATCGCATCGGATACCACCGTATGCTATTCTTACAACACCACTATTCACAAAACCATTTGATGCCATTTTTCTGGAGTCCCAATGGCGGCCATTTTGGGTTTCAAAATGGCCGTGTGTGTGCGCGTGTGCGCGTGTGCGCGTGCGTGCGTGTGTGTGTGTGTGCGTGCGTGCGTGCGTGCGTGCGTGCGTGCGTGGGTGCGTGCGTGCGTGCGTGTGTGTGTGTATTTATATTAATCATAATTACACAATTAAAATTATTATGATACTGAGTTCTCCAACGATTAAAGTGCACAGTTGTGTCAAATGTGTTTGAAATATTATGTTGACAATAATAACACCTGACATCATACACAAACTCATACTATCATGGTCTGTTCAGTAGTTCAAGTATTATCAAATGCATGTGCATCCAAACACAGTGTTCAATAAGCACTCATGCCACTACTTGTCACAGTGGAGTATCTCAACACCAACAAACAGCTAGATGACGTTGATTCCTGACACTGTTCACACCCCTTGTTCAAATGTGGACGCATGTACATACGACAAATGATGACGCATATACATACGACAAATGATGACGCATGTACATACGACAAATGATGACGCTGTACATACGACAAATGATGACGCTGTACATACGACAAATGATGACGCTGTACATACGACAAATGATGACGCTGTACTGCAATTCCAATACACTACACACCAGGGTGACTGGTTTCTACACATCTCATTTCTTGAGAAACTGTTAATATATTTACACATAATATATAGGCTTAATTATGCACTTTACACTATATAGCCTTAATTATGCACTGTACATTATATAGCCTTAATTATGCACTGTACACTATATAGCCTTAATTATGCACACATAATCCCAGAATATGCTGCACCTGGGGGATACTACCCAAAACCATTTTGAAATCTAAAATGGCTGCAACACAACAACATCATCATAATATATAAAATATATGTTTAATTCTATGCAATACTAGTGTAGTATTCAAAGAAAACGTGTACTTTTGACAAAATAAAAATACTATAATTATACATCAAAATGGTGTTATAAACGGCGGCCACTTTGAAATCCAAAATGGCTGCCACACAGCAACATTATAAATTAAATATATGTTTAATCCTATGTAATACTAGTGTAGTATTCAAAGAAAACATGTATTATATGATGCTTATTCGCAGGAGACGATAATAACCACCACTGGCCTTGTCATTCGTTTCAGATCTACGTGTTCGTGCAGCAGGGCCAGGAACGTACGTTCGTGTTGTTCCTGCAGAATTCGCCGCTCTATTGGAAGTCGCTTCAAATCGGTCTGTTTCTCTTCGTGCTCTACTCCCTCAGTGGCCTGGGCTGTTGGCCCGGTGTTCCTCTCCTCCATCGCGTGTGCGACGATGTCACCATTGCGATCCTTGCTATGATATCGAAGGCAGTCGGCTCGTTTGTGTTGGCGTTCGCACGTAACGATCCCATGGTCTATTTGTGTAAGTACACAGGGTAGGCCCTGCGTGGTTACTTACTACGACAATTGTCAGTGTACACCGAACACATTTATGAATGCCAAAATGATCCCGTTGCTTGTATACTCCGCTTATAGGCAGTTAGTATATAGCACCATGTTTTTTAAGAACATTTGTATAGCGCCGTAAATCTTGATAAATCCATTCGGAGGCGCTTAAAATATATTTATATGCACAACATTGATAAGTTATGCAAATGATGAATTAATTCAGATAGAAGAGAATATATTAAATTAAAAGAATAAGTTATATAGAAGATAATTATTAAAGATATATCATAAAAAATAAGCAAAAACATGGTGCAAAACATATGTTGAGAAATAATAAACTTAACACAACAGTGACATTTAATTACACGTACACGATGTAATAGGACGTCGTACACGGTGTAATAGGACGTCGTACACGGTGTAATAGGACGTCGTACACGGTGTAATAGGACGTCGTACACGGTGTAATAGGACGTCGTACACGGTGTAATAGGACGTCGTACACGGTGTAATAGGACGTCGTGCACTATGTAATAAGACACCGTACACGATGTAATAGGACGTCGTACACGGTGTAATAGGACGTCGTACACGGTGTAATAGGCATATCGTCTTATTACACGAGAACTTGCGATGTGGCAGTACAATGACAACGAGACGGAGTAATGTGAAGTAAACTAAACCTTGCTCACTTCGGAACTGCAATGAGTACGGTATTCTCTTAAGTGTAATATTGCGCAACTCCAAATGCATAAACAGTACATAGGCATCATAGGGGAAATTTGACTTAGCACCTCGTAACTTTTCGATAAAGCGCGACCCGACTGTTAAGGTAGCGTATATGTTGCATATATGTCGCACTAGTAGTAAAGCGTTGTATGCAATCACCAAACGATGTTTAAATATGGCCGCCTAAAACAAGTGGTTCTGCTAGGAAGGCATTAGGGTACGCCCAGGATAAAATGTATATTAACTTTCTTCACGCGTAACACGAAAGGTAAAAATACACATTTATGGTTTTCCTTTTATTTTACTAAATTCTTAGACATTGGAACTATAAAGTTTTGTTGACGCCTATCCATATGCGACTATCTGTCTGGTTGTTGGCGGGGTGTTTGTATAGCTACCGGCAGTAACAGTGCTGCCGTAACGTGTGGGCGATTGATGTTAACGGCTGCAGTCCGTTGTGCTTGCAGCATCCGTGGTGCAGCTGTTCCACTTGACGCCGTACGCCGTCGCCAGGTCCATGGCCTCCAAAGAGGTCGGGGAAAACGAACAAGGTTAGTACGTGCTCTACAGTAGACTCAGTCCCTCCCTCCCATCCTCTGCTCTCCCCCTTGATCCCTCTCTCCCTCATCCTGTCATTACCCCTTTAGTCCAGAGAATCTCTAGGCTTAAACCCTGTGTGTTTGCAGTGATGTGTGTCTGTGCTTCCCGTTGTTATGGTTGGTTGTAATGACTGCACCTGCCGTGAACGTGGTTTACTTGCAGGTTCCGTGTATGCGCTGCTGCACAGTGTCCAGTCAGTGGCCGTCTTCCTCGGTCCGCTCGTACACAACGCCATCTTCGCCGTCACACTGCACTCCATGAGCGGCCTCGTCTTCCTCATGTCGGGGCCTGTCCTCATAGTGCCAGTGCTTCTATTCACGTGAGTGCCATGGAATACACATTTATGCAAAATAACAACACAAGTCCAGCGTAGATTGAAATAGGCCAAAGAATGACATTTAGATTTATTAATTAAGGAGCAGGAAATTAGGCACGCATACACCATCAATCTCAGCAAGCATGCCGGCCCCCAAAAGGTGTTTACACATAATTAGTAAATCATGCCTATCAGCTACCCACTACCAGTACTATCTGTACCACTACTGACTTATATACAATTCACATGGTATCGGTGGGGGTCACTCCGCCGTGAATTAACCATACACATACATGTACAAACAGAAAGGCTGGGGTACTCGATCCCCAGCCAAACATGATAAATGAAAAAAGTGGGCTAACCACCCAACATTCGTGAACAATTCATAATGAAAATTATGGTAACACAACACACGATGTATAAAGGTGTTACATATCTAGACATTAGTCAACCAATAACTACTAACACATCAGACCGAGAGGTAGGGCCAAACAGCCACACAAATGTACTCGTAAAAAGTACCCGCACTAAAAACCCTGTGTACACTACTGAAAACTTAGTGGAGGGAAAAGCGTTAATGCAAAACCTCGTGTACCAAACTATAACAGGGAAAAGCGTCAAAAAATTCAAAAACTTTGTGAACTACCTCTCTGTTTTCAGTGTTTCACAGTGTATCCATACATAATGCACAACTTGATTTATTAGATAACAACTTGGTAACAACTGTTAACACAACATTAGGGAGGGAGGGTGGGATTTTTCAAACGGAGCGGAATAAACCGAACAACAAAACTGATCTTGCAATAAAATCAACAAATTCAGCGATAACGATTAATCAGTAACAATATAAATTCGGAAATATTTGCAGCGCAAAGGTCTCACAACGACACAAGCTAACTTGGAAATCGAGAGAGGCTGGTTCTAGGTCACGTGGTTGGTGTATCCATACGCGTGAGTGAGTAATTAGGCCAATACTATCTCTACCATAAAAGGTCTAACCTCAAATCGCGCATAAAATCTCGCATAAAATCATTTATGCGCCGCTGTCACATAAATTCATTTATGCAAAGTAACAACACAAGTCCAGCGTAGATCGAACTAGGCCAAAGAATTACATTTATATTTATTAATTAAGGAGCAGGAAATTAGGCAAGCGTACACCATCAAAATAAGATACATCCAATAATCTCAGCAAGCATGCCGGCCCCCAAAAGGTGTTTACACATAATTAGTAAATCATGCCCATCAGCTACCCACTACCAGTACTATCTGTACCACTACTGTCTTCAATACAATTCACATGGTATCGGTGGGGTCACTCCGCCACTAGGTCACCCTCTGTGACCGACCCCCACCATAATTATCACGTGAGTGCCATGGAATACACATTTAGGTCTGCCCAGCGTATTATCGAGTGTGCTTGCTGGGCTGTCTTGTTACGTACGTCTAAAATATTAAATGTATCGAAACTGCCACTTCATTACAATTGTAGCACGCATGCACGCACGCGCATGCACGCACGCACGCACGCACGTTCGCACAAATACACACATACACACACTACCGGAGTATATGAACGTTCTAAGTGTGATTAAACGGAACTGTTGTGCATTAAATAGGATGTAGTCATGCTTATCAGTTTAATACATCAGTGGCCGGAATATAATCGCTGCTCACTAACAGCTGCATACTGCATTATATTTGCACCGGAGAGGAGGAGGAAGAGGAGGAGGAGGAGGAGCGGAGAGCTTCATTCCGATCTCCTCACTTCCAATGTAACAAACTGTTCGTCTTTTTTCAATAACGAAATTATGGGAGTATCTGAGCAAAGGTGTGTATTGTCATGAACATTCAAGAAGTAACATTGCTCAGTTTTATTTATTGATTTCCACATTAATGGTCATGATTGAAATGTAATGTATCCTGCCAATATTGCTACACGCGCCAGCAGTAGTGATCCGCCTGGTCAAGTGTGGCAAGACAAGATGTTAAGTACAGTGATGTTGACGAGGTTCAAACTGCAGTTGCTGAGACAGAAACAGGACTGCGAGAATATAATCTCCTTCCGTAGACGACGAACAAGATTATGACGATTACAGTATTTGTGGCATCAAGGAGGATATATTACATTGCTATCATGACCATTAATTGGGAATCCGATATAAAACACTGTGCGGTGTCACTTGAACCTGAACATTTACTGTTGGTCAGATGCTCTTATCATTTGGTTGTTGAAAATACCGAGTTGTAGATATATGCTTCACTAGCTAACCGGTATGAACAGGCCATTTATTACATGCATAATGTTACCTGTACAATAATCCTAAATAGAGCAGTAAGCGTCTGTGTCGTGTGAAGTAGCATTGCGAAGCTGGCTTTACCAGAACTGTCAGAGCGGCGCATGCACAACCAGGTATTAGTTGGCTGCGGACCTAAATAGGCACACGAATTCGTCATTTGTAATATTATAATGTAAATTATATATGTATAAATTTTAGGTGGATCAAATATGTAGACAAAAACCAGGCGGGCTACTTCTCTATGGAAGGGGCTAATGCTCCCCAACCCCTCACACCAACCATGACCCCGTTGACTGAGGTCAGAGGGTTTGCGCAACACCCACCGGAAGTGAACGACGACGAAAATGGATGTCATTTAGATGACCCGCCGTAGGTCCACATAAACGGTTTCCTGCAGATCATGAGATTACAATTGTTCCGTATCAAACTGACTATTTTTGATGGTGCTGTCTTGTTCCGTGTTGTCTGTTTGTATACACTTATTACGGTTTGTGATGACGGAAGAACTTTGTAAGCTTATATCATTCTCACTGGTGGCGTGTCTTTTTCTTCGGAATAACCAGTCACCATCCTCGTGAATTCTGGAAAGGGTTTTACTTTAGAATCATAATTGATATCCCTTTCCTTAGTTAAACGCTGTTAATAAAACATATAATTATACCATAATTAATATCAACTGATTTACTAGCATGAACCGAATTGAATTTAAAGCTATTTTTAAATATCGCCAAGTGGTTTTTACCATGATAATATATTGCAATTCTGTTTACACACTTGACATTGTCAAAAATAATAGACCAGTGTCTATACTTTGAAGAGTGTCTGTGTCTTACGGTTTTTGATGACGCATTGCGTCCATGTGTGAATTAAGTGCTAAAGGTGCGTTAACACGAGCGAGTTTTGTCCGATTATGTCGTACGACATGGTGTCGCACGATGACGCACAAGTTAATTTTATGGGTACGTTTACACGAGCGACGTATCTAGAAACTACGAGTGCGACCTGTTGGCTTGCGCCAATCCCCACGTGAGCTTTGATGAAAGGTCACGACGAGTGCCGCACCTGTCGGTCGCGGCGATCACTGATTGGCCACTGCTTAAAAACTCGTACGTGACTGTCATCAATTTGAACCCAGTCGCAATTCTGCGACACAATCGTAACCTCACATTGGCCTCACTAACCGGTTTCGCGAGGGTGTCTAAACGATTTTAGTCCAATTATGTCGTACAACATCGTGGACAAACATAGATCGTGTAACCGGGCCTTTAATGTCCACGTCCATATTTCCCAGAAAATGAGACGCTGCTTAGAAGAAACAGGCTCGCCACCTAGTGAGAATGGGCCTTTGTTTATGAAACAACGCGTAATCGCAGTGAACATGGCGCCTCTACCTCTTATAATCCGTCTAATGTTAATCTGGTTAATATGTAAGTTAAATGTAGATCGAACGACCAGTATAGTGTGCAAGTTAGTGTAGATATTGATACTTACAGGATATACAGATTCCTAATGTTAACGACAGTCAAAATATTGTGAACTTAACTTTAATTGTTGGTCTACATACCACTTCCCTGGTCTACGTTCGATTTGTCTAACCGAAGCTGTATTTTGTTTACAAAACATTAGTAGTTAGTTGTGAACTTCATAGCTGTTTCGAGGGTACGGAAGGCATAGGCTTATAGTCTGTGTGTTAGACATGTTGTTAGAGTTTGGTATTGCACAAATTAACAAACCGATTCATCTTATTATGTTACTGTTTGGAATTTTCCCCTACTAGAAAGTTTTCATTGGTAATATGTTGCAGCATATTGGAATATCGAACCTTCGCACTTTGGAAGCGTTGAAATATCGAGTCGACCCCTATAGACGAGTCGTGGTTTTTTCACCGCCTAACAATATTGGTGACGTCGATTTTGCTAATAGACAATTTCATTGGTTGATGCGATACGGTTCTATTCGGTGATGATAAAGCACGATTCACGATGATGGTATACGTTTGCGTGCTGATGTTTGCTGTCCAGTTTGTATTGATGATGAGACAGTGTGGGTGTAAACACCAACAAGGGATGAGGACACGAGTTTATTAGTGTCGGAAGCTGGTTTGAACCAATAATTAGCAACAATGCATAGTTAGTCAATGTCGCCTTTATCGGAAGCCAGTTTGTCTTTTAAATTTTAGAATAAATATATATATGTGCCAAAAGTCGATCACCCCCCAGTTCGTGCTTGTTTCATTAAGAGACAGTTTTATAACAATCACCAAAACACTTATGACTTAGCACTTAGCTGTTGTTGTAGCTGTATAGCAATACACCTTACACACAATTACGCATTATACATCGACCAAGGTAAATGTGATACGTGCATTCTACTAAAATACTTACTAATGAAATGAACATTGTTTTGCTCGTCGCTATTACATTTTATCCATGACATGGTATTGTACAACTAAACGTGTTACTATTGCTATTGAATTAGTTTAATGTATAATTATATTGTGACTTGGCTTATATCGTTGTTAAATATTGTATTGCTTGTTGATAATATATAATTCCGCATACAATTATTTTGTGTAATAAAGTGTTATCTGCTATGCGAAATGGATTTCTTTGAACTTGGCAATGTTAAGCGGCTTATATAGCATATAGGCCAACACGAGTTAAGCAGATTGTCGTATAAATAATTTGTAACAAGGGGGGCTATTACTGTGTGGCCAGGACAAAAGCTCCCGGGAATTACTTAACACACATGTCTACAAGCCATAGTTTATTTCAATAAATAACGAAAGCCATTTTATGAACTGCTCTTCTTCTTCACTGCAATTGATTCTCAAACTGTACCACTCACGTTTGTGAGTGAGTGGTCGGGCATGCAGTCCGCATAAACTCAGTATTTGACTGATTGATTGATTGATTGACTCTCAAACTGTACCACTCACCATCACCCGACACGTTTGTGAGTGCGTGGTCGGGCATGCAGTCCGCATAAACTCAGTATTTGACTGATTGATTGATTGATTGATTCTCAAACTGTACCACTCACCATCACCCGACACGTTTGTGAGTGTGTGGTCGGGCATGCAGTCCGCATAAACTCAGTATTTGACTGATTGATTGATTGATTGACTCTCAAACTGTACCACTCACCATCACCCGACACGTTTGTGAGTGAGTGGTCGGGCATGCAGTCCGCATAAACTCAGTATTTGACTGATTGATTGATTGATTGACTCTCAAACTGTACCACTCACCATCACCCGACACGTTTGTGAGTGTGTGGTCGGGCATGCAGTCCGCATAAACTCAGTATTTGACTGATTGATTGATTGATTGACTCTCAAACTGTACCACTCACCATCACCCGACACGTTTGTGAGTGAGTGGTCGGGCATGCAGTCCGCATAAACTCAGTATTTGACTGATTGATTGATTGATTGACTCTCAAACTGTACCACTCACCATCACCCGACACGTTTGTGAGTGCGTGGTCGGGCATGCAGTCCGCATAAACTCAGTATTTGACTGATTGATTGATTGATTGATTGATTCTCAAACTGTACCACTCACCATCACCCGACACGTTTGTGAGTGCGTGGTCGGGCATGCAGTCCGCATAAACTCAGTATTTGACTGATTGATTGATTGATTCTCAAACTGTACCACTCACCATCACCCGACACGTTTGTGAGTGAGTGGTCGGGCATGCAGTCCGCATAAACTCAGTATTTGACTGATTGATTGATTGATTGACTCTCAAACTGTACCACTCACCATCACCCGACACGTTTGTGAGTGTGTGGTCGGGCATGCAGTCCGCATAAACTCAGTATTTGACTGATTGATTGATTGATTGACTCTCAAACTGTACCACTCACCATCACCCGACACGTTTGTGAGTGCGTGGTCGGGCATGCAGTCCGCATAAACTCAGTATTTGACTGATTGATTGATTGATTGATTCTCAAACTGTACCACTCACCATCACCCGACACGTTTGTGAGTGCGTGGTCGGGCATGCAGTCCGCATAAACTCAGTATTTGACTGATTGATTGATTGATTGACTCTCAAACTGTACCACTCACCATCACCCGACACGTTTGTGAGTGAGTGGTCGGGCATGCAGTCCGCATAAACTCAGTATTTGACTGATTGATTGATTGATTGACTCTCAAACTGTACCACTCACCATCACCCGACACGTTTGTGAGTGCGTGGTCGGGCATGCAGTCCGCATAAACTCAGTATTTGACTGATTGATTGATTGATTGATTCTCAAACTGTACCACTCACCATCACCCGACACGTTTGTGAGTGTGTGGTCGGGCATGCAGTCCGCATAAACTCAGTATTTGACTGATTGATTGATTGATTGATTGATTCTCAAACTGTACCACTCACCATCACCCGACACGTTTGTGAGTGAGTGGTCGGGCATGCAGTCCGCATAAACTCAGTATTTGACTGATTGATTGATTGATTGATTGATTCTCAAACTGTACCACTCACCATCACCCGACACGTTTGTGAGTGCGTGGTCGGGCATGCAGTCCGCATAAACTCAGTATTTGACTGATTGATTGATTGATTGATTGATTCTCAAACTGTACCACTCACCATCACCCGACACGTTTGTGAGTGAGTGGTCGGGCATGCAGTCCGCATAAACTCAGTATTTGACTGATTGATTGATTGACTCTCAAACTGTACCACTCACCATCACCCGACACGTTTGTGAGTGCGTGGTCGGGCATGCAGTCCGCATAAACTCAGTATTTGACTGATTGATTGATTGATTGATTGATTCTCAAACTGTACCACTCACCATCACCCGACACGTTTGTGAGTGAGTGGTCGGGCATGCAGTCCGCATAAACTCAGTATTTGACTGATTGATTGATTGACTCTCAAACTGTACCACTCACCATCACCCGACACGTTTGTGAGTGAGTGGTCGGGCATGCAGTCCGCATAAACTCAGTATTTGACTGATTGATTGATTGATTGACTCTCAAACTGTACCACTCACCATCACCCGACACGTTTGTGAGTGTGTGGTCGGGCATGCAGTCCGCATAAACTCAGTATTTGACTGATTGATTGATTGATTGATTCTCAAACTGTACCACTCACCATCACCCGACACGTTTGTGAGTGCGTGGTCGGGCATGCAGTCCGCATAAACTCAGTATTTGACTGATTGATTGATTCTCAAACTGTACCACTCACCATCACCCGACACGTTTGTGAGTGTGTGGTCGGGCATGCAGTCCGCATAAACTCAGTATTTGACTGATTGATTGATTGATTGATTCTCAAACTGTACCACTCACCATCACCCGACACGTTTGTGAGTGTGTGGTCGGGCATGCAGTCCGCATAAACTCAGTATTTGACTGATTGATTGATTGATTGACTCTCAAACTGTACCACTCACCATCACCCGACACGTTTGTGAGTGCGTGGTCGGGCATGCAGTCCGCATAAACTCAGTATTTGACTGATTGATTGATTCTCAAACTGTACCACTCACCATCACCCGACACGTTTGTGAGTGTGTGGTCGGGCATGCAGTCCGCATAAACTCAGTATTTGACTGATTGATTGATTGATTGACTCTCAAACTGTACCACTCACCATCACCCGACACGTTTGTGAGTGAGTGGTCGGGCATGCAGTCCGCATAAACTCAGTATTTGACTGATTGATTGATTCTCAAACTGTACCACTCACCATCACCCGACACGTTTGTGAGTGCGTGGTCGGGCATGCAGTCCGCATAAACTCAGTATTTGACTGATTGATTGATTCTCAAACTGTACCACTCACCATCACCCGACACGTTTGTGAGTGTGTGGTCGGGCATGCAGTCCGCATAAACTCAGTATTTGACTGATTGATTGATTGATTGACTCTCAAACTGTACCACTCACCATCACCCGACACGTTTGTGAGTGCGTGGTCGGGCATGCAGTCCGCATAAACTCAGTATTTGACTGATTGATTGATTCTCAAACTGTACCACTCACCATCACCCGACACGTTTGTGAGTGCGTGGTCGGGCATGCAGTCCGCATAAACTCAGTATTTGACTGATTGATTGACTCTCAAACTGTACCACTCACCATCACCCGACACGTTTGTGAGTGAGTGGTCGGGCATGCAGTCCGCATAAACTCAGTATTTGACTGATTGATTGATTGATTGATTGATTCTCAAACTGTACCACTCACCATCACCCGACACGTTTGTGAGTGCGTGGTCGGGCATGCAGTCCGCATAAACTCAGTATTTGACTGATTGATTGATTGATTTTGTATCCAGTAATACCGAGGATAACACATTAAAGCATAAGTATAAGTACACTTATTTCCAATGTGATCCTCCTGGTTTTTAAGAGTGTCCTTCTCTAGAGTTAGTGAGTCCATCACAGGTTTTTCCATTTCCCTGCATGGGAACTTTTATTTCCCAGTTCTTGCGTATCTACTTCCCCTAGCATAGACACCAGATAGAATGGGCCAACGGATTTTATTGTCTCTACCGAAAAACACAGGCAAAGTGGAGTGAACGAAATTGCCCAAGCTTCGAGACGGCGGAGGTGGTTGCGAACCCCGGTCCCTTCGACCGAAAGCTCGACGCCCTAGCACACGACCATCGCGCTTCACATCGCATGTGCGACACTGCACCTGTCTTTCTCTAGGTTTTGCTTTTTCGCATGTTATGTTTCCTTGCCTGCCCCATCACTTGATGGGTTTCCATTGTTCGTTTTGCTCTGACCATTACCTATCTATTGACTATCTTTGTCCAACAGAGCTATGATGAA
Organism: Lamellibrachia columna; assembly: GCA_963662155.1. Classification (NCBI taxonomy): domain Eukaryota; kingdom Metazoa; phylum Annelida; class Polychaeta; order Sabellida; family Siboglinidae; genus Lamellibrachia; species Lamellibrachia columna. The sequence goes on from OY759262.1 coordinate 40,312,075, forward strand.
CTCAGTAACTGTCTTTTTATTGTAGCAACTTTGCCTCCAAACTATCGCTAGCCATGTAGGCGTGTATCTGCCGCGATATTGTAAGCACTCTTCAGAGGTTTGGTTCGAAGAAAGACCTGTCCAGTGAGTGCAATGTTGGAACTAAGTTACCATTCCCGTATATCAGACAAAGTTAACCGATTCCCGGCTGCATGGTTACGATGACCATCTAGAATCGATATTAAGTTTTTCCACCTGTCCACCGGCGCACTGGCAGTATTTGTGCACGTTCCTGTGGCACCGGTTAGTAGGCCCCGCGACGCGTCGATTTCGTCCCGTCCCTTTCTCGCTTCGTCAAAAGCAAATCTCTTATTGTAAAATGGGAGTTGATAAATGTAGTGATACATAATCCACCAGAGGCGCCACGGGCTGTTTCAAGTAGCTTGACTAGCCTCTAGGGATCATGCCTCAGTTAGACTTCCTGGTGTGTTACAGTGTAACCGTGGATTTTTAGATGATTTAAATAGGCGGAAGGATTTTTGAGAATTGTTTGTAATTTATGCAGAAATTGGTAAATATTGACGGCTATGGCACGTTCAGCCGTTTTAAACGAGTTAGAAATATGTGATTTTGACAGAACTCGACCAGCATGTCAATGAGATGATGACAACGACAGGAAATAAGTTTCAGAATTTTTGATGGTCCCGTTTTCTTATAATCGTGCAAAACGTTAACGTTGTCACCAATGGGAAACGTAACAGTAGGCTGAACCCTCTAGTGCCAACCTACGCGCATGCGTGAAAATTTATCATAATGTTATGGTGCGTGGCGCCAGTGTTGGGGAGCGTGCTCTAGTGCCCGATAAAATCCGAACAAATCTAACAAATTATTGTGTTAACAAATAATACATCGTACCAACATTAACGCTTAGTCTACCGCAATCTAACCAAAACAAATCACAACCCTGGCACCAGAACGTTCGGTCGATCTGTTTGTTTGAATACAACCTTCGCGGATGCGTAAAAATGTAGGTCGGGGATGACAGTGTTAGTTGACATATTTTCATTCTTTTTTTATTCCTATACCAACATTGGTAAGTTGAGTCACAACGGGTAAATGCTAAATATTTGAATAATTTACGTAGGCTTTTTACTAAAACTTCAAAACTATGTAGCCAACACGTCTACACAATGGATACAACGTATGTCACTGACAAGTCAACACGCTTAATTAATAAGTCAACACACTTAATTAATATAGACTTATAGGCCCATCGTAACGAGTGTAACTGCTAATATGTTTGTTGCCTTATACGATGTCCCAATTTGCTCACAAAGATGAATTCTATTATGTATTTTGGAGTAAAACAACACTCGTCTTCGTTCTTTAACCACTGTTCAACTACCTTATCTCCCCCTGCATTGTGTGGCTCAACTAGTCTCATTTCGACAATTAAGCATTTTAATTAACTTTTCATTAATGCGATGTAAAAAAACATTCTTCCATGTGCAGAGTTAAACCATTTGGAAATACACAAACAATAAAGTCTAGTCACATGACAGTTTACACAGCAGCATATATTAGTGACAAACACCAAACGTTATGAAAAACATCAAAGAAATATTATTAATTCACATTTTCTGACAGTTGTGACATATGACGCCTATTATACGTCAATCGTGTTTTAATCATTTTAATCACCGGGTGGCACCAAGTAATTGTCGCTGCTGTAGTTTCCTGGTAAACATGAGTGGCTCCACTAACCCAGTGGCTCAACTAACACTGCCTTCCCCGATGTGATCTGGCGTTTCGGACGAGCCCGCGTTGGCATAGATACGCACTTGCATCGGCGCACGACAAAACAATCGCGGATTTGTTTAGGTGTCAAATTATGTCAGTCGCTCAAGGATATAGATATATGACAATACGTAATCTTTCCTCGGCGAATCGGAGCAGACAAAACGCTCGAACCAAGATTAAAACGGGGTCAATGTCCAGCATTTACGACCACTATTGGCACATCACAAGGAGACAGTGTGCTGCCTATTCTCTTCTCTTCGTGACCTAATTGGAAGCAGCCCTCCGTGATCTAGGAGACAACTTGCCGCAACGCCCCCAAGGACGATGCCGTTATACCCTATATCATGCTACATATCAATGACGCTGACTTTATTATCAGTGCTCCTGGTTGGCTGTCAAAATCAACGAAATCAAAACAGAACCAACATTCACATAAGAAACAACCACGCTGGAGAGGATTTGCGCATTACGTGACACGCAAGCTAGGCTCTCTACTGGGGGACATGCAAAACGCGGTATAGCAAAAGCAACTTGCGGCTGTGGCTCTCCGGAAGCTGTGGTTTTTCTGGATCAAACGCCACCAAGTATCCGAAGATCTCCGACTGCGACTGTACAATGTGTTTATAGTGCTTGTGTTCACATACATTATGGGCACGTGGGGCAAACCGGAGTGGGCCAGGTTCGATTATTTCCGTCGTCGTCAGCTGAGACAGGTCATCTGCATTAGACATCCTCAGTGAATTATCCCGCAAATGTGCGTGCGACCCACTGAGCTTTTCTGCCATCAAAGTTCGGTGGCGTCTGTTTGGACACGTGGTCTGCATGCCACGTGAAGCGCATGCACACCAATGGCGATAAATCAGTATGTCACACCCGAAAGCATCTCCAACGCCAGCGAGACCTAGAATGGCTGAAGTCACTTGACCGAAGTCAATGGAGAACCTCAGCCGGAACATATTGAAAGAGGCACATACTAAACTGTCCTCATTACTTGTAGTGATGAAGTGACCCGAAAGTGCGTTCGCACGCCGGCACGCTCGCTCGCTCGCACGCACACACGCGCGCGCGCGCGCACACCCACACACACACACACACACGCACACACCGATACACCAACACACGCACGCACGCACAGCGCATGCACACCCACGCACGCCGAAAGTCTCATATAACTCATTCGCCGAGCACTTGAACTGTGATTTGAACTCGTTTGCGTCGGTAAGAAATTATAAACTAAAATGTTATTTTTACAGAACATCGTGTAATCTATAATAAATTAGTTTGTGACTCTGTATGTTCCCTCGTATAATAAAGTATTTGTGACTCTGTATGTTCCCTCGTATAATAAAGTAGTTTGTGACTCTGTATGTTCCCTCGTATAATAAAGTATTTGTGACTCTGTATGTTCCCTCGGATAATAAAGTAGTTTGTGACTCTGTATGTTCCCTCGTATAATAAAGTAGTTTGTGACTCTGTATGTTCCCTCGTATAATAAAGTATTTGTGACTCTGTATGTTCCCTCGTATAATAAAGTAGTTTGTGACTCTGTATGTTCCCTCGTATAATAAAGTATTTGTGACTCTGTATGTTCCCTCGTATAATAAAGTAGTTTGTGACTCTGTATGTTCCCTCGTATAATAAAGTATTTGTGACTCTGTATGTTCCCTCGTATAATAAAGTAGTTTGTGACTCTGTATGTTCCCTCGTATAATAAAGTATTTGTGACTCTGTATGTTCCCTCATATAATAAAGTATTTGTGACTCTGTATGTTCCCTCGTATAATAAAGTAGTTTGTGACTCTGTATGTTCCCTTGTATAATAAAGTATTTGTGACTCTGTATGTTCCCTCGGATAATAAAGTAGTTTGTGACTCTGTATGTTCCCTCGTATAATAAAGTATTATTTTTACAGAACATCGTGTAATCTATAATAAATTAGTTTGTGACTCTGTATGTTCCCTCGTATAATAAAGTATTTGTGACTCTGTATGTTCCCTCGTATAATAAAGTAGTTTGTGACTCTGTATGTTCCCTCGTATAATAAAGTATTTGTGACTCTGTATGTTCCCTCGGATAATAAAGTAGTTTGTGACTCTGTATGTTCCCTCGTATAATAAAGTAGTTTGTGACTCTGTATGTTCCCTCGTATAATAAAGTATTTGTGACTCTGTATGTTCCCTCGTATAATAAAGTAGTTTGTGACTCTGTATGTTCCCTCGTATAATAAAGTATTTGTGACTCTGTATGTTCCCTCATATAATAAAGTAGTTTGTGACTCTGTATGTTCCCTCGTATAATAAAGTATTTGTGACTCTGTATGTTCCCTCGTATAATAAAGTAGTTTGTGACTCTGTATGTTCCCTCGTATAATAAAGTATTTGTGACTCTGTATGTTCCCTCATATAATAAAGTATTTGTGACTCTGTATGTTCCCTTGTATAATAAAGTAGTTTGTGACTCTGTATGTTCCCTCGTATAATAAAGTAGTTTGTGACTCTGTATGTTCCCTCGTATAATAAAGTATTTGTGACTCTGTATGTTCCCTCGTATAATAAAGTAGTTTGTGACTATGTATGTTCCCTCGTATAATAAAGTATTTGTGACTCTGTATGTTCCCTCGTATAATAAAGTATTTGTGACTCTGTATGTTCCCTCGTATAATAAAGTAGTTTGTGACTCTGTATGTTCCCTCGTATAATAAAGTAGTTTGTGACTCTGTATGTTCCCTCGTATAATAAAGTATTTGTGACTCTGTATGTTCCCTCGTATAATAAAGTATTTGTGACTCTGTATGTTCCCTCGTATAATAAAGTATTTGTGACTCTGTATGTTCCCTCGTATAATAAAGTAGTTTGTGACTCTGTGTGTTCCCTCGTATAATAAAGTAGTTTGTGACTCTGTATGTTCCCTCGTATAATAAAGTAGTTTGTGACTCTGTATGTTCCCTCGTATAATAAAGTATTTGTGACTCTGTATGTTCCCTCGTATAATAAAGTATTTGTGACTCTGTATGTTCCCTCGTATAATAAAGTAGTTTGTGACTCTGTGTGTTCCCTCGTATAATAATGTAGTTTGTGACTCTGTATGTTCCCTCGTATAATAAAGTAGTTTGTGACTCTGTATGTTCCCTCGTATAATAAAGTAGTTTGTGACTCTGTATGTTCCCTCGTATAATAAAGTAGTTTGTGACTCTGTGTGTTCCCTCTTATAATAAAGTAGTTTGTGACTCTGTATGTTCCCTCGTATCTCCGTCAGCTTCTCGTGTATGACATTTTATAGGCGGGCCCGGGGGCCCACGGGGATGGTTCGTATATTACCAAATATTCCAAATTCCCCCGGGGGTGGGGTTATTGCCTATGTGGACGTTTGACATAGATTGCGTTACTTAGAACAATAGTACGTACAATTGTTTGCAATGCTATGTTAACATATATATATATATATATAAACTCCGGGGCGCACCGCTACCTATCTCAGCAGTGTGTCTAATCAAGTGAACATGACCATCATTGATTGTTAGGCACAGCCTTTGTTATAATACAGTTGTTAGGCACATCCTTTGGTATAATACAATTGTTAGGCACAGCCTTTGTTATAATACAATTGTTAGGCACAGCCTTTGTTATAATACAATTGTTAGGCACAGCCTTTGTTATAATACAATTGTTAGGCACAGCCTTTGTTATAATACAATTGTTAGGCACAGCCTTTGTTATAATACAATTGTTAGGCACAGCCTTTGTTATAATACAATTGTTAGGCACAGCCTTTGTTATAATACAATTGTTAGGCACAGCTTTTGTTATAATACAATTGTTACACACAGCCTTTGTTATAATACAATTGTTAGGCACAGTCTTTGTTATAATACAATTGTTAGGCACAGCCTTTGTTATAGTACAATTGTTAGGCACAGCCTTTGTTATAATACAATTGTTACGCACAGCCTTTGTTATAATACAATTGTTAGGCACAGCCTTTGTTATAATACAATTGTTACGCACAGCCTTTGTTATAATACAATTGTTAGGCACAGCCTTTGTTATAATACAATTGTTAGGCACAGCCTTTGTTATAATACAATTGTTAGGCACAGCCTTTGTTATAATACAGTTGTTAGGCACAGCCTTTGTTATAATACAATTGTTAGGCACAGCCTTTGTTATAATACAATTGTTAGGCACAGCCTTTGTTATAATACAATTGTTAGGCACAGTCTTTGTTATAATACAGTTGTTAGGCACAACCTTTGTTATAATACAGTTGTTAGGCACAGCCTTTGTTATAATACAATTGTTAGGCACAGCCTTTGTTATAATACAATTGTTAGGCACAGTCTTTGTTATAATACAATTGTTAGGCACAGTCTTTGTTATAATACAATTGTTAGGTACAGCCTTTGTTATAATACAATTGTTAGGCACAGCCTTTGTTATAATACAATTGTTAGGCACAGTCTTTGTTATAATACAATTGTTAGGCACAGTCTTTGTTATAATACAATTGTTAGGCACAGCCTTTGTTATAATACAATTGTTAGGCACAGCCTTTGTTATAATACAATTGTTAGGCACAGTCTTTGTTATAATACAATTGTTAGGCACAGTCTTTGTTATAATACAATTGTTAGGCACAGCCTTTGTTATAATACAATTGTTAGGCACAGCCTTTGTTATAATACAATTGTTAGGCACAGCCTTTGTTATAATACAATTGTTAGGTACAGCCTTTGTTATAATACAATTGTTAGGCACAGCCTTTGTTATAATACAATTGTTAGGCACAGCCTTTGTTATAATACAATTGTTAGGCACAGCCTTTGTTATAATACAATTGTTAGGCACAGTCTTTGTTATAATACAATTGTTAGGTACAGCCTTTGTTATAATACAATTGTTAGGCACAGCCTTTGTTATAATACAATTGTTAGGCACAGCTTTTGTTATAATACAATTGTTACACACAGCCTTTGTTATAATACAATTGTTAGGCACAGTCTTTGTTATAATACAATTGTTAGGCACAGCCTTTGTTATAGTACAATTGTTAGGCACAGCCTTTGTTATAATACAATTGTTACGCACAGCCTTTGTTATAATACAATTGTTAGGCACAGCCTTTGTTATAATACAATTGTTACGCACAGCCTTTGTTATAATACAATTGTTAGGCACAGCCTTTGTTATAATACAATTGTTAGGCACAGCCTTTGTTATAATACAATTGTTAGGCACAGCCTTTGTTATAATACAGTTGTTAGGCACAGCCTTTGTTATAATACAATTGTTAGGCACAGCCTTTGTTATAATACAATTGTTAGGCACAGCCTTTGTTATAATACAATTGTTAGGCACAGTCTTTGTTATAATACAGTTGTTAGGCACAACCTTTGTTATAATACAGTTGTTAGGCACAGCCTTTGTTATAATACAATTGTTAGGCACAGCCTTTGTTATAATACAATTGTTAGGCACAGTCTTTGTTATAATACAATTGTTAGGCACAGTCTTTGTTATAATACAATTGTTAGGTACAGCCTTTGTTATAATACAATTGTTAGGCACAGCCTTTGTTATAATACAATTGTTAGGCACAGTCTTTGTTATAATACAATTGTTAGGCACAGTCTTTGTTATAATACAATTGTTAGGCACAGCCTTTGTTATAATACAATTGTTAGGCACAGCCTTTGTTATAATACAATTGTTAGGCACAGTCTTTGTTATAATACAATTGTTAGGCACAGTCTTTGTTATAATACAATTGTTAGGCACAGCCTTTGTTATAATACAATTGTTAGGCACAGCCTTTGTTATAATACAATTGTTAGGCACAGCCTTTGTTATAATACAATTGTTAGGTACAGCCTTTGTTATAATACAATTGTTAGGCACAGCCTTTGTTATAATACAATTGTTAGGCACAGCCTTTGTTATAATACAATTGTTAGGCACAGTCTTTGTTATAATACAATTGTTAGGCACAGTCTTTGTTATAATACAATTGTTAGGTACAGCCTTTGTTATAATACAATTGTTAGGCACAGCCTTTGTTATAATACAATTGTTAGGCACAGTCTTTGTTATAATACAATTGTTAGACACAGCCTTTGTTATAATACAATTGTTAGGCACAGCCTTTGTTATAGTACAGTTGTTAGGCACAGCCTTTGTTATAATACAGTTGTTAGGCACAGCCTTTGTTATAATACAATTGTTAGGCACAGCCTTTGTTATAATACAATTGTTAGGCACAACCTTTGTTATAATACACTTGTTAGGCACAGCCTTTGTTATAATACAATTGTTAGGCACATCCTTTGTTATAATACAATTGTTAGGCACAGCCTTTGTTATAATACACTTGTTAGGCACAGCCTTTGTTATAATACAATTGTTAGGCACAACCTTTGTTATAATACACTTGTTAGGCACAGCCTTTGTTATAATACAATTGTTAGGCACAGCCTTTGTTATAATACAATTGTTAGGCACAGCCTTTGTTATAATACAGTTGTTAGGCACAACCTTTGTTATAATACAGATGTTAGGCACAGCCTTTGTTATAATACAGTTGTTAGGCACAGCCTTTGTTATAATACAATTGTTAGGCACAGCTTTTGTTATAATACAATTGTTAGGCACAGCTTTTGTTATAATACAATTGTTAGGCGCATCCTTTGTTATAATACAATTGTTAGGCACATCCTTTGTTATAATACAATTGTTAGGCACAGCTTTTGTTATAATACAATTGTTAGGCACATCCTTTGTTATAATACAATTGTTAGGCACAGCCTTTGTTATAATACAATTGTTAGGCACAGCCTTTGTTATAGTACAATTGTTAGGCAAGCCTTTGTTATAATACAATTGTTAGGCACAGCCTTTGTTATAATACAATTGTTAGGTACAGCTTTTGTTATAATACAGTTGTTAGGCACAGCTTTTGTTATAATACAATTGCAGAAAGTTCGTTTAGTGGGTCGACTCGCCTATGTATATGACCACGTCAAGCAGGGTTCCAGGTACAGTTACACCATAGATCATGAAACGAGATAACAGATCTCATGTGTTGCAGCGCAGGGCTTTCCACTTTCAGTATTCTATCATATAAAGCTAAAACATGTCTACTTACAAAATCCTGAACATTTTCAATTATCAATGCTCTGAGTATTCTCGTATTCGGGTTGCTATGTTTGGCAACAAACCGAAGTAGATCACGCATGCGAACAAGCGCGTAGGGCAGAACAACATCAACAAACAGCGTGCTATCCCTGCTTGTTCCCAGAACAACATCAACAAACAGCGTGCTATCCCTGCTTGTTCCCAGAACAACATCAACAAACAGCGTGCTATCCCTGCTTGTTCTCAGAACAACATCAACAAACAGCGTGCTATCCCTGCTTGTTCCCAGAACAACATCAACAAACAGCGTGCTATCCCTGCTTGTTCCCAGAACAACATCAACAAACAGCGTGCTATCCATGGTTGTTCCCAGAACAACATCAACAAACAGCGTGCTATCCCTGCTTGTTCCCAGAACAACATCAACAAACAGCGTGCTATCCCTGCTTGTTCCCAGAACAACATCAACAAACAGCGTGCTATCCCTGCTTGTTCTCAGAACAACATCAACAAACAGCGTGCTATCCCTGCTTGTTCCCAGAACAACAAACAGCGTGCTATCCCTGCTTGTTCCCAGAACAACATCAACAAACAGCGTGCTATTCCTGCTTGTTCCCAGAACAACATCAACAAACAGCGTGCTATTCCTGCTTGTTCCCAGAACAACATCAACAAACAGCGTGCTATTCCTGCTTGTTCCCAGAACAACATCAACAAACAGCGTGCTATTCCTGCTTGTTCCCAGAACAACATCAACAAACAGCGTGCTATCCCTGCTTGTTCCCAGAACAACATCAACAAACAGCGTGCTATCCCTGCTTGTTCCCAGAACAACATCAACAAACAACGTGCTATCCCTGCTTGTTCCCAGAACAACACCAACAAACAGCGTGCTATCCCTGCTTGTTCCCAGAACAACACCAACAAACAGCGTGTTATCCCTGCTTGTTCCCAGAACAACATCAACAAACAGCGTGCTATCCCTGCTTGTTCCCAGAACAACAGCAACAAACAGCGTGCCATCCCTGCTTGTTCCCAGAACAACATCAACCAACAGCGTGCCATCCGTGCTTGTTCCCAGAACAACATCAACCAACAGCGTGCCATCCCTGCTTGTTCCCAGAACAACATCAACCAACAGCGTGCCATCCCTGCTTGTTTCCAGAACAACATCAACAAACAGCGTGCCATCCCTGCTTGTTCCCAGAACAACATCAACCAACAGCGTGCCATCCCTGCTTGTTCCCAGAACAACATCAACAAACAGCGTGCCATCCCTGCTTGTTCCCAGAACAACATCAACAAACAGCGTGCCATCCCTGCTTGTTCCCAGAACAACATCAACAAACAGCGTGCCATCCCTGCTTGTTCCCAGAACAACATCAACAAACAGCGTGCCATCCCTGCTTGTTCCCAGAACAACATCAACAAACAGCGTGCCATCCCTGCTTGTTCCCAGAACAACATCAACCAACAGCGTGCCATCCCTGCTTGTTCCCAGAACAACATCAACAAACAGCGTGCCATCCCTGCTTGTTCCCAGAACAACATCAACAAACAGCGTGCCATCAGTGCTTGTTCCCAGAACAACATCAACCAACAGCGTGCCATCCGTGCTTGTTCCCAGAACAACATCAACCAACAGCGTGCTATCCCTGCTTGTTCCCAGAACAACATCAACCAACAGCGTGCCATCCGTGCTTGTTCCCAGAACAACATCAACCAACAGCGTGCCATCCGTGCTTGTTCCCAGAACAACATCAACCAACAGCGTGCCATCCCTGCTTGTTCCCAGAACAACATCAACCAACAGCGTGCCATCCCTGCTTGTTCCCAGAACAACATCAACCAACAGCGTGCCATCCGTGCTTGTTCCCAGGTTATGTGAATTACTCTTCACTAGTGTAAATTGTGTCTGTTTTAGAAGTTGTTTTGTCCATTTTCCATACTCAGTATTAAAGTAAACAGGTAGTGCTTATGATATTATATGATACTTATAATACATTTACTTCTCATGTGTTGTCCATTTTCCATATCTCAGTATTAACATAAATAGGTAGCATGCTAATTTTTTTCAATTGCACGCGCGTGTGTTTACGTGAGCTTGCGTGTATGAATGATGAATGTATGAACGTAAATAATTATGTAGTATGTACGTATATAATATAATTTGTTTTATTTGTGTATGTGTGTGTGTGTGTGCGTGCGTGCGTGCGTGCGTGCGTGCGTGCGTGCGTGCGTGCGTGTTTGTGTGTGTGTGTGTGTGTGTGTGTGTGTGTGCGCGTGTGCGTGCGTATGCGTGTATGTATGTGTATGTATAGGCTAGAAATAACTTCTTCTTTTTGTTTCACGGTACACATTTTGGACTAGTGAATTGTGCATCTAATTTAACAATTTGAGGGCATTCTGATGCAAATCGAATGCGACAATCGAATTAGACCGTGAAAATGAGCGCCAACAGCAGCACCGCTCTATCTGTATGGCGAGCGTCTGTTTGCCCTACAAACAAACCGCCATGTGCTTTTAATAAATTCATGACATCAAATCGCAACCCTGAATTGCGAGATTGTTTGCTCAGTCCAAATTATAACAAGTTGAACAGCTTTAAATGCTTCCACAGCATAGGTACTTTAACTAAACAAAAATGTGAAATAGTTATTTAGATGTCCCCTATATCTTGCTATAACACGAACGTTGCATAATTTAAGTTCTGCTAGCCAGTAGGCTATGCTTATGATGGGATATTACTAAACAATGTTACGTTATGTATGTATTGCAAGGTATATAGTATAACTCCAATTTAAATTTAACAATTGTAATATCCCAATATATTACTATCATACTATTTGCATGTATACATTTTATTTGCAGGTAATGGTTCGTTCATATAAACGAGAAACACGGGGTATGGAGTTGTGAACTGTATTGCCCAAGGCAGGAATGGGGCAAGACGGTTTTTTGGGTACTCTTACTATTTTTCAAATGCAATTCTATGTTGTCTGTTTGCTGAACACACATGTTGGTCTATGAATGATATGAACATAATAAAGACATGCTAACATAGTTTAGTGGTGTACAATTTGAATGTTTTCTATAATAGGGGGCCGCGCTGCCCCAGGTTACCCAACCAGCTAAGCTATAGGGGGCCATGCTGCCCCAGGTTACCCAACCAGCTAAGCTATAGGGGGCCGCGCTGCCCCAGGTTACACAACCTGCTAAGCTATAGGGGGCCGCGCTGCCCCAGGTTACCCAACCACCTAAGCTATAGGGGGCCGCGCTGCCCCAGGTTACACAACCTGCTAAGCTATAGGGGGCCGCGCTGCCCCAGGTTACCCAACCAGCTAAGCTATAGGGGGCCGCGCTGCCCCAGGTTACACAACCAGCTAAGCTATAGGGGGCCGCGCTGCCCCAGGTTACACAACCAGCTAAGCTATAGGGGGCCTCGCTGCCCCAGGTTACACAACCAGCTAAGCTATAGGGGGCCGCGCTGCCCCAGGTTACACAACCAGTTAAGCTATGGGGGCCACGCTGCCCCAGGTTACACAACCAGCTAAGCTATAGGGGGCCGCGCTGCCCCAGGTTACACAACCAGCTAAGCTATAGGGGGCCGCGCTGTCCCAGGTTACCCAACCAGCTAAGCTATAGGGGGCCGCGCTGCCCCAGGTTACCCAACCAGCTAAGCTATAGGGGGCCATGCTGCCCCAGGTTACCCAACCACCTAAGCTATAGGGGGCCGCGCTGCCCCAAGTTACCCAACCAGCTAAGCTATAGGGGGCCGCGCTGCCCCAGGTTATCCAACCACCTAAGCTATAGGGGGCCATGCTGCCCCAGGTTACCCAACCAGCTAAGCTATAGGGGGCCGCGCTGCCCCAGGTTACACAACCAGCTAAGCTATGGGGGCCGCGCTGCCCCAGGTTACCCAACCACTTAAGCTATAGGGGGCTGCGCTGCCCCAGGTTACCCAACCACCTAAGCTATAGGGGGCCGCGCTGCCCCAAGTTACCCAACCAGCTAAGCTATAGGGGGCCGCGCTGCCCCAGGTTACCCAACCAGCTAAGCTATAGGGGGCCGCGCTCCCCCAGGTTACCCAACCAGCTAAGCTATAGGGGGCCGCGCTGCCCCAGGTTACCCAACCAGCTACGCTATAGGGGGCCGCGCTCCCCCAGGTTACCCAACCAGCTAAGCTATAGGGGGCCGCGCTGCCCCAGGTTACCCAACCAGCTAAGCCTTTCAGAGGTTTACGTATGCATTGTTTCAAAATTTGTGACATAGTATTAACATATTTTATTCGATGATTAATTTTAACTATAGTTACGTAGAATTCCTCTGAAATGAGGTACGTCAAATTATACAATCCTACAGTGAGGCATTAGGCCCACTTATGGGGCATAACGCCCAGAGGTGGGCGCTTGCAATATCATAATTGTTTTATTCGAATATTATTTTAATATATCACCCGCAGTCAATACATCTATCCCCTCACCTCACCTATCCTCTTCGGGCCCAGTGGCCCATACGGCCGAAGTGAATCTCCTCCATCTTGTTCTGTCAGCTGCTACACGTCTGGCTTCGTTCCAGCTATTCCACCCCAGTATACGCCTTTCATTTTCAATAGTTGATCGCCACGTTGTCTTTGGTCGCCCAACCTTTCTTCTACCTCCAGGCGTCCAATTCAGTGCAGTCTCACAATTGCTGTTCTTCTCCATTCGTAGGATATGTCCTACCCACTTCCATCTTCTTAACTTGACTTCAGTGCTGATTGTCTTCAATTTTGTTTTTGCCAGAATATATCGATTTGATACAACGTATGGCCATCGAATTTGTAGGATTCGTCTTAAACACTTGAAAAAAAATGTATCTAACTTTCTGTTGTCTCCTTCGTTAATTTTCCATGTTTCACTTCCATACAACAACACTGGTTTAACAAGTGTGTTAAAAAGCCTCAATTTCGATCTCAATGTGTATATATTTGAACTCCATATCTGCTTTAGTTTCATGAAGGATACCCTCGCTTTACAAATTCTGTTAACAATGTCATCGTCGCCTCCTCCTTGCTTACTAACGTTCGCACCAAGGTAGTTATACTTGTCCACTTCCTTTAGCTCTTGATCATCGATTAGTATCCTGTTTTCGCACTTGCTGTTTATCCTCAATATTGCACTTGCTGCAAATTGATTCAGTTATCTTGTCTTCGTTTGCATGTGTGTGTAGCATGATGACATGAGTGCTATGTCATCGGCAAAGTCCAGGTCCTCTAGTTTTGATGTGAAGTTCCATCTTATTCCTGTTTTGTTTCCCGCTGTTGTGTTTCTCATTATCCAGTCCACTACTATCAAGAAGACATTACATCTCCTTGTTTAACTCCAGTTTTGACCTTGAACCACTCAGATTCCTCACCTTCGTCTAACACTGCACATTCACTATCTTCGTATAACATCTGTACCATGTGGATTATCTTGCATGGAATTCCATAGCTCTCCATAATTTTCCATAGACTCTCTCGGTGCACTGAGTCAAATGCTTTTTAAAAATCCACAAACGTGATGTATAGAGTTGCCTGCCATTCCACTACCTGTTCTATAATATTTCATAAAATAAATATCTGTTCTACTGTGCCTCTCCCACTTCTGAAACCTGCTTGTTCGTCTCTCAACTTGCTGTTAACTCCATCTCTTATTCTGTCAATGAGTACTCTTCCGAATACTTTACTAGGAACAGATGTCAAAGTAATTCCTCTCCAATTCCCGCACTCTGTCAGGTCACCTTTCTTCGGTATTTTAACGATCAGTCCCTGCTTCCACGTTTTTGGCACTTTCTCTTGTTCCCAAAATGTTCTGAATAATTTGACAAGCCATTTCTCTGTTGTATTCATGTCTGCTTTTAATAATTCTGCTGTAATTTCGTCCTTGCCCCCTGCTTTCCCGTTTTTCATCTTCCTTAGCGCTGTTCTAATTTCTGCCTTTGTTATTGGGTCAGTACTGATTTCGTTTATGATCGGATCTATCTCCACATCTGTTACAGGGTCATCAGGTATAGGTATATTAAGGATTTCCTCAAAGTGTTCTTTCCATCGCTTCCTTCTGGCCAATCCTTCCGTTATTAAGTTTCCACCTTTGTCTTTCACTGCATTTGTTGTCTTACGTTTGTCGTTACTGAGGGTTTTTGTAATATCATACACTTCTTTCATTCTTCCATTATGTGCTGCTTCCTCTGCTTCCATGACAAGGTGGTCAACCCACTTCCTCTTGTCTTGTCTCATGCTCTTCTTCACTTCTTTGTCTTTACACCTATATTTATCCATGTAGTTCTGCTTAATCCTGTCTGACTTTGTCTGCTCGATGTTGTTCTTCAGTCGTTTTCTCTCTTCTACTAACTCCCACGACTCCTTGCTGATCCATGGTTTTTGCCCTTTCTTTTTGTACCCCAGTACTTCTTGAGCTGTTTCTTTGTATGCATCCTCAAAGTCTTGCCATTGTTTCTCAACTTCTTCGTCGCCTGTTTCTTCGTAGTCTTGTAATATATCATATTTGTTGCGTAACTTCAGTGAGAATTGGGCTTTAATAGCTGGTTGCTGTAACTTAATTATATCAAATTTCTTTCTGATCGCCTTGTTCTTTTGTTTTCTCTTTAGTTTCAGCTTGATTTTTGATCGCACTAATTGGTGGTCGCTCGCAATGTCGGCTCCTCTCATGGCCCTAGTGTCCATTACTGATGTCCGGTGTTGCCTACTCACTAACACATGGTCTATTTGATTCTTTGTCTTTCCTCCTGGAGATGTCCATGTCTGTTTATGTATAAGTTTATGTGGGAAAATGGTACCTGTTACCACGAGGTTATTGAGTCCGCAGAAGTCAACAAGTCTTTCTCCATTGTCATTTCTTTCACCTACTCCATCTATCCCACTACTACAAAATCACATTCGCATATTCTATACATTAATTTCTTTTGTCTCAGTTTCTCGTGGTCACTGTACACAGTTCCACTTTGGTGATAAGGACGTTTTGAATAATTGTGAAGCTAAAATTTTAATCTGACGCACTGTAACCTGTAACCTGACAGGCACGATCCGATTTTCGAGCCTTCTTGCTAGATAGGGAAGATGGACGTTTCCCCACATCGAAGTCTGACTGCCGCATTGAATGAGCTTTATAAAATCGCTACTTGATTTTAAGGCATTGTCAAGCCTTTAGGTGTACATATGGCTGATTTTAATTTTCAAGCGATAAATGGAAGGTAGGTGGTATAGTTGACTAAATCGGTGAAGATCTGTTTGACTGTGGACTGCCGAGGTGTGGCGGGATGACTAGTACGATCACTCAATTGTTAAGATCTGTTTGACTGTGGACTGCCGAGGTGTGGCGGGATGACTAATACGATCACTCAATTGTTAAGATCTGTTTGACTGTGGACTGCCGAGGTGTGGCGGGATGACTAATACGATCACTCAATTGTTAAGCTGTTTTTTAGCATGAATATCAATAAATATCATTAATTAATGTTGTTGGCTACTGATCAAAAGAATATATACAAATAGGATACAGGGAGTTGTAGGCTGATAAGGCAAGAGAGCGGATAGGGTAAATGCGGGCAAAACGGATTAGTAGGACAAAATGGCTATATATCGAAATCAGTTGTTGCCACAAAAATGTGTGTACGTATACGATATACATGTGTGTACGTATACGATATACATGTGTGTACGTATACGATATACATGTGTGTACGTATACGATATACATGTGTGTACGTATACGATATACATGTGTGTACGTATACGATATACATGTGTGTACGTATACGATATACATGTGTGTACGTATACGATATACATGTGTGTACGTATACGATATACATGTGTGTACGTATACGATATACATGTGTGTACGTATACGATATACATGTGTGTACGTATACGATATACATGTGTGTACGTATACGATATACACATAATATCGATCCTACAAAGTCGCTTGCAAACGTTGCGTTCTGTAAAAATCCTCTTTTAAATTTGTTCATGTAAGTGTACGTCTATGGAAGACAAAGTGCTTGTTAGACGCAGTGATGATGACTACTGTTATGTCTTTGTTTTTTTAATTAGCTTGAGCGAAAACATAGAAAAATCATTTCATATTTTGCATATCTGCTTCGATAAAATGGGTCAGTTGTGTACTGGCAAAATGGGATAGCACATTTTTTGACTACCTTTGACACAACTCCGATCCCCAAACATGCAGGGAAACCGGTGGTCTTCCTTAGAGGGACGACAGTCATAATAACTGGATGTCCTGTCGTGTTCCCTGTTGGTCGTGGACCAACAGGTGACATTTAAAAACAATGCCACTTTCAAAACACAGATCTTTATTCAGTGGAGTGGAACGAAAAAACGGGGTTGTCAACGGGCTCACGCGGCTTCACGTATTGCAACCCAAAACGGTAGGCCTACTAGTAATTAGTATGGAACATAGGTTCGTGCAAAGAAAAACTATAAAACAAAAATGGCAGTTCAATAGTGTCGTCCGAGAAATGAAAAACATCGTCTGAGAAGACTACATCAACGAAACAGGGTGGCACAGGGAGGGGCGAGGCCATTGCACGGCTGAAGCGTGAAAGAAATTAAGATAAAAACAAATGCCTATACTGCACTTAATTATTCGCGGAAACAGAAGATGTGTGTACAAATGTGACATATTTTGAATGTGAGCTCGTCTTAATGATGACAAACCACGAAGTGCCAACTTGTTCGCATTATGTGTTAGTTCATCATTAGTTTCAGTGTAATAATACATTATGTGTTAGTTCATCATTAGTTTCAGTGTACTAATACATTATGTGTTAGTTCATCATTAGTTTCAGTGTACTAATACATTATGTGTTA
This sequence comes from Lamellibrachia columna, assembly GCA_963662155.1. Taxonomy (NCBI): domain Eukaryota; kingdom Metazoa; phylum Annelida; class Polychaeta; order Sabellida; family Siboglinidae; genus Lamellibrachia; species Lamellibrachia columna. Next base: position 40,329,856 of record OY759262.1, read on the forward strand.
GTTCATCATTAGTTTCAGTGTACTAATACATTATGTGTTAGTTCATCATTAGTTTCAGTGTACTAATACATTATGTGTTAGTTCATCATTAGTTTCAGTGTACTAATACATTCCGGTGTGTTCTTCAAAGAGGGTTGTAAATTAATGTATGCTCCACAATGATATGCGCCATCAACATCTACCCCCGGTAGGCATATATTGTAGATAGTTTCAACCATTGACATTGGCATTGACAACTAAAATCGCCATATATAATTTCTATCCCATATTACATCTCTATGGAGCCAACTATGCTAAATTATATTTTATAAAAAAAATTGCCTGATAATAAACATTATTAGAATATTTCGCTGAAAACAACACCACTTCGGAATGCAATAATAAATACGACTTTACGTCTGATTATGTGTATTGTTGTCACATGACACGACGGCACTCGACAACGGCCACGCTTCGTCGATCGGCGTAGCATTGAAAAATAATTGCTTTTACTAGTTACCGTTTCTTAAGTGATGTCATGATGAAGCTTATTGATGTTTTGATATCGTATTTGCCAAACGTTTGTGACTTGTCCAAGAATAAGACAGATTAGTATGCGTCTGAAAATACAGGACTTTGCTCATAATAGAATGTCATGTTTGCTTAGTTTAATAATGTAATCCTTATTATACAGACCTACATTAGCATTTTTTTTTATCAAACTGATGATGGCCAAATTTGGTTGTGGGGTAATAATGATTGAACATGAAACACTGATATGGGTGTTTGCAATTGATATGCATGTCATTGTCAAACCAGAAACTAAAATATTCCATTCTGGTTTAATCACTTGTACAATTTGTGGATATTCCCCAAACTTGCTATTTTCATTGACACATCTGTAACCTAAAGGATGAAGAGTCTAGAAATAAAGAAATATGGACTTCAGAAGCAGAGAAGAGAGTCCCTCGTTTCAAATGTGGGATGAGGCAAGCACTCTTGCATGACCGTCAGCTACGTAAGACATCCCTGCATGCCGTCATAGTCAGGTCGTGTAAGACCAAATGGCGCAAAATACTGATCAAAGTACGAAGGGTTAGCTTCTCTGCACGACTGTCAAGTAAGGTCGTCTTCTCTACATTACTAGTTTATGAGAGAGGGCCAGTCAGCACGCCTGCACGACTTAAAGGTACGTCTTCGTGGTGTGACGTCCTAGTCTTTGTAGGAAGGGCCAGCGCCTTGTAGATTGACTATGAGTCAAGTCTATGTTGGATGTCTAGTCTATGTGGGATGGGCCAGTTTGTTGCCCAAAATAAGTATTTTCTAGAAGAAAACATTTATTAAAAAACAATAACAACTGTTATTCAAATTGTTCTACCAGTTGTGTAAAAGAATGAATACTCAAAATGGCCGCCATGTTGTTTGTTATCGTGGAAAAGGAGGGTCTGACAAAAACATTCAATTTGTATCCGGGGTAGGAAAGGTAAATCTGTGTATTATCTGCATATAGATGGTGGTCCAAGTTGTGAGTTTGAATGACTGAGCTTAGTGGAGTAGTGCAAAAAGTAAAACGTAATGGTCCAAGAACAGAACCCTAAGGAACACCACATGAAATGGGTAAGGCCGGTGGAAAGCAATTAGCTGCCAACAAGCCTAGATCCCAACAAGCCTAGATCCACCTGTGCGTATGTGTACGAGCGACATAAGTCTGGGCAGGCACTATTAATTATCACTGCCACAATGTCAACACGGCACAACACGTCGGTAAGACTGATCGAGCGTAGCCTGTATAGAGGAACACCGCAACAACACAATGACCAGGCTTTTGGATTGCAATCGCTTCACGATTAGTTCGCACTGTAAATTCAGCGTGCTAATTGGTCACTTTGAGATTTGCTTGTTTGTAGGCATCCGGCGTGATCTCCACTCGACCAGTCCACCCTAGATGGCAAGTGCACAAAGAAACCATCGGCTTATCGGAAGTCCAATTGTCTTTCTTTATGTATAACATGCACCCCTGAGATAATGTGTTCCATTCATTAATCGTCCTCTGAATTAGTACTTTCTGATATATACAGTTATTTCACTTAACGTTATTTCGTGTCCTCCAGTTTTCCTATCTTTTTAAGTGAGAACAAATATAGTAACCCTTCAGTATCTTAAACAAATTATATTTGATCTCTTCTTAATCGCCTTTTGATTTTAACCCATATTTTTTGGCTTTTATCATAATGAAGGTCTCTCAGTTCTGGGCTTGGTCTGTATGGAACAAAGGCAATAGCAGTGGCGACGAAAACAAAGATAACTAAACTTATATAATCACATTACGGAGTTTGTATGCCTTCGAAGTGCAATCGCGTTATGAACACATCCAAAAGGCTCTTAAGATTTTAAAATAAGTCTAATGATCAACCTGGTATTTACATTTTCTTCAATTGTCTTTGAACTTGAACATATACTTGAAAGTAGGTTTTTAATTCTCTAACTTAAAATTGAGTCGTTACAAGGTTGAATTTGGGTAACTGAGAAAAACATTATAGACGCCCCGGTTAAATGAATATCTGCTCTGTCCTTGCACACACTTTGCCGAATGCCACTTCACGAGAGCTCATTGAAGTAACAATGAGCGTCAAGTTACAGGGACTTGTGGTAGAGACTAATGCATTCGGCCTACCGTTCCGCTCCATTTGTCGGTGTTTGTACTTGGCCGAGCATTAATCTAATCGTATTGTGCTTCTAGCTTGTAGCCGTACAGCAACACACTGCTAGTTGTTGCGACTGAGTTTATTCAACGACAACATGCCGACGACGACTTTACGTGGTCCGTGTTTTTTCGGGTAACAGATTTAGCATGAGATTCAAGTGTGTGATTCAATGAGAAATATGCACAGTCGAACAGAACGAGAACACAAACAATGACACTATCGTAGTCGACAAGAATAGACAGGAACGTAGATCTTCACAGGTCATTCAAGACGTGGCACCGCAGGGCCAGGCATGCAAGAAACACTTGAAGCCAGCCAGGTAGAGATGATGTCCCGGCAATGTCCACAGTCGGTGGCATACATAATGACAGTTGCCAACACTCATTTCTGTTCGCTGTGATGTAACTTCGTCGACAAGACTGTACGAAATTCAAGAAACACCATTATTGGTATCATATTTGAACGCACAGAAATATGCTGTAGTGTCCCGAACGGACACGGACAACAGTAGTACGTTCGAAGAATTAGCACTTAGTTCGTTTGTTGTTCGAAAACGGCGTGAGACGTTACAGGAACCAGCGCGAACACCAACGAAGGATATGCATTATTTTATAGAAAACTGTGTTGTCGGCTCGGCCTAGACTGAAAACTAAATATCACAATAAGTGTTGTTCCGTGGACAGTGGAAATGGAGAGCTTGTAACAGACACGTCACGATGTACTGTGAATGGCTGGACGGGAGATTGGAGATCTACTTCGCGCTATATTTCTTTGCGCGACAGTCAACATTGCCACTCATGATTGAGTACATTAGAGCAGTTAAGTATGGTATCGCCATATTACCGGACGGTACCAACTTGGAGACGACGCCTCCGAAGATATTGCCGAAGGTGGACATCTCGCTACACCGCTCCTGCATGGCCAACAACTCAACCTCAGCCATGTTGAACATACAACACGAAGTCGACGTCGAACTGACGAAGGTAGGAATCATCCAATTATTACAGGGCGATTTTAAAAAATAATGGTTTGCGAATCAAACTTACCATGTGCGAATGAAATGTAAGAAATTACTTGCTGTGACATTTGATAATTTCTTCTTAGAAAGTATATTAAAAAAATAAATTAATGTTACAGTGGCATTCTGGCTTATCTAACATCTTGACTAATTAAAACGTGTTAGTATGAAAAAGATAGAAATCTCCTCGATTGATCAACTGATGGACCCAAGTATTTGAACAATCGTTTGGTGATTGCACGTGTTTTATCAATTACTCAATAAAATTGTTGTAATGACTCTCATAGCGAAATTGGGGGAAGCATACAATGCGGAACGTAACAAGGGGTTCAATACGCTGCACGAGTTGAAGTTTGTGGTGATTGCCGACAGATATACTTGGCTGAGTATCTGCCATCAGTGCTCGTCGTTGTGCTTCTCGGAGTGCGCACGGACAACAACGGGCGAAGGCGTCTACTCCTTTGGGCACCGCTAGTTGGCCTGGCTGCATTCTGGCTCGGTTTCCTGCTCGACTTCAATCTACAGCGTGGCACACTGTCATTCGTCTACGCTGGTGCTGTTATCTCAGGCCTGACGGGCGGCGATGGCGCCGCCCGCATCGCGATGACCGCGTTCATCTCCGACACGTCGCCGGTAAAACAGCGAACACAGCGTATGATCACCATGGAAGTTCTCCGCCAGGTGGCGGCGACGATGTCATCTCTAATTATCCCCACATGGCTCCACGTAAAGGTGCGACGGGCG